>OY735226.1:12307973-12317973 GCA_963457665.1 Thysanoteuthis rhombus | reverse complement strand
TGTAAGCTAATGACAAACACCAGAGTTGCTTTTAGCGATGACGCAAAATTAATGTACAGGGTGAGGATTAAGTTTACCCTCAGATCTCAAACATATATCACACATGATCTATGCAAAATACAAATATATGGTCTACTGCAATTCATACCTTAACTCAAAATATTTTTATATAATTTGCCAACTTGCAGTTCTGTTTTGAGTTGCTTTTAAAAACGACAAACAATAATTGCACAGGAAGAACATGAAGTTTATTCATTGATTTCAAAAGTATATTACACAAAGTGATATGTATGAACATATGGTTTATTGCAATAACATGAAATATTATTACATTTATGTGAACGTACATTTGTATCTAGCGTAGTTTTTTTTGAAGAAATAATTGTACATAATCATTGAACGACTCGATTCGCACATTGAATATTTGAATAAATTACATAAAGGTGTCCTTCTGAATTTTAAATTTCAGACTTACGTGCCTGACATATATCAACATATCGAGTGATTGAAGCATTTTATATGCTAATATTATTCATTATTATAGATTCCAATATGTAAGCTGTTTGTATTCAATTAACCCAAACTTCAAAGCAGACATTTGCATAAATCAATATCTTTGTACACTACACACGTATAATACACATCATACTTTGATGAAGGGATTAAATAATAGTGGAGCTTGCAACAGATCAGACGGATAACACACAAAACTATCTACGGTAACCTACTTTTCATCCGACTATTGTTTTACTTTGAACTTTACGAATATTGGTAACTGCTCAACCCACATCAAAGCAGTAAATCCAAATTCTCTACCTGAGATAAAGTCTCCCGATGGAGCACACATAACTTATTTTATGAGCCGTTTGCTTCGTACGGAAGGTGAAGGATAAAACGACGTGCCAACCAAGTTCAAGAAATCAGCCTATGAAAAAAATACCCACACTAGCACTTACTTTCTGAGTATTCCTTCGAAAGAGACGGTGGGAACTAGGTGCGAATATATTACACAAAATAGACGGGGGCTAAACATTAGATTACTTTTGGTTCATGCATGCTGTTCTAATAACCTGAACTCCCAGTCAGCATTTTGTAACTGATTGAACGTTTTATGATTGTTTGACTCGAGGTCAAAAACTTGAACTTTTCACAAAATAAACCCGTTTATCCATTGCAATATTGAGCCCAAAGCTCCAGCTTCGTTGACGTTATGTTGTGAAATTCTTATGATTTTACCGTTTTGATGAAAGCTTCCGTTGGGTACAGTACGATTCGAAAAAGATAATTCCCAAAAAACCTCGATAGTTTTTCTCATAGAAGAGCTCCTCATTACTCCTGAAAGGTGATGGTGCGTTATTTGCCGGTTATAACGGTAGGTGCTAAGATGGCACACACATCTTCGAAGTCCCTACGTTTTCCAAGAAATTGGCATTTGCGCTTTTATCAAGATATGGGTAAATACAAATTCTCGGGCCTTCTGAGTGGCTTTCCATGAAATTATGGCGCCGTTCATCTTGACTCGAGATATTGTTGCCAATCCTCTCGACTCTACATATTGTTGTTGCAATTTCTCCTTCACATAATCTATTCCTTGTTATCTCTTAGTCTGTCCAATGGAGTCCTTTTCCCAAGTTATAGAAAAAAAAATCAGGGAAAAACGCGTAAAAGAATGAACAATAAATGAGAGATAGAAAAAGAAAAATGGAGACTTGGGAGAAATTTCTGCGTCAATTCGTCTACTTTCTTGTTATCTTACGACGAGCAATAAATATTGAATGAGGAGAGTTTCTTAAGAAGAAGAATTCTTAAGCTTGCATAGAAATCTTTGCAACAACTTTTCCTGCGTTCACCAGATTCCCCTCCAACTCTGTACGTATTGATCTCCGATAAGTCCACTTTCTTATTGTGTCCAGCAATACATGGATATTTAATGACTTGACTTTGGAAACGGTGAGTGAATAGAGAGGAGACGATACGACCAAATCGCGTCAGATACACGGGTTCCGGTGAGATCAACGAACTTGAGTGACGTCAAGCCCGGCCATTACCCAGATGGTCAACTGTCAGGGAATCATCATCATCATCATCATCATCATCATCATCATCATTTTTACTTTTTAAAAATTCTTTGAATTCGCTGAGTGTCTTCTAGACTCCATATATTTTGGTTTTCACTAGAGACTTGAACATAGCTCTATTTATCAACTCATATTCGAGAGTGATGTTTATTTTTCGTATTTCTTCCATAAGTTTTTATATTATTTTTTTCATATCTGATCTAAACAGCAGCTGCCTTTGCAATGAAAAATTTTCTTTTGTGTTTTGAATACCAGGCGCCGTATGCAACAACGATAGAGTCCTGCGACGGTCCCATACTATGCCCTGCAATCGATTAACTCAGCAGTTTGCCAAGCTTGGAACGGACAGTGTACCCGACTCTTTCTCTTGCTCTGTGAAAGACACATGGCACTAGGCTCTCCAGGGAGCCACCATATCTGTTTCGGGTGGCAGCAACCACCAGATAAGAAATAAATAAATTTAAAACAAGCCTGTCAGTTGCAGGGTCAATCCCCCACCCAAACTTCAATTCCCACTGGAGATCTTGCATTGCACTTTTAATAAATAGATTTGTGCATATGTAAGACCTTTCAGTTCAGCTCAGTTGGTGGGACAACCGGCTGCCAATCAGTTGGTTGTGGTTTCACATCACCATTGGGGAGATGTTACCTTAAAATTTGGGTTAGATTTAATGCAACTACACAGACAAACATTGAAGAGTGAGAATTGTTCATGTCCTTGCTACGGTAGGAAAACAAAGTTCATTCTAGATTTTGACTGGAGTTTAGCAAAACGTTCCTTCCGATGCTTTGGCACAAATATAAGCTCTTCGTGGATTCCATGTATACTAGTTTATACACAAGGAAAAAATCATAGACGTATTTGAATTTCTATGAAACGATTTTTGAGAGGGAAGAATAATGACTTTGCTTCAGTTGAACAGGTAGGTAAGATGTGTTCTTTTATCAACAAAATTTTCACTCCCGTTTGGAAGAGTCAAGTGTTGCAGACAGCAAAGCAAGAAATCCATTGCATTCGCACACACACACACACACGCACATATATATATATGTATATATATATACATATATATATTCATATATATATATATATATATATATATATATATATATATATATATATATATATATATATATATATATAAGAATTGTATAAAAAAAGGAAATCCAATCGTTTAGTTCACATCAGCCTTTTGAATAAAAGGAATAAATCAGTTAAGACTTATTGAAAACTGCTACTCCTCAATACCATTACTAATATGTTTTGTTTGCCTCATTTACACTTTTCTTGAATTTATTCAACCCCCAATGCGGAATTTCCTTTACTATATATATACATATATATATATATACACACATATATATATGTGTGTGTATGTGTGTATGTATATGTGTGTGCGTGTGTGTTTCCGTAAGTATGTAAACAACAATTGCAAGCGCAACTGTTCATCCTCAAACAAGAGAAAAATATTGCTGAGCCTTGAGTAAATACAGGCTAACAGAACTTTTTTTTTCAATATCCTGTGATGTTCTTTTTCTTTGTTCACCAACGAAGTGGGTGGACTTAGTTAGGTTCAACTAATCAGTGGGCAGTTTGTTGAGCCAGGTTTTAGCACAAAAGAATTCAAAAGCGAGGTCAACATGATCATCTCTTCCATATCTTTTGAAGAGTACCACATTGATTCGCCTGGGGTTTTCACATCAAATGCTTTATCGTTATCTTTTACTCATTGGTAGACCCAGCTGTGATCTAAAGCGTTTTTTCTATCGTTACAGCATCTGTCTATTGCGGTTCTAGTTTGGTCAGATTGACATTTTGCCTCAGAATTCAGAAAACGTTAAGATAATCAAAGTCCATCTAATCCCCAGATTAATTCATTCTCTTCTAATCGCTTGCAGCCATGCCAGGCAAAAGGTCAAGAGGAGGGGCTCTTTTGCTGGTGTTAGTCTAGTGTAATGTAGCGTAGTGATCGGTCTCCTCCTTATGAAGATTGAAGTGATCACCAGGAAGGCTCTCATCCATTCATTTCTTGTCGTTCGCAGATAGGCCAGTAAGGGGGTTAATTGAGGAGTCTCTGGCTTGCGTTATTGTAGTGTTGAATGTAGTGTAGATATTGGTCTCCTCCTTAGGAGGATTAACGGGATCATCTGGGAGGCTATCTGCATGATCTCCATCATCCAGATACTGACCAGGCTTGCTAATGCTTTAGTGATCGCGAAAGAACCGGTGCATATATATATATATATATATATATATATATATATATATATATATATATATATATGTGTGTGTGTGTGTGTGTGTGTGTGTGTGTGTGTGTAAGTACTGATCGGGAGTAAAAATTCATTTTTGAGATCCACTTTCGGAACTCAACATTCGTAACTTAGAATCTTGATGGACTCGACTCAATATCATCAAATCTAATATTCAAACTAAAAAATCCTGTTAGTTTTTCTCAATGTGTACCAGTAAATGACCTTTTTTGGTCTGTAATTGATCGTTAATGTTGCAGATTTCTTTCCTGATTCAGATAGAACACTGTTTATACACAGAACCGGACTGACGTAGATCGGGATCTGCATCATATATTATAAAAGGGATGTAAATTAAAAAAAACTTGACACAATTATCAAAACATTTTTTCATTAGCATCGAAAATGATTACATTTTGTGAATGAGATTGACCAGATAATATGATATCATTCTTAGTATCACTATAGTATTAATATTACTTTTTCGTTTTAAGCTTTGTGCAGCAACTATGACTTAAATTTCAATACTTTTGTATTTATGTACTATATTGATATCCTATAGATAATACATTTCCATTAATTGCTGTGTTGAAAAGATTTTATAATATTGATAGAAACATATAGAAAACACTCTCTTCCGGGAAGTCAAGTATCCACTTGACAAAACTTGTTTATCAATTGCTGTAAAAATGTAACGACTGCTTAAGAAGTGTTACAGGAAAGTGAAACCTACCAATAAGCTCGTTACGTAACAAGACAGGAGCCACAATTACAAGTTTCTGTCACTATCAAAATCTCTAAACAAAAAAGTTTTATTTTAAACTAAGTAAGGTTTTATGATCCAGATATCATAGAGTGACTATTCCCAAAAAGTCTGGGTATATATATCTGAAAATCCTGCACCAGTGAGTCACAATCATAAGGACAAGTCCTGAGGTCAAATCGTCGAATAGCTTTGATAACTCTGACATTTGTCAGAAAATTGCAAACCTTAAACATTCAGCCGTACATACAAGTTGAAGGTAGTGGAATACTATTATAATAGAGCAAGTGCAGAACCAATGAATTGGTTTGACACATTGCAAGCATATAGTGCGAGGCCCTTGGGAATACGGGACCCTAAGCATCTGTTACTTCTGCTACATAATTGATCAAGCACTGTTTATGCATGCCTATTAGGTTGGGGAAAATAGTTGCAGTCAAATGAGACAGAAATGAATTAATTTTTTTTCACTCGGAAATGACAGACAGAAACTGCTCAGGTGTATTTTGAATAATTTGAGATATCACCAACAAAAACTGTCACCAAAACTATCAACATAGCTTCTTTCATTTTTTAAGCTGGTCTTGCTTGCTTGCTAGCAGGCTGGCTTGCGATGTATTTATCACGTGTACAAACCACAACAAGGCTGAAAATTTCAACGTCTATTCCGTGATTATGTCGAGAAAAACGTTTTTTTGTTTTGGGTTTTTTTAGGGGTTCTTTTTTGCAATGGAAGAATACAGCAGATTATTTCTTTAGTGTGTGTCCAGTAGCATCCAAGTTTGGTTTTTGAAAATTCAGACTCTTTTCAGTGATCACAGCCCCCTACATCATCGCCAAAAGCTACCGAGATAACTTCTTCATTGATCGCCCCTTTTCCACTTTTCCATTTTTTTTAAATTTATAACCCCCAACAAAGCATACTGCCAAATGACATAGGTCACATGGCACTTTCAATGGAATGATAAATGAAATCTGTTTAATCATTGTTTTGTTTAGTTGTTTTGTTGGGTTTTTTTTTTTAATTATTTTTGACGTTTTTGTCAGAGTGTACGATTCACGACCGGTGAATTCTTTTCGACACGAAGTTTATTCTATGCCTGCAATTTAGATACACCCTTTTTTCGATGTGTTACTTATTTAGGTGGATTTTCATCAACCAATAAATCTCACTGTAACTGACATTTCAATAGGGTTAGTTCACTTGTTGATGGAAAATAATTAGGTTTGAACTTGAACCGGCGCTGATCTCTCAAATTTCTTCGTCCATCCATCCCTCTAGCTAAACAAATAAGACTCATCTAAATGCAAATAAATTTACACTACTCCTACAAAACTTCCTGGTAATAGTCGCACACTTCTCTAAAGAAGTACAAACTTTCATATTGCTGTTACGACGTTTTGAGTGAGCACAGACTACGGGCGGTGCAAATAACCTCAATGTCATTTTTAATGGACATGCTAGCGACCTTATAGACGACAAAAACACAGAAAAGTCGTCTACAACTTGACATTGTTTACTCTATCCAATTAACCGCCCGATAATCGATATAGATAGCATAAATGTAACACAAGGTCAGGGCTCTACGTTAAAGGAAATTGGAGCAACCCATCAAAAATAGCTCAAGCTGGCGCGACTTTGGTTGCGAAGCAATCGTGGTTGCTAGAGCAACCTCAGTCACGAAAGCGTCGGGACAATCCCGACCTGTTCCTTTAAGTGCTATGGAACAGTGCTGCCCCGGGGCAACGGATCTCCCGCAGCTGGGCTGAGTAGTAATATGAGAGCCCAAGGACGAGCCCAGAGGCTCCCAATGCACGGAGCAATGTGCAGCCTCAGTATGACCTCATTGGTTGACGCATTGCACCGGCACACTCGTTCTTTGATCCTCACCACAACGGAATCTTCGGCCCATTCGGCCGGCAAGTGTCAATACCGGCGCCTCGAGCTTTATCAGGGAACAGATACTACACTTTCATCTATGTCGAAAAAGCCAGAAAAATGGGGGGGAGCATAATCGATATAAATAGCATCTCGGAATTTCTTATCAAAAAGGCCATTTCTGAATAAGTGAACATATCACCAAAACATGTTTCCTAATTAAAGGAAAACAATTTGGAATTTGTCATTAAAACATGACACGATGTATAGGAATATATTTTTAAGAAATCAGGTGTAACTTGTCTGTTCCAATATGAACGAGCGTTCTAGGATGTGATTCCAAATTCTAGAAGCAAGAACACTCGATGAAGGAAGGCTGAAGGGTACACGACTGAAATGCTGTGAATAATCGAACATATAGACGACAACTATAGCCCGACCATACCATATGATTAACATACATTGTCTTACAAATTCAGAAACAAACTCAACGTTTCCTTCCTCTATAAATGCAAATCGTCAGATAATAAAACATTCTTTAAACCGTCGATCATCCATTTCTATACCTTTCCTTATAACTAACTCACCTTCTGCATTGAGTTATGGCTCTTGCCTTTGTTTGTTTTTATAAATCCTGTTGAAGAGAAGAACCGTCCATAAGTGGATTGAAAATGCCTGATTTTGTAATATTTCATTTACAAAGCGCTTAAAGTTATTCGTTAAAGATAATTAATCAATATCAAAATTCCTTGTCGTCATCATCATCATCATCATCATCATCATCATTCTCTTAACGTCCCTGGACGTAGATTTCTACTGGATTCGTCACATTTCTCTATCATGGGCGTTGCAGAGTCATTCCTTTTTGAATTTGTCTAGTTCGTGTCTCTATCTAGTACTCTGGTTGCACATGTCATATTTGGGGATCCACGTTATGTGTCATTATGTCCATTGTTTTTTTGCCAATCTTGCAACATGGCTAGTCCATTACAATTTGGGTTTTTAAATGGATTCTATGATTCCCCTGAATCCTGTCTACTCGCGGGTATATCGTGCTGTCTATCGATCCCTCAATCTGAGGCTGAGCGTAATTTTTTTAACATACATGTTTCATACTTCTCAATTTTTAGGTATATCTCTTGATCTGATCCCATAATTAACTAATGGGGGACGCATTGGTTGTATTCCCTTCTTTTTAGGATTGATGGGATAATCTTGTTTTTGAAGATTGAGCTTGCTTTGGCAAAGGCTTGCCACCTCTAAAATGCTTGATCGCTTCTTATTTTGAGGATATCATGGAGATTCATTGTCCTAGGTAGATGAGGTGGTCAACTTTCTTCAGTTCCATGTCCTCCATTTTGATCTAGTTTTCTTATTTCCGACGAGGTTGCTGCACATGACCTTCTTCTGGCCGGAGGCCGACTGTTTGCAATGATTCTTCTATTGATTTCTTCTTTTGTGGGTTTCCTAGAGATTTGTTGTTTTAGGTGGATGTAGTGGTCTACTTTCTCCAGTTTTGCATCTTTGATTTTGACAGTTGTGTTCTTATTATCGATGTGGTTGTAACACGTGACCTTCGTTTTTCTGGAGTTCATGTAAAAGCCGACTTTCTTGTTTTTCTTCGTTTAGTTCATCTAGCTGTTCAGATGAAAGAAAACTCTGATTCCAAACCAGGGATATTGGGCCCTTTAAGGCGGTCTGGCATCCAATCGGACGTTCTTTCTGCAGTCAAGCTGATTGATGCCAGAGATTGTTCTCTATTTTTTTCTCGACTACATCAGCGAGCCAAGATTCTGCCGACTGGGCATCGTAGGATTTCCGTCTGCATCGCTCAGGCATTCATCCTACAGAGACAGAATGAAGGCACTTCACGCAAGCTTCATAAGACTACATCCTAACGGACAAAATTGATATCGTCAAGGACATCCAAATCCTACATCAAGTCAACGTAATATGTAAAAATGCATGTAAATACCACCAAAAACACTGAAAAATATTTATACCAAACCACAACCACTAAACATACCAAAAGAACGCACATGATCTTTCAAGCTTGAATCGAAAAACAGATTTGAAATTCTTACTGAACAAGATGACGCCAACATCAACAAACTTAACAACAAAATGACTGCATCAGTAATGAATATTGCAACTATATTTAAACCAACGAGAACACAAACAATCAATGAAATCTCCGATGAAACCAGAAATCTCAAGGAAAACGCAGAAACCTCAAGCCACCGACAGCAACAAGAGAGAAAATTGAAGAAGCCAAACAATATGAAATAATCGAGAAGAAACGAAGATAAGACGGAAGAAGATACTCAACGGCAGCCATCGGATCGACTCTCGAAACAAGCCATCAAACAAACAGAGAAAGGAAAGGCCCCCGGATTGGACAACATCACCATTGACCTACTCAGAGAAGTGGGTAAAATCATCACTAAAAAATGGCAAACCTATTCTAACCTGAAACAAAGTAAAGACCTTTGTTCAACCCAGACAATTTGAGAATCAGAAAACGTATTCATTTACTTTACTACTCATTTTTTTGATATTCATTTCATTTATATCGTACAGACTCTATGCTCATGAGGTAGTTCGTCTATTCATTCAAGTTCAAAACACTTCATGCTGTTAATATTACGATACCGTTCATAATACAAAGAAGAGATCGAAAAGTATCCCCCCCTGATAGAAATTCTTATGCAACTGATGTCTTCTGGCAGAATCTTGTGTAGGGGTGATCAATGAAAGAAAATTGGTGAAAAGGGATGAGCAGTGATTAAGTAACTTCTCTGGCCTTTTGTGGGACGGTGATTTCTAAAAATGTCGAATTTTCGGAATACTAGCGCCAATGCTACCGGACACAAAAGAAGGAATTAATTTAGCATAAATTTCCATTGAAGATTGACCCCTCTTGAATAAACCTATGTATGGGGTGAACTTCGAAATAACAAAAAAAATGTAAATGTCTAAAATCATCTCTTGTCCCATTGGAACAATCTGTTTTCCTAAATACAAGCA
>OY735226.1:12230473-12305473 GCA_963457665.1 Thysanoteuthis rhombus | reverse complement strand
AGTCCATGAAAAACAAATAGTCGATTGAGATTCTAGCTTTGTATATAAGGTAGGGGGATAACCTTTTTTCCTTTTCTTTGATACATTTATATAATCATTCGTGGGGTTGATACAGGAAAGTTACCGTGTCTGGAAAAAGCTATGGAGTGATTTTCATTCAAGTTTTAGTGACAATCACGTTTGTGGATGTTTGTGCTTTATCAGTACTTTCTAGTTCTTTGTTGTTCTGTTCATATAGTTGTAAGTGTATGGGTGATTAGAAGGTCGGATGGGGTTTTAGTATTGAATAGTTCAATTCAATTAGCTGCCAAATTATTCCTTTTATACGTTACTTATACTACTTTTAATCTTAAAAGAAATGTCTGTAACCAATGCAACTCAATAGTCACCAATTACGCTAAAACATTTAGAATACGAAATGGAGAGATGAAGTAGACAAGTTCAGAAAGTATTGGTTCTGCAACGCCAATTTCAGGAAGGTCCGGCGAATCCTACGGAATCCAACGATGGGCGATGACTAAGACTGATGATGATGATGATGATGATGATGATGATGATGATGATGATGATGATGATGAGCCAACCTGTTGCCACTATTTCCTGGCGAGTTACTTTTGAATTCAAAGTTGGTTTTCTCCAAGACTAATTGCTTCCCAGAATTCCCAAGCCGTCCTATTATTTTACCTGAACCTGGAGGGCGTAGACTCATGACTCCCCAAAAGATATCAGTACGAATTGAACTTTAATAGAGTCAGTCAGATTTTGAACTTGATTCCAATCTGATTACAATATAAGCATAAGTTTATGCATATTACTGGTCAATTTTCCCGTTCACTTTTTGTTTCAATGGTTCTATTCTTTTCTCGGATTGATGAGTATTATTTCGCTTCAGGATATTCTCTGACCCCTGAAATAATTTAATTGCTCAGCACCTCATAAATCCTTTAGCACGCATTTGCCGTTCTAACTTTTAAAACTCGAGAAATTGCCTCTTTCGTGCAGTGATTTACATTCTTGGTTTCTTTCATTTTCTTTTTCAATTCGTGGCTGCCGTTCATACGACCAGATTTATTACTTAATTTGTCGATTGACGCATTTCTCCATCCCGTTTATATGACTTGCGATTTGGTTTTTCATTTTTTTTTCTGTTAATTTCTGTCACTTTGCTTTGCAAGAAATTTTCTTGCACAAAACTTGATTCTTAAGAGGCGACAAACATTCTCAGAGTTATTTTTCAAAAATGCCATTAGCGCAATGATTTCCATAAATTTCGATTTATATATATATATATATATATATATATATATATATATATATATATATGTGTGTGTATTTATATTATGTTTCCCAAAGCAAACGTTTTCTTACTTTTAATGCAATTCTCTATTGGGTAAAAAATTTTCCTAACTGAGGAGTACATTACAAGTATGAAACAAATTTGTTTTTGGAAAAAATTTCATTTATTTAATTATATAGCTCTATTTTATTAATATTGGGCACTATATTTTCTAAAGATAACAAGTCTTTCCTAATACACACACACACACATACACATATATATATATATATATATATATATATATATATATATATATATGTAACTGTAGTCGACAAAAAGTAAGATGCCGAGACCAGCGAGATAAATTCATAAAGTAGTGGCTCAAGAAAGGTGTATGTGCAACGACAGACGCTAACAGGCTTTTGATATTCTTGAAAGATCATTGCCCCCCCCCCCCAATCAGGCCATCTCACCAAGGCTGAGGGGCGTTCGAAATTCGGATCCTAGTCGTCAATATATGAATAGAGTACCATACAAAGGGAGGGCCATGGTAAAAGTTGATATGCAAATCATCAATCAAAAGAGATGGAGATTAGCTGGACACATAGCAAGAAGTGATGACATCTGATGAGACTGAAGACTAAGCAATTGGTGTCCATCGGGCAGCAATTGCAGACAAAAGACCAGAAACGAGATAGAGGGATAAAATAGGAAGGTTTGCCGGTAAGACATGGCAGAGGCTGATAGAATCACAGTTGTCATGGGAGTAGTAAGGGGGACTTTTCCCAGTCGTTGACTTTTAATGGATATATATATGTATATATATATATATATATATATATATATATATATATATATATATATATATATAGTTTATGATAATTTTTTTTACTTGTAGGGGCACAAAAAGAAAAAAAGATGAGTAGAAACAGTGCATAGATAAAGATAATACTAAAAAAAAACATTATGCCAGTTGTTGAAAATAGCATCACACACGAAATGTTGACATTCACCGGGTAACCGGGTAGATATCTCTGATTCTTATATATATATATATATATATATATATATATATATATATATATATATATATATAATTGTAAATTGCGTTATATTATATTGAAACTTTTCTCTGAAATATGTCCCGCTATAGCACTGTTGATATATCTAAACAGCGTAAATAGGATAAACAATTGATGAACAATTGGCTGCTTCAGATGAAGGATATACCTGATGAATATCAGCATTTCGAGCATAGTGTACTCTTTAAGAACTGGTTATATGTTTAGTTTTCATAATTACCTTTATCCATTTGTCGGATCGTTTATTCATTTAATACACATACGCATACATACACATATATGTGTGTGTGTGTGTTTCAACTTACTTACGTTACGCTTCTTGACAGTTATTCTTGCTTTTGTTGCGTGTGTGTACGTAGAAGTTTCATCATTTAGTTTCGCTGTATCCATTTTTCAACTCTATCTTAGTAAAAGCGCATATTCTCCATATATAGCGATTGGCGATATTATTTATTGGCACCTTATGTTTTTTTCCTTTAGATTCATTTTTCTTTTTACTTCAATAGATTTTTTTGCAAGGCACACCTTTTCTAACCAAACAGGAAGATCATTCAATCATCGGATGTAGCTTCAATTATAAAATATTAATATTTTGTTTTATGCACATCTGTGTGTTTATATGTGCATTTTTGAATATATACAGAAAAGAAATCATATATAGAGAGAAAGGTTATAGATAGATAGATAGATAGATAGATAGATAGATAGATAGATAGATAGAGTGTGTTTGTTGGGTTGGGAGAATAAGAAAAAGGGAGTATGTATATAGATAGCGTGTACCAAATATATATTTTATATATTAAATATATTTCTGTGTTCGCTTAGTATAATATATGCCCAAAAGTTCAATAACAGTGAGATGATTTTCAGTCTTATTTACATTTTGAAATCCTTTTCTGATGTATGGAAACTAATTAAAAATAATGCAATACGAATCGGATCGTTTCAAGTTTTACAATACAGGCAAGAGATGGCAGAACTGCGTTGTGAGTTGAGATGATGTGTTCCCTCGTTTGACAGAAACTTGCCGGAAGATTGGCTCTCAAACTAAAAACCATACAATGTATCCAAGAGAGGATCATGCTCAATCTCACATGGGAGGACTGGAAAAAGAGTTCAGAATCTGAGGGAGAGAAGAGTCAGAGATATCATAAGGTAAGACTGTGATACGATTTAGACCGGTTCGGTGGATGTTGGTGCCACACAATCTACAATTGAGAGATATGGGGATTCAAGGGGGAATATCTATGTCCACCTACGGACCTTAAAAGGCTGACGAATATGAGAGACAATTTTTTTGATTACGGTAGCGATGACCTTCTTTGATCATACCGTGTAGATGAATATACAGACGTATAACAATTAGTGTTACTACCCTATCAGAAAAAAAAAAAAAATAAAGAAGTGGATTCGGTTAACGACAATTCGAATTTTCATCCTTTCATACCGATCTCATAATGATATGCTCAAAAATTACAAGTTAATTATATGCTATAACGATGATGATTAATGACTATAATCATATTATTGATGATAATTATTATTATTTCATATGAATTTTTGTTCAGGGGATTTACCACATAGTTATAATGAATAGGCGCCATGAAATTCGACAGCAATTCTCCCAAGAGTGTCAGTCGAAAATCATGATTTGCTTAGTGTTCATATATACCGTTCCACCCCCTTTCGACATAATTAGGGATGTAAAGATAGTCCCTGATGTCTGCAGTAAAAACCAGTATACCACTAGTAGATTTGTAAATGGACACGTTGAAATACTTTGTAAATATGTACTGATATGAAAAATTGATAAATTCCGAATGACAGTCGGAAAAATTATTACAGCCTCCCGGGTATCCTTGTATCCTGATTTCATTAAAACAAATTAGATTTATGAATTTTTGCTGTGCATGCATTATCGAATTCGGTATCATGATACATGGCCTCCGTTATGTCGATGCAGACAATGGTATGTCCCCTCCGGGGCGTATTTTTGGGAGACATGTATGGAGATCCTGTGGAACCTGGAATTCCCTTCTCGGTATTTCTGATGATGAAGATAATAAACAGAGAAAATAGGCTTTGCATCAGGTTGGTTTGAAAAAAGTCAATTTGGGCAACAGGCCACATTTAGGGGGCTTTACTCGCTGATTATTGAATCAGAGTTGCTGTTCTCTTAGACTGGTTTCCTTCCCAACGCTGGAGAGTCTGATCAGCCCTGCTACTTTACTCATAGTGAGAGAAGGGGGAAGATTGATTCATGTCTTTCTGAAGGGCATTAGTCCCAACAGTCCCGACTGCATTTTGAACTCGGGAAGCCGATTATATTGTCAGCACCGTCACCGTGTACCCCAATCGCAGCTTCCGTAATTACGTCGGTAAATAGAGAAAAAAAAAACTGAAGTTGTCCCTGCTGAAAATTTACTTCTCTAACACTGTGCATTTACAAGTCAGAAAAGCGAACAGTGATGCCTATTTAGCGCTCTTCTGGAGCAGGAAAATTCAACATTTAGCGTTTTTAAGCCAATTTGTAGCTATTGCCTAGCTGTTCTAGACAAACATAGCCGTTTTAGCCATAAAATAGCTGACAGAATTATGTTATTTTAGCGGTTTTGAGCAGGTTTTTTTACGCTTTCTCAACGTCGATTTAGCGCTAAAAAAAAATTGAGTTGGCAACACTGGAAACAAATGACAGACACTATCGTAAGTGGAACATTAGATTTCCAAGCCTGCATTTATCGACTCTCACAGAAAAGCTGAATTATTCTCTTAAAAGCTGCTAGACTTTCGGGCATCACTTATTGACTTTCTGTTTGCATTAATCGTAAAGAAATCAAACGAAGCAATAACCGTCGTGTGTGGCCTTTCCAGAAGAGATGATAATTTGCATTGAACCAGAGATTTTATCCCCAGACTGTAAGATAGCACGCAATGCAGACATCAACCTCAGTAAAAGCCAACATTCCAGTTCTTAGCCTCAGGCTTTATTATGGAAATTACAACTATGTTGAATTCAATGGAATCGTTAATAGATTTTAGGGATCTACAGAACATCCAGTCGGCTAAATTCTTTACTCATAGGAAAGTTGTTCGTGTAAATTATTCACTGGTTACTAAACAAGATGGGTGAAAATTAACTCCGTACTAGAAATTACACTAGTCAACAAAAGGGCTTGTGTTTCGGAGGCTGATTCCGAAAATTAAAACTGTTTTCTTGTATCAGGTCTAGTTTTCATAATGGAATGAAAGCTGTATTTTAGCATATATACACTACAGTTCATCATTGAGGATCTAGAGCTTGACGTTTATAGCTTATCCTTCTACGTTGTATACCACTTGTATACCTTGGACATATTGATTCAAATCTGGTTTTTATTTAACATTCGAATGTATTGCTTATGTAAAGGAGAATTGTCAAAAATAACGTGTCCGCAGGAAAATTAGACGTGATATTGTGAAGCAGACTGAATTCGTAATTTGCATCGGAAATCGGTTTACAAAAGTAACCTTGATGAGATGCAAATGTTTGATTTTTTTTTTTTTTTTGTATTTTATGAAACTTATATATCCCTGGATATTTTCATTTGGATTAACCATGGAAAAAATCCAGTGGTGGGTTGTTCTCTACCTACCCTGTGTATAAAACATAAATCCTACACCTTCACTGAACTGAAGAATATCGGTCTTCCTGAGACTCATCAAATAGGAAAAAATATTTTTCCTAAGTTACATCTTTATGCTGATTACGGCATCAGCCGTTGCTGTCCGGGATTCACATTGAACAAGTTTCTCTTTTCTAAGCTAAACTTGGAAGTTCTTCGTGGTTAATGTTATGTGGAGTCAATTTAGAGGCGACAAGCAATCAATGTAGCGTAGCTTATATCATTCGGCATTGAAAATCTTGATTTACTTCACACTGTTCATGAAAAATGTATTCATTACCTGAATCTAAAAGTAAAAGAGTCGTGACTAGGTCTTGGAGAGACCACAACTTGACCGTAAAGGAATTCAAGAAATAAAATATATCTTCATCGTGTTTGGAAGGTTTGATTACAGATCTCTGGTGCGTCCCAGTCCGTTGGTTGCCTCTAAAGTATGGTCCCCTCATATAAAACACAATGCAAATACCACAGAGAGCATAAAAGAGAACCATCGAGACCATTCCACGACTTGGAAATGTACATTACACTGAAAGGTTAAACCGACTTAATTCAGAGATCTTAGAATACAGAAAAAACGTGCTGACCTATTAGAAGTATATATAACCTCGAACAATATACTTATAGTGCATGCAGACGTTAATTGCTCTAAATGTCCTAACGATGAAAAACTGATTTCATCTACTTCCAGAAAAACTAGAGGACGCAGCCGTGAATTACCAATTCAGACCTCCACTGGTGTTAGAAAAAAACTTCGTATGCAAGAGAAGAAAATGCACTGAGCAGCCTGAGTGAAAAGTCGGTCTCGTCCGAAAACATCAATATTTTTATAGAAAAACCTCAATTCTGATATTGGTCATTCAGCCTTAACTATCAATTTTCTTATTAGTTTAATTCCACCCTAACTCAACTGAAATTAGCTCCATGAAAAAATCAACTATCGTCCAAATAGCCTATTTCAAATACATTCAAGTGAATACATCAGCCAATGCCCCCCATATATATATATATATATATATATATATATATATATATATATATATATATATATATATATATATATATATGCTCCCTCCGGCGGCCAAATTTTCTACGGTATCTTTTGCATAGGCATAGGCCTGGCTGGCTACCTGAGTGCCTGCAAATAGCGTGGTAAACTCCCCCAAACATTCATTCGTTCGTGAAGCCACATATATTCAGAGAGAATTATTATTATTATTATTATATATATATATATATATATATATATATATATATATATATATATTCTAGAAAGCTTTACAGCTTCAAACTGTAGACATTAGAAAAACTTTTTCGATTGATTTTTTGTGTCACTTCAGTCACCCAATTCCCAACATCTATCACGTTATCTCCTGAAGGGTTTTTTGTCTATACTCCGTTATTATTGTACAATGTATAAATCGTCTCTTGACGGGATAATCACTTGTTTACCGTGTAAGTGTTTCGGGGATATCAAAAAACAAAACATTCTCTTTGCCAGCTATCTAGTCTGTTGTTGGTCTAATAATTGCGTTTCATCGTGGTTTGATGTGAGCGTGATAAGCGGGATTTTTGTTCACTGACCCCTTAACCAGGGAGTTTCGAATGTGCTTTAACCTTTGGAAACCGAACTATGTATGGAGAAATAATATGGGTTATCCAAACGAAGAAATTCGTTATAAAGAAGCCAATGTTCAAAACCATCGCAGTATTTAGCAGCATAAAAAACACGAAGCGACATAATCATGAAACTTAAACAGCTTGTTTTCGACATTCCAGAACAACAGTTAACGAAGCACCTACAGAATAATCACTCAACAAAGCTTCTAACTTGGGAAGGGCAAAATCTTTTTATTCAAACCGGAAAACCGAGGGAAATCGAGCTCAAGGAAATTAAGTGAATAACTCTCACGTATCAAGTATTTCAGTTTGATGAACATTTCTCAAGGTGAATATAGTTTGTTGACCAGCCTTGAATCCTTCCTGTGGGGTATGAAATACCATAGAGAGTATTAACCGGGTTTTCCATTTGATAAGTGATACAACGAGGATTATTTTTTACTTATAACCTCCATAGATCTCTCGGAGGTTTTAAGCTAAATTAAAAAAGGAAGCAAACGATTAATTGAAAAAGATACCACCGTGCTTAAAGTACAACAAGAGTACAGAGTTATTCATATGCTTCTTCATATATATATATATATATATATATATATATATATATATATATATATATATATATATAATAATTGATGTATGGACTATTGACTTATAAGGATTAATAAACCATACCACCAACAAGTACTTCACTCCCGAGTCTGTCTCACTCTGTACAGTACACATTATATATATTTTTATATATATATATATATATATATACTGCCAGGCAGAAAAATAGACCCGGTAATTCTTATCAATGTTATCGTCATTTCTCTACTTTCATTCTAACAGTTTTACGTAAAATATTTGACAATATTTTGCTACACTACAGTGTTTCAGTGTTAGTGGGCAAGACTCGTTTGGTCAAGCTACCCAATAGTTGTTTCTGGCTGCTTAACAGCTGTGTTTCCAATTTTTCACCCGTCAGTCTGACCTTAATAAGCACACAAATGTTTGCTATGGGGTTTCTATCATATGGTGGAAAGTCCTTGACTTGTTCTTTTTCCCCAAGAATACATATGTATATATATCGTTGCGATTCATATAAGTGTGTGTGTGTGTGCGTGTGTTAGAATGATTGACCTAACAGGAAACAACTATGAATTAGACTACTCACTGAACAATCAGTACCAACATAAGTCTTTCATCGTCCGTCGTCGGACACACAACTTCCTCTAGATTTGCAACACTTCTCCATCATGGACGTTGCAGAACTGATACTTTCTGAGCTTATCTAGTTTGTCTCTTCATCTTGTATTCTGCCAGCCTCAGTTTCGCATATGATCCCGTGGGATCCTTGTTATGAGTCGTGATGTCAGTCGATTATCAGCCTTTCTTGAAACTTCACCAGCCTATTGCCATTTGAGTTTTCGAGTTTTCGAGAATTAATGGATTCCATGATGTGTTGGACACTTATTTCTCCCCAATATATTGTGCTGTCTTGTGATCTCTCCAGGTGAGGTTGACTATCATACTTTCCTATGCATGTTGCATAGTTTTTCAGTTCGAAGGTCGAACTTCTGGTTAGGTTCCACGTTTCAGGTTTATAAGTGATTATCGGGAGAATGCATTGGTTGTCTACCCTTCTTTTTAAGAGTAATAGGATTTTCTTGTTCTTGAAGGTTAAGCTGGCTCTGCCGAAGGCTTGCCATCCTAGATTGATTCTTCGCTTGATTACAGAATATCTGGTTTCAATGTCTGGTATCCCCATCATCGCCCACAACCACTGCACACCAATACGTTAAAAATATTTCCTTGAAAGTGCGTATGACTTGAAGGCCACCTGAGACAAGACTTCTACAAAATAACATTTCATTTTTTAAAAATTGATCAGTATTTTATCTTGATTTTATGATTTGAAGCGAAATTTCTACCGAACAAGTTCTAACGCACGCATGCATTCTGTCCCAGTTAGATTGATTTGCAGAAGTGTGCACACACATTTATATATATGTATGTATGTCCGTGTAACTCTGCCTACATATATCATATAAAAAATGAATATATATATAATAACTAATTTGTGAATCATCCACAGACTGTTGTTTCATTGTATTAAAACTCTTCAGTGTGGCTATAGATTGTCAAATACTCCCTCCAGTACCACGAGGTAGAATCCAAACGTTCGCTCCAGACGCAGAGGCTGGCATTTCATCCCTACCCTACGCAAAACTTGACGGTCAGTAGAACTGGATTTAAGCTTTGTATTTATGCACATTTCCCCATCAACCAGAATGTTCCATTCCTGAGTTGGAAGAGCATTACTATGTACCTTACAAAGTATGAGTTGCCTTACATATATACATGTATATAATTATTAGTTGCATTGTATTATACTGGAACTATTTGAAACGATCTCCTATTATCGAGCAGTGAATGTATCATTAGGCTTGAACAAAAAAATAATACGATTCTTGCTGTAATCCGGTTTTCTCTGATTGTTTATTCTAATTATGTTGTCAAAATTAAATGATACATTCACTATGTAACAATGGATGACAATTTGAAATTAGACTTTATACGCAATACAACACGATTCATAATCATTTTTGTCGAACCATACATCCATTTTCTCCAACATATATATATATATATATATATATATATATATATATATATAGAGAGAGAGAGAGAGAGAGAGAGAGAGAGAGAGAGAGTGATTGATGAATAGAGAAATAGAGAAAAAGACAGAAGGAGAGAGAGGGGAAGAGAGAGGGAAGAGAGATGTAAAAATATCGTATCTGTTGGATTAGATATCCACCTGTTCGTGATATAAATGTATACGTGTGTATGAAAATGTCATTATGAAAAAAGAAAAAGACTTAAAACTACCAAGTATATCTCAACTCTTTTTTTATTAAAGAATGTATAGCTTAGGTACGTTTCATCCACTGAAGGTTTTGAGAAAGCTTTGATAGCGGAAGTTTGTTTGAGAAAAAAATTTAAAATTACAGAACTCAACAGATGGTAGTTGGAGTAGTGGTGTAGATTGAGACAATAGTGGTAGTGGTGGGGGGTATAAAAAATGAGATCTACCTTTTCCATAAGTCAACTTTCTACAACATTCTACTTGATTTACATCCTTTCTCCTCAGACCTACACGAACACACCCAAACATACATGCGCGCACACACATATATTAATATATATATATATATGTATATATATATATATGTATATATATATATATATATATATATATATATATATATATATATATATATACAGAGAGAGATTAATTGTGCGAGTGGGTCTATTTGTGTTTATATAAATATATATATATATATATATATATATATATGTATGTATACATTTTGTTTATTCACGGTTGATATCAACTTTATTAGTCTCTTCCAATACAGATGATTATATTATAAGGAAATGGATATATAATCCATCAGAAATGATTATTCATTGTGTTATATCATATTGAAGTCCTATTTTAAATGATCTCCCGTTAATACCCGATGAATGTATAATTTAACCTAGACAATGTAAACTAGAGAAAATAAGGGCTGCTACAGGAATCGAACCTGTGATGGATATGTGTATGAATATAGTCTAAAGAGTCTAAAAGGTTTCACACCTTCAAACACTAAACATTGAAAAACCTTTTTATAGTATCAAATTTCTCTTCCATGGGCTCATGAGAATTTTTTACGAGAAAGCAGTGCCAAAGAGAGACGTCAATAGATAGATAAATAAATATATAAACACATATAGACGCATTTGACTTCAACAAGAAAAAATTAGCGCAATTATCGCCAGAATGAATCTGAGATAATAGAAAGATCCACTCAAATACATTTGTTTCAATGCAATCATTCACATAGGATTTTCTGCTCACGCATTCACTCAATGTCGCATATATATATATATATATATATATATATATATATATATATATATATATATATATATATATATATATATATATATATGTGTGTGTGTGTGTGTGTATATATATATATATATATATATATATATATATATATATATATATATATATAAATGCACATTAACTGAACCTCTCACCACACTTGCAGACACACACTCTGTCTTCACACTCACTCACGTACAAACTCAATTACTCATTCGTACGTTAAGGGAGATCATTTTTTCACTGGTGTTGTCAGCCATCTTGGAGCCAGACGTTGTCATATCTCGTTCGTTCACCTGGTTTTCCTTCTGTGATTTTTTTCTGTTTTTCTTTTCTTTTTTGTCATTTTTTTAAAATAATTTTCATGGTCAGACGTTACCATAACATCAAGCACACATAAAGTTCATGATCAAAACATTTCAAGAAAATTTCGTGTACCATCTCAAGCTATCAGTATCTGTGTCGATTTTTTTGAGTAGGGAATATGATGGGTTATAGCCCTCAAGATAAGCTCATCCAACTACAGTTAGCATGCATTCACTGTGGTTACCCGACTCTGGTCCATTGAACAAAGTTGACATTCCCAGATATATCAGTCAGCACAAAAGTCATTTCAGTGTCGAGGTTGAAGTTTTCTCAACCAGTGGTTCTCGGGATATCGAATAAAAGTAAATAAAACAATTACAGATTAAGGATTTTTTTTCTTATGAATTTATTGATATAAATTTATTTAAAGATTATCAGAATTTGCAAGAGATCTTAATGCAGATATTTGATATCTAAAATGGTAATACTGGAGAGAAGTATCCAGAATACTTTGATAGATACATGACTGCTGGCCCTTCCAAACATACAACTTAGGAACAGGCACTGTCCCGGTCTATAATTAAAGTAGGAAGAAAAGTCCCACTCAATTTTTTTAGCAACTAACTGCCATTCCCTCCTAGATCAGTCTTAAACATGATTTACCTTTTTCACAGACCAATCTTACCAGTATTCGACCTCGATGTTTTTGGTTTATGTTAAGACCTTATTATGACGTAGAAATTCTGATTCACTACCTCATTCACTATCACCAAAACCTCAAACTCTTACCATTCAATTTCGTACGTAGATGAAAATACTGGCCTATGCGTGCACACACAAAAACGAATACGTGCGTGTGTGGATTCGTGTGCTGTTCATTATTATTCTTTTATCATCCGTTGTTGGACATAGAACTTCCCCAGGATCCGCCACATTTCACTATCACGGGCGTCGCAGAGCCAGCATTTTCTGAATTGTCAAGATAATCTCCCCATCTCATATTCTGCTGACCTCGGTTGCGCATGTGATCTTCGAGGGTCCATGGCTTGAGTCATGATGTCCAACGGTTGTCTGAAATTTTTGCAACATGACCTTCCAATTGCCATATAAGTTTTCTTGTAGATTCTATGATGTCTTGAACCCCCATTTTCGTCCTGATATACTGTGCTGTCTTGTGATCTCGTCATGATCATCATTCTTTTATCCTTAGTCGTTAGACATAGAACTTCCCCAGGATCCGCCACATTTCTCTGTGATGGGTGTTGCAGAGCCAGTATTTCCTGAATTTGTCTGGTTCATCTCTCCATCTTGTATTTTGTCGGCCTCAGTTTCGCACCGGGTCTCTCAGAATCCAAGTGGTGAGTCGTAATGTCCATCGATTGTATTTCATTGTCGCAATATGACCAGCCAATTTTTAGTAGATTCTATGATGTCTCTGACTCCCTTTTCCCCCTTATATACTGTGCTGTCTTGTGATTTCTCCATGTGAGGTAGAGCATGATTCTCTCATATACACATTGCATGCTTTTCAGATCGCAGGTCTGTCTTTTGATTAGGTTCCATGTTTCAGTTCCATTGATGACTATCGAGAGGATGCATTGGTTGTATATTCTTCTTTTGGGGAATTATTGGGATCGCTTGTTTATGGAGCTTGAGCTTGCTCTGTCGCAAGCTTTCCATCTAAGAGTGATTCTTCACTTGATTTCATCTTTTTGGGGAGGTTTCATAGAGATTAGTTGCCCTTAGTCGATGTAGTAGTCAACTTTCTCCAGTTTGCATGTTTGATTTTGACAGTCATGTTCTCATTCTCAATATGGTTGTTGTACATAACTTTTGTTTAACTTGAGTTCATACGTAGGCTGACTTTGCGTGAAGGTATCTAAATCTATTTTAGTACATCACACAATGAAGGATGAACACATGACACAACAGAAGTGCATAGTTTGTGGGTACAAGGATTGCCAACTCTTATTTAGACAAAAAATATTGTCTTGATCTAAACATTAAATTTAGAAAGGTCCGATTCTCTTTATTGAATATCAGCATTCAAAATCATGCCTTTTACCTAAACGTGAACAGCAAATACTGGACTTCGATCGAGATACAACAGGTCGTAACACTGGATTATTCCACTGTGCGTGGGGCGTTAGGTTGATGAATGCATCATACGAACTGTTTCAAAATACACATCATTCCCTGTGAACGAATTCAGGATATTTTTATCTGAAAAAAAATTTGAATCTAAAATATCCGTAACATTTTTCTACTGAGATTAAAGAGTAGAACATAAAGCTGAGCCACAGCAGAGACCTTTTATGACGAGGTATTGATTATCAAACTTCGCAAAATCCTATTGGGTACACGTGAAAAGTGAATAATGTGATGATTAAACATTGTCAAATAATATACCAAGATCAAATTAACTAGTGTCAACAATAGTTGGATAAGGGAGCCTGCGATTATGAATAATCAGAATACAATTTTGACTTTGCTCCAGGGTTTCCAAATCAGCATGTTTCGGCTAGATCTGTCTGATTTTTTTTCAATTTAACCTATGAAAATTTACAATACCCAATGATCTAGCTAATTTTCATAAAAATTATCAATCTTTCACTTACTTTAGCGTAAGTGAAGTAGTTGTGCATATCTTTCTAGGTTTTGCATATTGTACAACGTTCTTTTGACAGCCTTAACAGCACTTGATACACTCAATGTGAACGATCCTGATAGAATGAAGGTATTATTTCTACGTATGGACATGGGGAAGGCCCTTGGCCAACAGAGGACTTCTAACGAATGATTTTATATGAACGACTCAGCTCAATAGGCTAAGCTTATATTTCATTGCTGAGCCATAGTGAGACTCATTTTGACGAGACGTATGTTTTCTCACAATACTAACCTCACGATCGTTACGAGAAATTACTAAATCGCGACTGTTACAGGAAATTACGAGATTTTCGGCCAATGGAGAATCTCTAGAGCTCTGCACAGAATGGAAAGTCATAGCTCTGCACTGAATGAAAATATCCATGTTATTATTAAATCTCACTGTACACACGAGAAAAGATTAATGTGACGATAATTTTTCATATATTTTGAGCCATTTTTCGATGTCTGTACATTTTTAAGCGAGAA
Source organism: Thysanoteuthis rhombus (assembly GCA_963457665.1). NCBI lineage: Eukaryota > Metazoa > Mollusca > Cephalopoda > Oegopsida > Thysanoteuthidae > Thysanoteuthis > Thysanoteuthis major. The sequence goes on along the minus strand of OY735226.1, from coordinate 12,290,470 downwards.
GAGTATTTAAAAGCTAACGAATCGAACGTTTATTTTTTCTTTGAATTATACTTTCTTTCATACGTCATTATCACGTCTAACTCGTTAAAAAAGGCTTTTCAAGAATAGAGCAAGACACAGAAGAAAAATTCGAAAAAATAAACGTTTGCTTAATACACTCACTCAATATAAATAAACACAAACAGATTGAAAATAAAGGCACTACTTGTACGTAAAGAGAGGGGAAAAGCCTTTGATCAAGAATGGTTGACTATATATATATATATATATATATATATATATATATATATATATGGCGAGGCTCCATAGGCTAAGCCTATTTTTCATATCTCTGGCATATCTCATATCTTCTGGTTTGTTGATTTGTTACTTGTGTGCAGGCTAAAAGCTATTAATTTAACCAAAAATACAAGAGATGTACGAAAAATATACGCTGTTGCGATGACAGCCGATAATAAAATGAGAGTTTCTGAGAATTAAGTTGGTCACTACCAGTATCAGCTACAATCGGATAAATTGCTTCCTTTCTATTTACATTTAAACGGGCGGAATATAAGGCATGAACGAAAGAAAAATGCTTAGACATTACATACACGAAAAAAGCAAAAAGCAACAGATCAGGACCGGCGTCGTATCGTAATACTAGCAGTTTGATATCAATTGATACTAACTTACTGTACATACGTTGAACCGCGTGATTTCATTGGTTCTACGTCCGTGACCATGGACTTTTCTGCTTAGAGGTTATGGGTTTGTTGATGAAACTTATATCCTACTGACCATTTTGAAAAATGGACTATTCAACTGAAACTAGTTTTTTTTCTTTTTTTTAGATTCTTTTCTCAAAAATCATATGATAGAATTCAAAGACAGGTTTTTATTCGAAAAGTTGATTCTACCAACATGTTTTGCAATCTGGTTTCGTTAAAGTAGTAACCTTGAATGAAAGAATAGTGAAAAGTTTCTTCTTTTTTTTTCCAAGTAAGTAATGTCACGTAGTAGCATACCGTGTGAGAACAAACGGTAATTATTCTAAACTGCGGAAAAACTGAAGAAAAAAAACAAAACACGCACAATAACTGTCAATTTAATAGCACAAAAACAGAATCCTTAGAATTCTCTATAATCTTCGTTCAACCCGTCCTATTTTACTAATACATGGATCGATTGTTGGTTTCGTAGTTCCTTCGTTATTCAAAATACTTAACGTTTGCACTAAGTGTTGTGATATTGCATGACATTATTCACTTTGAAAACAAACTTTTCAATATATTTTTCATTCAAAATTGCTACTTTGACAAAGCTGAGAGGGAAGGCATTTTATTATATATGAACCTAATTTAAATACTACCATTGTTCACACTGTCCACCCAATAAATATATATAAATGGATGAAACATGAGAAACAATGACTTTGGGATTCCTATACATAATGTATATCAGGGTGAAGTGAGTGACACCACTTCGAGTGCTTATTGCTTCTTAATTAATTTCAAACATTGCAGACGGACTGAGTAAGTAGTAATGTAAAGGAGCTACTAAGCAGGGACAGCTGAAGCTGTATCCAGCGTAGGGGCATAACTTTGTTCTATATATGATCTATTTAGTTTTCGACAGTTTCAAAGATGGGGGGGGGCTTTTAGGGTGAGTTTGTAGTTGATAAGTTGTCAGTTTATTTACGAATATATCTTACAGCTTTATATTTTTTTTTCTTCATATTAGCCGTTTTGATTTATATATATAGGAAAAACAGAAAAATCTTTGTGATCATGATTAATGTTTCTGATGTTAGGAAGAAACGGTCATAGCCATTTGGGATTGACTGGTAGATCAAAGCCAATGGCCACTCTGTCACTTGATAACATTACAATCCCACGCATGCGCAGTCATTATGAATCTGAACAACGACACACTCATCATTTTGAGGCTTATGATATAAAGCAGAAGAATGATAGTCTACCCTGTGCGCTAGTGCAATGGTTAGCACGTCAGTCTCGTCACGCTGAGGGTTTTGGTTCCGATTCCCTGTACGAGCGGAGAATGTAGAAAACTCTTAAAGCAAATTTCCATGCTCACTCAACTTTGAATACTCTCTAAGCTGTGTTATTAGAATAGGAGTACCTATTTGGAGTATTTTCACCCAGTCAAGGACGTGTTCATTGAAACTTGAGGGTATAAAGTCCTGGTCTCTTGCAATGATCACTAAGCTGATGCATGCAACAAAAATCGGGACTTTGTTACCGGTTGTCATACTCAATCGGGGGTGGCCTCTTAAGAAACGGGACCATTCATCTTACCTTTTTCATTAAGACTCTGATTTTTTTCTACAACATATTGCGCTGTTTTATATCTCCATGTGATGTAGAGCATGATCCCTCCATGTACACGTTGCATGGTCCCCAGTTTGAGGTCCTGTCTCTTGGTCAGGTTCCATATTTCAGCTCCATTGGTGACTAATCGGAAGATGAATTGGTTGTATACCTTTCTTTTTGAATCTAATGGGATTTTCTTGTTCGTAAAAGTTGAGCTCGCCCACCGAGAGCTTGCCACCTTAGTGTGGTTATTTACCTAATTTCTGCATCTTTGGAGGGTTCCATAGATATTGTCCTTGGTAGATCTAGTGGTTTACTTTTTTCAGGTGTTCGTTTTCCGTTTGGGCTTTCGTGTTTTTGCCCTCAACATTGTTGTACACGACATTTTTTAGTGCATGTGTGTTCCAACTCTTTATCACTAACACAAACAACCTCAAGGTTAGGAAAGTTTTGAAAACAAAGGAAATATTGTGTTAGTGTATTGTGAAATTGTGGTTTCATTCATAAATATGAAACTACCAGAATACAACTAAGCAGACAACTCACGAATCTCACTAAGTCGGACGTTGAAAAAGTCAATGACTGTGAACATTTTCTTTTCTTTCTTTCTTTTGGTATTTGGAGGAAGAGGGTAGTTTTGACACTTGGGTGTCTCATTCTGAGGGGTGTATCGATTACATCTAGAATCACCTGAATCTAGATACTTTTAAATACTTTTACTCTATCTAAGATGCTCTTTTTTTCTTTTTCAGATGTGTTGCACTGAAAAACTCAAGTGATATCGTGAAGCGAATATATTTGTACCATATTTATTCTTTAGTGGAATTTCTATTCCTGTATCGGCAGTTTTTTTAGTTCGTCCCAACTAATTGACTTTTATTGAATTGTTTCGAATTGCCATTATTAGGAATTCGGTGTCTCTCTTCAAATGCCCTCAGCGCAACCTTTTCATTGTTATTTCTTCTCTTCAGATGTTTTCCTGGAATATCATTTTTAGCCTCTTGTTTTAGAGTCTCCTGATTCTCTACTTGCCCTCCTATCATTTCTATAACAATCTTTGGTTGTTATGATTATTCCTTAATTACTCAGCCTTGTTCAGTCCCCAAGTTCCTCGATAGCAGTGTTATATTAATCCCCAATGCTGTCGATCGTCTCCCCACTTCTCCCTTCATCAAATATAATCTATTAATGTCATCCCCTGGGTGTAAGGCTTTATGCATTGTCATCAACTTTCTTCCTTTGAGATCCATCTTTATTTGCTCTGTTTAGGAAGACTTCCGGGTATCTTGCAATGGCCAAGTAATTATTACTTTGATCAGGTTTCTGCTGTTCATCTGAAATATTCTTTGCTGACATTTCATGTCGATGTTAATAGTTTTATCATTTTGAAAGCTGCCAAAAATTAGTCAATGCATCTGATGCTCGGGAAATTACAATTTAAACTCGTTTCCAACTAAAGATATCGAGAGATTTCGAGAAATTACATCTGTAACTCGTTTTCAACCAAAGATGTCAGGAAGTTTCGTAAAATTACATTATGAATTCGTTTTTAGCTGAAGATTTCGGGGAATTTTGAGAAATTACTCTTTAAACTTGTTTTCAACTAAAGAATTCAGGAAATTCCAAGAAATTACACTCTTAATTGGTTTCAAATAAAGATTTCGAGAAATTACGCGTAAAACTCATTTTCAGCGAGAGATTCCAAGAAATTAAACTCGTCTCCAACTATAAGTAACGATTTTTCATTGCGTGCAAAGAATATAGTCTTTAAACATGAAAAATGATTTTTTATCATTATTTGGTCTGCGGTCTGTTCTCCGATAGCCTTTTGGTAAACGATATTCACATAGGAACCGGTTTAACATCGCATGGAATTAAATAAAAACTTTAAGCAAGAAGCATAAAAGCCAACCAAATTTTCTGAATTGGGATTATTTAATTCATACCGTATACGATTATCATATTCATAAAATGAACGCAGGAAGCATCCATACGTCTCCAGTATCAAATTAGCTTTCATAATCCTGATTCACTGTTGCTAGGTAACATTTATCCAGTCACTATTATTTAAATAGACAAAGGTCGAACCAGAGAGAGCAAATAAAATATAGAAATGATATCATTTCATATCTGTTTGTGTAACGTATTTTTTCTTTTGAAAACCGTCAACCGAATCTGTCCGAATAGGTTTCTTGAGTTTTAAAGTTGATCTGCCTGGCTATGTATGTATATATCACGCATCCAGCTGAACCAATGGAATTTTAGGGCTCAAAATCAACACGCTTACTCATTACGTCTGGAAAAAACTTTGGGGGTGGGGAAATAGGTTTTGGGTTGAGGATTTAATTTGCAATATAAGATTATGCTAAATTTATCCCTTTGTTTTTGCCCAGCAGCATTATTTTGGAAATTCACTGCCCATTGAAAAGCAGGGAAAGTAATTTATCCATTAGCTACCCTTTCTCCAAAGTTCTTACTTGATCATCCACGACATGAAATGCTGCTGAAAGATACTGAAGGTTTCTAATAAATGACCAACCAGACCTTTCTTTGTTGAGTCTTTTCTGTTGGATGAAAAGCTTGCTTGTTATTATTTCATTTTTTTATCCTACAAATATGATTCTTTCAAAAGACACTGAAAGATAAAGATAGACAACTTGTTTGGATCATGTAAATCTAAATTTTTGGACATGAAAGATCAAAATGAAGAACACAATTCAGCAATCTTTGCAATTATGCTTTCGGTACAGACATTTTTGAATCGGCTATTTTGAACATCGAAATGAAACTAGTTCAACATTATTCGAAGAACGGTTTTATTTTCATTATTTTGTTGAAAACTTATCAATACATTGTGTAAACATACTATGTATATATATATATATATATATATATATATATATATATATATATATATATATATATATATATATATTAGTTTATTGGAATGGTAACATGTGATCAATGCGTTGTATGCATGTATACTTTTCAGAAACCCTGTTTGAGTCATAGAGTGATACGTCGAAATGAAATCTATCCAATTTCTGCTTTTTTTTAGTTCTTTATTCAGCCACCTGTGGCCATTGAAAATGGCTGATTAAAATTGGCCAATTCAATATAGCCGATCCAAAAATTGATGTCCTTGATGCGTTATTGAAAATATTGACCTCGATTCATCAATAATACCGAAGATCAGCCTTTTGTTGGAACATTAAAAAGTCCGTTAAAGACAAGCCCAAATCACCAGACTCATGAGAAGGGACTAATTTAGTATTAACCAACTACACAATGATACCCTCCATCGCAGAAAAATTTATGTAGAGGAGAATATTCAAAAACCAAAGAATTGTTTTTCCAGGCATTATAAAGATTAACTGAGTAAACTTTCAGCCCTCTAACACCAATGATTCGGCTTGTACACATGCATACATAGCTATTCAGAATCGCTTAGAAACTAGAGAAATATATGTAGTCGCTTTCGTTTGACGGTTTTCAAAAAGGGGCTCCGTCATGGTTGTTATGGTTAACAAACTGATCTCCCAGATCATTGTAACTGAGTGACGAGTTTGGTCCAAAGTTGGCGCCACATGCTTGTTGGTGCACGCTGAAACTTAGCTAAGGTTTGTGAACTACAACTTCATTATTTCTCTAGACGGTAGAGCGACCACACTCCATGGAGATTACACCAGATGGAGTTTAACAATCGTTGGCAAAATCCCAGTCTCTGATACATACGTCAGCTTAATGAAACTTGCAAGTCTTCAGTCTGGTCGAGACAAGAACTCTATACCTACATCGTATCACCAAGTCCTTGGTAGGATGAAGTTTTGATGACCCTTTATATATCGACCCCGATCACAATTCAATTTGCTGTTGAGTGTACAGGGAAACTTGTCCAAACGAGGAGTTTTCCACACTGTTTGCTCATACCAGAAATCGAACCCGGGATCTGAAGTGCGACAGGCAGATGTGCTAACCAACTCACTGTCTGGGTGGAGATTTGCCAACTGCAAGATTGATATATCGGTATTACTAAAGGATGGCCAAGTGTTTCAAAGCACAGAAAATTGAACCGCCAAACCGAGTTCAACTTGTGGCTGATATACTTTGAGTTCAATCAGTACTTATGCCTTTGGTAAACACATGAATCCAGCTCACTCAGTATGTCAGGTCAAAGATTATGCCCTGTTTCTCATACAATGTAACCCGATACAAACTATCGCATGTTATTCAGAGGGGACATGATCATCACAGAATAACCCTCATTACACTGGGGAGAGCAATGGAGTATCGAATATGGTATCCAAATAATCTTCTGATTTAGTAGATCATCAGAATATAAGATTTGATTTTGTAGCGTATTGTCATCGAATTGAATATAAATCAGATTTATAAGAGGAGCAGATGAAGATGGTTCTTTCACGCGAGCAAGTTGCTCTAAAGAAGTTTCCAGCTTTATTTGATTGAGAGAGAGGCACCATTTTGGAATCATCAGCACGAAAATATGATCTTTGAACCAAGTTTGATTCCGACTGCAGTTGTTCAAGTTCAAATCCATATAATGCTAATGGGAAAGTTGCCTTGTCTCCTCTCCAGATACCTTGACAAAGGTACTCAGGCTTTTGCGTACTGGACAAGTCCCGACCAGACATTTGCGAACAGGTTATTTGCATACTGGTATTTTTTGCGTCCTGGTCATTTGCATACCAATGTATTTGGATATTTACCTCATCTTATTTAGTTGTATGCAAATGAAGGCTGACTCGTTTCCGACTCATAAACATGTTGACTTGTGTTGCCGGAGTACTTGTGTAAATTCTCATTCTTGGTGTGTACTGCAGTATTGCATTGTTTCAGACAATCATTCATCATCATCAGTCTTTTAACGTCAGTTGTTGGACATAGACCTTCCCCGGGATTGCCACACCTCTCTATCAAGGTTGTTGCGGAGCCGGTACTTCCTGAATTGTCAAGATAATCTCCCCATCTAATATTCTGCCAGCCTCAGTTGCGCATGTGATGTGTGGGATCCATGTCGTGAGTCGTGATGTCCATTGGTTATCTGCCATTCTTGCAACATGGCCAGCCCACTGCCATTTGAGATTTTTAATGGATTCTATGATGTGCCTGACTCTTGTCTTTTCTCGGATGTACTGTACTGTCTTGTGGTCACTCCAAATGAGGCCCAGCATAATTTTCTCGTGTGCACGTTGCATGGTTCTCAATTTGCAGATCTGTCTCTTGGTTAGGTTCCATGTTTTAGCTCCATAAGGGACTATTGGGAGGATACTAGTACTTTTATTACATTACTATCTACTTCTATCTTGAATTTTCAGTTGTTTTCCAATCACAACTTTATTCCTTTCCTTTTTTTAACATTGCAACATATTTTTGCACTGTCTGCTTTCAAACAAAAAAAAAATAATGAAACTTGTTCTATTCTACTTCATTCATTTAACTATACAAAATTCTTTCGATAGGAAATAAGTATTTTTTCTCAAAAGAAAAAAAAGTATTCAGCTTGCTTGAAAGGAAAATCATTTTCTCCGTCGAAAAACTGACAATATTTCTGCCTAGATGTTTTTAAAACAAGGGATTTCTTCTCAAATTGTTAAAAATATGGTTTGGTGACGATTCAAGTTCAATGGAAACCATAAAAACTCTATAACATTTTTATAGAGATGTTTTCTCGTACATCTATAAATTAAACTTCTGAGGCCTCTGAAAAGGTGCCTGTTTTGAAGAAGAAAATCTTCTAGGTTTCAAGATATGGATTTTGTTTACGATATAAGTCTATGGTACAGACTTTCCGTCCAACGTACTAAACTATGGGTTTAATGTATTTTAGCTATTTTTTTCCAAATAATGCAACTGCAACCTAAGCCCTTACCTCAATCCCAGCCCTCAAATAACGGAAAAGTACTCAAATTTCATTTCAGCGGTGTATTAGTCCATTGGACTACTTCAAGTGTAAAACTACAGCTGAACGCAAAAGAATTCAAGTCTCTTGGTATTTTTCTCTATTTTGTTGCATCACAACCCTGATCCATCATTTGCAGTGTTCAAATACCCAAGTACCAAACAGCAATACTGCGAAGACAATTACTACTACCAAATATAGATAGTGATGTAATATCATCACCAGTTTCAGTGTTGGGGTTAATAACACCATAAGGCCTCACTTGTTGTTCTTACGACTACTACGCCTACTACTACTATTGATATCAATCGCAACAGCAGCCAATTAACAGACGATTTAGCATGAGTTATATGGTAAGCAGAAGCCTCCTCCCTAAAGCCCATGTTTTCTTTTCATTACAGATACTTTCCAATAGGCATCAGAGGTCTAGAATGTACGAAAAAAAATAGGATAGGATTTCTGGCTTCATCTAGATAACTTAACAATATTTCTTTAAAAAATGTTCTCTTTTTAAAGATACAGGGTTTTTTTTTATATTCATATAGAAATATTGACCATTTTTTGTTGGAGGAAATACATTTTTCTATCAGAAATGAATTTTTTTTTTCTTTCAAAAAAAGACATTTATTTTCTTTTAAGAGAATTTTGTAAAAATTTTAAAAAAATAAATGGATGAATTAGAAAAAAAACCAAATCGTATTATTATTTTATTCGAAACAGACAGTGTTTAAAAACGTATTAATGTAAAAGAAAAATAGAGACATTTGAAATTGTGATTATGAAAACAACCAAATGATTAAGATGGAAGTTAGTAAGTAATATTATAGAATTAATTGAAATGATTGTTTTAAACATTGCAATACTGCAACATACATCGAAAACAAGAATTTACTAAAAATACTACTACGACAAAATTCAACATGTTTTTAAGTCACAAACATCCAAACCACTATCAAAAAAGGTTGTGGCTTTAAAGCAATACACAAAGCTCTCAGTATAAGATAGAAAAAAAACCTAGCATACCCAATGGAAACGGAGACATAACAACGGACGTAGACAGAATTGTGGAACGCTTCCAAAAATTCTATTCTTCAAGACATGGTCAACAAAATACCGACAAGGATACGCAGGACGTTGACAATTAGTATGAATACTTCCCAGAAGTTACATCGTGGGGGGTAAAACAAGCCATCAAACGTACAAAACAAGAGAAAGAACCTGGACCAATCAATCTGCTCAAAAAGCTGGTAGGATCGTCAATGAAAAAAAAGATTGCTATCCTATCCAACTTGTGTCTAAAACGGAATAAAGACTCGCAAGACTGGAATACAGCAATCATAATGCTTCTCCAGAAAATAAACCCTAAGATTTCAACAACAACAGGCCTATAAACCTACTCAACTGCATCTACAAACTTTTCAAAAAAATCATCACCAACCGGATCACTAAGGCACTAGATGAAAACTAATCATGGGGACAGGCTGGATTTAGAAGGAGTTATTCACCCATGACCCATCCCCATTCAATAAATCAGCTGAAACAGAAAGCAGCAGAATACAAAATGCCACTTGCTATAGCATTTATAGACTTCAAGAAGGCATCTGACCCTGTGGGAATTTCCATTGTCATGAAGGCCATCACCCTACAAGGTGTAGATCCTGAAAATGTTATAGTACCCCAACATATGTACAGTCACTGCAACTCCTTTATCAAGGCTACATGAAGACTCTGAATCCTTCCAGCTCTAAAAATGCGTAAGTCAAGATTATACCAGCACACTCAAACTCTTCGCAGCTTTCTTTGAGATGATCTTCCGAAACCTGGATTGGGAGAATAAAGGAATCAAAATAGACGGTGAATATCTGAGCAACCTCGGATTTGCAGACGACATCGTTTTTTGTTTGTTTGTTTTTTTCACAGAGAACCTACACGAACTCTAACTAACGCTACATGAACTAAACGAAGGAAGCAAGAAAGTTGATCTTCACATGAACTTCAGTGAAAATAAAGTCATGTTCAACAACGACATCGAGAATAAAAACATAACTGTCAACATCAAAGACGCAAAAACAAGGGTAAGTAGACCACTACATCTATCTAAGACAAAAAATCTCTGAATCCCACAAAAGAAGAAGAAATGAAGTGAAGTATCACTCTAGGATGGCAAATCTTTAGCAGAACAAGCTCAACCTTAAAAAACAAAACGATTTCAACACCCTAAAAAGAAGAGTATGCAACCAATGTATCTTCCCGATAGTCAGTTATGGAGCTGAAACATGGAATCTAACCAAGAGACTTAACTGAAAACTGAGAAGCATACTAAGCGAACTCAAGAAAATCATGCACAACCTCACATGGAGAAATCACAAGACAGTACGGAATATCAAGGTGAATATGGGAGTCTGAAACATCATAGAATCTTTTTAAAAAACTAAAATGGCAATGGGATGGTCATAATGCAGGAATGGTAGACAAACGATGGACATGACTCACAACATGGATTCCTAGAGTTCACATGCCAAACAGTTGGACAGAATACGAAATGGAGAAATGAACTTGACAAATTCAGAAAATACTGACTCTACAACGCCCATGATAGAGATGTGTGGCGAATCCTGGGGAAGGTCTATGTCCAATTACAGACGTTAAAAGACTGCTGATGCTTAGATATTTCAATACAGAGGTGTGCAAATGACCGGAATACAAAAAAATATCGGTATGCAAATGTACGGTACGTAGTTGTCCAGTATGCTTTTGACCAGTCACCCTTGACAAAATATCTTGTTTATTGTTCGTCAAAATGTTTGAGGAAGAATCGAGCAATTTTGTAAGGAAACAGGTGCTCATTTTTTATTTTGATTAGGTGGGCCTTTTTTCCCAACGACTGCTGTGCTGAATGCAAATATCCCCATCAGAAACTGAAAACTGAGTCAGAAGTCGGAAGATTGTTGAAACTGGAGAGATGAAAAAATGATCCTGAAAGAGAAGTTTCAAGCTTTTTGCATTGTGATAAGAAAGACAGACATTGCTTTTCCTGGGTTGATTAGAATCAGTATGATTTTTTCATTCTCCTCTTATCAGCAAGCCAGGAGAAACTTCGGATGGAAAACAGTTTTAAAAAAACAGGCAATATCGTCACTCACTATATTTGAGACTTCCTCTCTTTTTGCCTCTCCTTCTATCTCTCCTATCCAGTCACAGCTCGTTAAATTCCTACGACGACCGTCGGCTTCTTGGCCGACCTACAGGGCATACCTCACACAGCTAAAAGATAATCAATCTTCACTCCCCGAGAGACGTTTTCTCACACACCAAAACATTATCCATCTGAAGTCTTCACGGTGCCCAACATATCCTTCAGGCATGAGAAAACCTTTATTTCGTATAAAACTGGCTTCGTTTTACATATACATCTTATATAAGCGTACACAAAAGTACATGTATACGTACACACACGGACGCACGTCCTCTCTGCACAGTAAACAAGTCCACAAAAAGTCTTTGAGGGGTCATGGGCTATCACGCCTGTATTTTAACAAACGAGTGAAAAAAACTATTTCGTCCCAATTACTTAGCGTGCTCAGGACATATCAGCTTGAAGCTTCAACTTTGTCGACCAAGACCCAATGTAAACCTACCATTTTGTATGAAGTTTCACTTAACCCCAGACCTCGGAAAGTAATCACAAAGTATTTCAAAGTTAAACTTTTTGGATAGACCGTCACAGATATTAAACACAAACATGAAAATGAAAATATTCAATTTTCTGTTAATGTTTTATGACAAACAATCTCAGAATCTATCAAACAGATTAACTTAGTAGCAGGGTTATTCTTCCTGATAGTCTCCATACAATAAAAAAAGGTTTCCATCTTGCTGAGTCTGTCTGGGTATCCAATCACTTAAATTTCACTAAAAAATAGTCTATCTAGGATAATTGGGTCCTAGACCGATTTGAAGTACCTAGCTTGGGGCCTCACACACTTATACCAACGTACTCTCCATTTTCACAACAGTCAGAAGAATCCTCTTCCAGGGTCTAAGCCTCGTTCACGGCCCGATATCCTTCTGGGGAAGCAAGATTTTGCACTTTCCTTCAAGGGCTAATAGACCTGGGTGATATGATTTTTGCCAAAAAGCTGCATACTATGTAAAAAATAACTAGCCCAGTCATTGTAAAATCGATATTTACACATGGCAGTCACTCACTCAGTGACGCATGTGTGATGAGGTTCCCTCTGATAGGTTTAAAATCGCAGAAGACCACGCAAACGGTTTTCGAGGTATTCAAGATGGAAGCATACTCTCCAAACAAACCGCTCATTTTTTTTTCTAAGTCAAAATCACAAAGGAAACGATGATGAATTTATCCGTTTTTTCTCTTTTTTAATTTCAAATGAATTAATAAAATTGAAAAGAAAAACATTCGTTGTTTGTTTCACACAATTATTTATAAAAATACAAAAATAATCCTGCGATAGAAAGAAAATAAAATCGAATATTAAAACCTCATACACAATTAAAAAAAGAGTATCCCTACGAATGAATTTTTAAAAAAGTTTTAGAGCCATCAAAATTGTCAAAATCACGAGACAAGAAGTCTCACGAGACTTGAACAATTGTAGAATCCCAGATTTTCTTCTGACCAACAACTCTTTCTGCTGTTGTTGTTATTTTCTGGGCTCCTTGTGATGTTCCTGAGATAAGCCTACAGTAAGCCTGGGGTTTTTGCTTGGCAACAATAGTGACGTCAAACGTTGCTGAGCAACCCGAAATCTGTGGTGGTGGGAGAGATAGGAGAGAATAAAGAGTAGCTGAGTCCGATAACGACATTAGGAATCTTACAAGAAAACTATTGTATTATCAGTGACGTCAGTGGTTGATTAGGTGTAATGGAATTAGATGTGACATCACTTGAATATCTTCTCTTCACTAAACTGATTAGCTAGCAGTGGTATTTTGCCCTCTCCTAAAATCTGTCAGATGAAGAACATAAAAATGAAGGGGAGGGGAAAATGAGAGAGAGAAGAGGGGAGAGAAGGAGAGAGATGAAGGATAAGGTAGAGGAGAGAGAAAGGGTGAGAGTACAAAATATGTGAGATGAAGGACATTGGGAAAATGGGGAAGGGAGAAAGACAGGGAAGGAGAATGAGGAGAAAGGAGAAAGAAGGGGAGGGGAAAAAATCTTTTGAAAATGGATATAAACATGAACTGGAGGGAAGGAGAGGGAGAGAAGGAAAATGTCAGATGGGGAAGAGAGAAGGGGAGATTGAGAGGAGAAGAGAAGAGAAGATCTGTCAAATCTCTCAGATGGAGAACAAAGAAGAAGAAAAAGAAGAAAAAGAAGAAGGTGGAGGAGGAGGAGAAGGAGAACAAAGAAGAAGAAGAAGGAGGAAGAAGTGGGAGAAGGAAAAGGATAGAACAAAAAAGAAGGAAGAGAGTGAGTATAAGGGATAAGAGACGAAAAAGAAATGAGTAAAGGAGAGGGTCGAAAGTAAAAGGATACCTAAAATTAAAAGATGTAAATGAGAGGAAAAAAGGGAAAAAGAGGATGAAAATCGGAGGGGGGGGATCAAGGAAAAGAAGAGATTAGAAAGAAGAAGGGTATCAGAAAGAAAGAATGAAAGGAAAAGGCAGAAAGGAGAAAGAGAAGAACGAGAATAGGTCGGACAGAGAAAAGAGGAAGAGAAAAATCGAAAGCCGAAAAATCTGATATGATACAAGAGGCCTAGAATCAATAATTAAGTAGTTTCCTGTGTTTGGGATCAGAGATAAGTACCCACTTAAATACAATGTAGCTGACTGGGGGATACAGGATGCAAAAAGAAAGGAAGAACTGAAAATGGTATGTTTTAAAATCGCTGTAACCAGTGGATGCATAATGAAACACGGAAGAGGAGAGGGAAAAAATTTTGAATTCATTTTTCACTAATAAGTCGAAAGAAGCTTTCAAGGATAAGTTCAAAAATAAAAATAAAAACCTTTTCCCTCTTCATTATATTTTACTACGTATCCGCTAATTATGTCAATTCAAAACAAAAAATGGAATTATTATACACCGATAAACTGTTATTCTCGTCTTGTTTGTAGTCATAACATCTCGGTCATTGTAACCTCAAGCCTTCTCCAGGTGACTTGTATTCGGTAAAATCGAACCAAAACTTTTGTTCAATCCACGGGAGTACACTGTTCTCACTTTGTTGCCCATTCCAGGGGCTATGTTGTAATTGTTCACTCTACTCAGTTGATTCGTCCTAGTGAACCAGAGTAAATGAATTTTTCTGCTTGATCCTAAAAATTGAACGAACGGAATCAACTGCATACACTTGGACATTGCTTATATCCACCTGGCCATTGTGTCAGAGGACAATCAGGTAGTATAATTTGGGAGCAAAATATATTAGAGGAAAGTCGGGAACCAGAAGTATCGTAAAATCCATAGAAAAATCCGAATAGCAATGGGCAGGCCTTATTGTAAAAATGGTAGGCAACCACAAATCATCGTAATGTGGATCTCCAAAGATCATATACGAAACTGTAAACAACAAAAAAATAAGTTTGTGTGATGGTTAGGACAATTTCAGGATATATCGGCATCGTGGACCACACAATCGAGATATCAAGTAGATATTGAGGAAGGAGTATGTTTTGATGTTAAACGGATGCTGATGCCGGTGAAACCTAATGTATGTCCATTCATGATCAGAGGCTGCTATATGGATTTCAATTCAACGCTAGACCTACTAAGAATATCATCACAGCCCAACACGTACATTGATTATCACAATTGGCTCATTCTCTAGTGTTGCTCTACATATATTATTCTGAATTCGCCTCATAGAGTTTGTTAACTCCCTTCTTCCCCTCACACACGATCTGCTATTTATGACCATATTACCACAGCAAACTACGGCTTTTCGATCTTCTTCCAGACTTATTTAAAGGGGTAACTGGTTTCGTTTTCATATTTCCTGCTCCAACTGGATGGAAACTTATGCAAATAGTTCTTGATCATGCTAACATCCGACGAAGGCTTGGCTCGGGACAAGTATCTTTAAACCATGGAAGTGCCTTGAATACAGTCCTGATTTTGTATGGACCAAATATTTGGACAGACAGAAAGAAGAAAGAGGGAAAATTGTAACAAAAAAAAAAAAAAAGGATCAACAAGATGTCAGAAAATAAGAAAAAAAAATTAAAAATTAGTCCCTCAACAGAAGCTGCCACGTGACCAACGTCTTTTGGCAGCATCTCGTTTTTGGATTGATCAATTAAAAAGTGAAAAGTTACTTCTCGCACCTTTTATTTCGCAATGATCACGGAACATGTCTAAATCTCTATAAACTAAGCATGACTGCTGCTTGACATAAACTAAGGGACCACTTCAGCAAAAACTTATATCGCAAACTGAACATCTCAGAAAAGCGAATTTTGGGGTCCACCTTCAAAAAAACAAAAAAAAATTTTCTCTATATGATAAGTAAATGTTTAAACTTCCTGCCCTCTAGCTATATTGTGGCGGCCTGTACAAACATTACCAGTCAGCCAGCCAGCCAGCCAACCAGCCAGCCAACCAAATCAACCTGATATTGAAGAAAACCATGTTGACAGTTTTGGTTGACAGTTTTGGTTGACAGTTTCAAATGCAAAAGAAAGGATTATGGGGAGATTCTGTATTGCGTGCTTAAAAGCAAATCTTGTAGATGAACGGGGGTAAGTTTGAAGTTCCGTTGTAGGCTATCAGTGGTGAGTGAGAAAGAGATACTGTTCTTCACTGGGTAAATCAGAATTGCACTTAAAAGGCAGTCAGAAACGTCTATGAAAGAAAAGAAATCTCAAATATTACTTGCCCAGGTCAGCAGTACAAGGTCCATTTACTGAATGGGCCAATTAGGAACCGTCAACCTAACTGTCACCAAAACTATGAACATTTTTTTTCTGATTCCAAGTTCGGCTGGCTTGTTGGCTGACTGGCTGGCTGGCTGGCTAGCTATCTAATTATCTATCCAATATACCTGTTCTCGTGAGATCACCAAAGTTAAACGATGTCGGGCCTGGTCATTACCCGGATGGGTGATCGTTCGTGTGGCCGTCTTAACTTATTCTCCGTCGCCGATTAACTGATCATATTGCCTAGCCTGGACTGGATTATGCAGCTCGTCCATTTCTCACACAAAAGCTGCTATGGGACACGCAGGACAGTGTGCCCTCTTAGGGGGTACATACTTGTATCGAGTGGCAGTGTATGTATGTATCAGGCGTACATGCTATTGATGTAGGGGGTCGGACATGTCTTATTCCCTATAAAAAATCTTTTTGTGTTGTTTTTGTTTATTTATTTTACCCCCTATAAGTTCTTTGTGAGGTTCAATTTGTAATGTTAGTTTGTGCTGAATTGGTCTTTTGTAATCCAACAAAAGACAAACGAAGTAACTTATTCATCGATAAGGGCCTTTTTGATTTTCTTGATTGATCACTCAAGCCACGACATGCTTCCAAAAGACATTGGTCACAGGACGGTTTCTTTTGAATGACTAACCAGTGCGTTTATTTTGCTATTCTATAGTCACTCATAGAGCTGAAACATGGAACCTAACCATGAGATGAACCTGCAAACTGAGAATCATGCAACGCACACATGAGAGAATCATGCTCTATTTTACATGGAGAGATCAAAAGACAACACAGTATATGGGGAAAAAAGTGGGAATCAAAGACATCATAGAATCTATTAAAAAACTTAAATGGCAATGGGCAGGCCATATTGCAAGAATGATAGACAACCGGTGGACATCATAACTCACAACATGGATCCCAAAAGATTGCATGCAAAACCAAGCCGACAAAATACAAGATGGAGAGACGAACTGGACAAATTTACAAAATACTGGCTCTGCGACCCTTATGATAGAGAATTGTAGCGAATCCTGGAGAAGGTCTTTGTCCATCGATGGACGTTAAAAGACTGATGATGATGACAACAATTTGGGCATCAAACGAACATTATCTGCCTTGTAAATGTTTATTCTTTCTGTACTGACATCTTTCTTTCAGCTATTGAATGTTGTCAAAATTAGTTTTAACTTTATAATCAAGTCCTCAATTCCATCCATGGTAGTTTTATTTTGAAAAAGCATATACTGCGATGCAAAGATGCGCATGCTGTTTACATATTTGAATGAGTGGAATTGAATGAGGTAAAGGATTTTGAAAAGGTTGGTGGAATCAACGAAATGCGTAGAAGCATGGCTGCGAGACAATAAAAACTTTTGAGATGTAACATTTATTTTTTTCTTTGATTCTCTTCGCTTCTACAATCATCAAATATATCGGATAAAGTTTAATTCGACTGCAATATATCATTTATACATATTTCATTAAACACGGCAAACAAGGAATGTTGTTTCAATTTCGTTAGATTGCGTGTTGGGGAGTTAGTATTTAGAGGTAGGTTTAGCGAGTGGTTAAGGTGATTAGGGTTAGTGTTTCGTGTCAGAGTTTGGAATCAGATTTAAGGTTAAGATTATGTAAGTTGTTTATGTAACAGATGGAAGTGGCAAATTTAACACAATGACACAGTGGTAATTTGCTACTGAAGAATTAGTTTGCACCGTCCGTATGTTTTGAATTTAACACGGAAAAGTTAACAGTCATACAAATTTCTCACTCGTTAAAAATACAAACATAAACTGAGAGTTATGTAACCTGCCTCAAGTGCCTAAATGAATAGTAAGAGACATACATATATATATATATATATATATATACATATATATATATATATGTATATGTGTTTGTGTGTGTGTGTGTGTGTGTGTGTGAGTTTCATCTCTCATTAGAACTGATATAAAGCGAACTTGTTCATTTTTAGGTTGTACTCGTTTTATTGATGACTTATGTTCTCTTGGAGATGGAGGAGAATTTGGAGAATTGTGTAGTAATATATATCCTAAATATCTTGAAATTGCGTTTGAACATAACGAAAGGCGAGCAACGTTCCTAGATTTAGAAGTTAACATCTAGGAATGTTTGTCTATAAATTGTTTGATAAACGAGACTCATAAAAATAGAATAAAAGAATAACGTATATTTGAATAAATAGATTCGTATTAATATTTGGTGGAATTAGGTAACCAAAAGAGATGGATCCAACGAGAAAGATCAATGAATTAACTTGAATCAGAGAAAAGGGAAAACATTTGGCTCCAATCAATTTGTCTGACTGATAAGTAATTAGGCAGGGAGGGAGATCGAATATAAAATGCTAAGTAAGCAAGTGCCCAATTATATTAATGGAATAGCCCTTAAGGGTGTTACTAGGGAGAAATCGGTTTGGTTTAGTTGCTCCCATGTATATAAGGGCAATATATTTGATAATTAAAAGGAATAAATAAATTAATGGAAGCAAGATGGTATACGACATGGAATTAGTTTAAATCTTGATGCTAGAAGGAGAAAATTTTCAAATTCTCCGGTTGAATATGTTGGTAGAAAATCGTCTCGAAGAAGTTTTTTTTTCTGTGTAATTAGTATTCATAAAAATGGTTGGTTTGCACGCAGTCAGGTATTAAAACAAACATAAAGGATCTAATTTTCACATGGGTGAACAGTCAATAGGAGTGATACGAATACTGAGTCACGTCTAACGAGATAAATGATGTGTAGTATAAAATAACATACAATACATTATAATAAAATGGAATACAATACATTCTGATAATATCCTATATTAAATAACAAACTACATCTATGACATGAGGTATCTATCAAAATCATTGCTGGAAGGGAGGTGGTGTTTGATCAACTCTGCTGGGATGCCATGTTATTATTACTGTTTTGTTTTCATAATCCCCAAAACACTTTAATGGTAAACAACTGATGACCCCTACAAGAGAAATTTTACACATAATACTATGATATCAAATTATTGGTAAAACATTACAAATAAAAACACTCTGAAGAAAATTACATAAATTGGATTTACAAATAATGGGAAATAAGTGACTTGAGTATTACATAAAAGTGTTTTTCAATGTTTTTGAGTCTCTCAACACACTTATTTCACAATATTAGTCAATGGGATTTTTCAACATTTACTGTTTAGAATTGTAAAAACATTTTAGTCAATATATATATATATATATATATATATATATATATATATATATATATATATATATATATATATATATATATATAAAATTGTGTCATCCACGGACAGCTGTTTCGATATATTACATCTCTTCAGTGTGGCTATAGACTTTCCATTATCCCATCCAGTACCACGAGGCAGAACTGAAACCTTTACTTCCGTAGGCCGATATCCTACCTCTGGACAACGGAACCGGACAGGCAGTAAGGCTGAATTTAAGCAATATATTCTAAATTACACAGAAATTCCTCATCCACCAAAATGCTCAATTCCTATTGAAGAGTATTGCATATATATATATATATATGTATATATATATATATATATATATGTTTGTGAGTCCGAGTCAAAAGTCTCTCATATGTGTTTCAGGGAATGGAATAATATCAAATAAACTCTTCATGTATTCCATGCTATATCATAAAACCATGTAAACATTACAGTGTTATGGATTCAGACTTAAAAGACGGTTCCCCTTTTTTGCTTTCCCCACACTGTGTCGTAGAAAATAGTTGAACAGCAGATATAAACACAAAGTATTGTTACGAACTCATTTTTCATAAGATAAGTTGCGAAAACTTTACAAAAATCCAATAAATGGTTGATATATTCTAATTTAAAAAGTTCGACAATGCTGAAAGGTGAAAAAGGAAACCGTCCATTTACACCCAACTAGTTTGCACCGATATCACCTCTTCATGGAAATAAATTAATGTCGAGTTTGTAATATCAAACGATGCATAAAATCGATTGGTATTGTTAGGATACTGTTATTTACTCAAAAAACGAAATATCAGACAAGCTCTCTGCAACTCCCTGGTTAGCAAGCCTGCGTAACAAACCTAATTGTTTGTTCCATGAGTTTGTCTTCGTTCTA
Source organism: Thysanoteuthis rhombus (assembly GCA_963457665.1). Taxonomy (NCBI): domain Eukaryota; kingdom Metazoa; phylum Mollusca; class Cephalopoda; order Oegopsida; family Thysanoteuthidae; genus Thysanoteuthis; species Thysanoteuthis major. Next base: position 12,270,209 of record OY735226.1, on the reverse strand, counting down.
TACCAGACTATTGTGGCCTTGTTCCAGACAAAGCAAAGATTAGTGAATTATTTGACGTGCATACCGTAGCGTGATTTTTAGCAAGGTAAATGGCATATTGAGTTTTGTTCTTTACTGGCTTCTTCACTTCGATAGCTTTCTGCTAAGCAAAGCTAAACTAAATTTGAGTGGGCGCCTGCTGATAGGCAAATGTGCGCATACCAATCTTGCCAGACCATCGCTGGTGAGTCTGATCCCCATTAATTTCAAAAAGAAGAGTATAACACCAATGTCATCCATGGAGTTGGAACCTAATCAAAAAATTGACCTTCAAATTGAGAACATGCACGTGACAAGATCATGCTCAACCTCACGTGGAGAGAAAACGGCACAGTATATCAGAGGAAAGACAGGAGTCTGAGATAAACATACAAACTGTTACAAAACGAAAATGGCAATTGGCTGGACATCGCGACTTACAACGTGGATCCCCGTAGATCATACACGAAACTGTAGCCGACAAAAAGTATGGTGTGATGAGCTCGATAAATTCAGAAAGTACTGGCTCTGCCATGCTCATGATAGAGAGGTCGGGCGAATCCTGTGATAGGTCTATGTCTAACGGCCGAAACTGACAGGCTTTTGATATGTGTCAACGAAGGATAGGGAGGGGGAGCAGAAGATCATCTGCCCCTACCCCTCTTAAAACAGGCCATCCCACCGAGGGCGAAGGGCATTCGAAATTTGGAATCTTATTGTCAATATATGATTAGAGTACCGTACAACTTTAGTTTATGTTTCTGGTGCCCGATATATAAATATATATATATAAATATATATATATATATATTGCTCCTCCTTCTGAACCACATTCTTTCGCCCCCAGCCCCAGAAAAGTGGTAGCTGACGCCCATGTCTATGACTAACTCTTTGCCAGCCTAAAGCTAATCGTGATGAAAAGAAGTGTATAAAAAGGACTGCTTAATGAGATGGCATTTCCAAATTCTAGTTTAAACTTTCCCGAATTCTTTAAAATATAACGTGATTAGAAGAATTCACACTTTAAACAAGCAACTCAGACAGCATTAAGGAAATAAATCTATCTAAAAACTTAATAAAAATACAACAGAAAACACGATTACATGCCGATTCTATTTCATTGTTACACACAAAATTTTCTCTTTCCATCATAGAGAATAATGCTGAAAGTATAAGATTCACTAATATAACTGCTTTTCTGCAGATTCACAGTAAATAGTAATTTAATTCGTTATTATAGGATAATAAGCCATACGTGATTTTATTGAATTGTGACCGCTTTACTGGGTATAACATCATCCAAGAACCGTTGGAAAATGGTTACTGCTTCAAATGGGTCATATTTTGATTGAATATTTTCTGGTTCTGTTGTATATATCATTCTTAATCTTATGCAAAAGGAAGAAAAAATCGACATTTTATTCGTCACAATCTAATAACTGTAAATGCAATTGTAGACCCAGTAAAAGAAATATCGTTCTTTCAAATAGATTCGCTTAACAAAACGTCATTTGCTGTTCTTTTTCCTGAGATGGAAATTCCTGTTATTTGCCCTACCTATGTGTTGATGTTTGTGAAGCACCTGCTGTGCAGTGATTACTTTGTCAGCTGTAGGCAATTTGAAGAACATACAACATTTTGATCATTCTTTATGAAATGTTTTCTTACGGATGAATTACCGAGAAAGATGTTGCATCCTGTACGGGTGAAACTTTCATTTCTGGTGCTGTTTTACAAATACCTCACGATCTAGAGAAGGACGACATATTTTCCTAATTCCACAAGTTTTAGAAAAACGCAAGTCAGAAATTAAAACGCAACATTTATTATTAAATTTTTGATCTGGTATTTCTTCCGTCTTATTTCCATCATCATCGTCATCATCAACGACAATAACAAGAACTGCAGCAACAGCAACAGCCTTTAAATGTCTTTTTCTATTCAGTCAGGCACAGGGCCTTGTTAATAGGGCACTCAGTACAGCATCACTATCAGCTGTAGCAGCAACACCAATCATTCAGAATCCGTCGTTGGACATAAATCTTGCCCAAGATATCCCAGGTCTTTATTTCGTGAGAGATGCGATGACGATATCTTTTGAACCTGTCTAAATCGTCATGCCATCTTATTTTCTGTCGGCCAAGGAGCTTAGTACGCATCTACATTTTTTACTAGTATTCTTTCGGTTTCCATTTTAGTTCATTTTTATAGTAACTCTCAGTTCTTCATCCTACGATCAGTAGCCGTTTGGCACTCATAGCCGAATCGGTGAAACTGCTGCCCCGGAAACGCTGCCCCCCTGAAGATAAGGGATGCAAAATCTAGTCTCACCGGAGACCCAATCTTTTTTCCCATTCCACACTGATTATTAATGATCGTGGAATTACAGTCCGAGATTTGTGATTAAAAAAATATGGAATTGAGATAAAACTCACCATCGCAGTCTATACTTAAACAACCGTAGCATCGAAATTACAAGAAGAATAAATATGGTCAGAATAAATTCTATGTATGACATCACTGGCATTTCACACGGGAGAACATTTAAATTAGAGTAAAGAGACACTGAAAATATCTGGATTCAGGAGGTTTTGATGTTAGATCGTCGAAATAAGACCCCCGACCAGTAGAAAAATCTCTTTGCCAAAATTAATCAGCATAAACATTTTGAAAGGGGGTCTATTGGTGTACTACTTTTTAGCCAAAACAGTGTTACCAGGAAGACACTAAGAAACAGACAAACAAGCAAACAAAGACACATATAAGAAAAAAGAATTGAACCCTCTTTGTTGGCTTCGGTAGTTCGATGAATACAAATTAATAATCCATACATCATTATTAGCAACATGGTTTCCCACTTTGTCACGCTAAAGAAAGCAATTTATCTGTGATGACGTAAAGGTATTATCTTATGACGTAGTAAAATCGTATGAAACGTTGGGAAAATACTGAATTTAAAGAATAACTAACCATACAATGAGCTTTAAAGCATTTTTTCCGTTTAATTGTTTGTCGTCAACGCATCTAATTGGTTAATTCAACATCCTATTATGACACAACGATTACGTCATGGATTACGCCATAGAAACTATTAAGGATTAAAACATCTGATCACACACTGAAACAACTTGAGTTGAGTTGAGACTTTCAAAAAAAGAATTAAAATTGGGATACTTTAATTATTTAAAAAAAATTGCCTAATGGAATAGCTTCGGTCTTCTTCGTCCTGATCCATACATAACAAACCCTGTTATTTTGGACGGATGATGGAGAGACAGACAAGACAAATTCAAAAAGTACTGTTACCGCGACGTACATGATAGAGAAATGTGGTTAATCCTGGGGAAGGTCTATGTCCCACAACGGACGTCAAGAGACTGATTATGATGATGATGCTAATAGAATATAAAAGTATTAAAGACTAGAACCAAACATATTTTTTTCTCAAAATACGTAGGTGGTCGGCAGCTGATTTTCCGCCAGAAAAAGCCAGAACCCATAGGGAGCCAAATCTGGACAGTTGGGGACTGATTGGCCTGGATGATGTGATATTTTGCCAAAAAGATCCCTATTCATATCTGCTAATCTAATCGATCAGTCATTATGAATGCAACGGTAACGCAATACATAAGCTCACTTGAAGGCGTCTTACTGACGACTAAGTAAGGCCACCAGGGAGTTTCTACTCATGCATTTACCATTACGTCCTCTCTGAATAGTAGCTATGTTGCACCAAGGTCACACAGCTAGTCATCATAGAATAGGTAAAATTTATGTATACTCTCCGGAAACACCTCGTATAAGTCAAAAAATATGTTTAATTGTATCCCTTTTATCGGCATTCGTAAAGCAATTTATGGTTATTTTCTATGGGTAGCTGAATTCTGGCATTGACTTGTAGGTTTGAGGCACCCCAGTGAGGATTGAACGCACAAATGATTGATTTTCGAAACCTGCTGGCTGAACATTGTACTGCGACATACCACCCATGAATTAAAAACTGTCAACCAAAACTGTCACCCAAACGGTCAATATAGCTTTTTCATTTTTTAAATTGGCCTTAATGGCTGGTTGGCTGGTTATATATATATATATATATATATATATATATATCATGTATATGGGTGAGACATTAGGGAAGACGTGAACATTTGCTCACTATTATGGTCAGAAAAAAGATTTTTTAATGCCCAGCCTTGAATGGGTTTATAAATAGGGAATCAATCTGAAGTACGAGTATGGAACACCAAACGGGTCATTTTGGTGTTCTCCTCATGATCAGTTTTTGAACGTCCGTCGTTGGACATAAAACTTCCCCATGATCCGCCACATTTCTCTATCATGGGCTTTGCAGAGCCAGTATTTTCTGAATTTGTCTAGTTCATCTTTCCATCTTGTATTTTGTCGGCCCCGGTTACGCATGTGGTCTCTTGGGATCAGTGTTGTGAGTCGTGATGTCCATCAGTTGTCTTTCATTCTTGCCATATAACCAGCCCATTGGCATTTGAGTTCTCTAATAGATTCTATGATGCCTCTGATCCCCATTTTCTTCCTTATAAACAGTGATGTCTTGTGATCTCTCCACGTGAGGTTGAGCATGATTCTCTCACGTGCAGTTAGCAGGTTTGTCTCTTGGTGAAGTTCCATGTTTCAACTCCATAAGTGACTATCAGGAGGATGCATTGGTTGTATACTCTTTTTTCTAGGATTATTGGGATTGACTTGTTTTCGAAGGTTGTGCTTGCTCTACAAAAGGCTTACCATCCTAGAGCGATTTTTTGCTTGATCTCTCCTTCTTTCGTGGGTTTCATGGAGATTCGTTGTCTTAGGTAGATATAGTGATCAACTTTCCCCAGTTTTGCATCTTCGATTTTGACAGTTATGTCTTTATTCCTGATTTGATTGTTGCTCATGACTTCTGTTTTACAGAAGTTCATGTGTAGGCCAAATATTTTGCTCTCTTCGTTTAGTTCATCAAGCATCAGTTGAAGATCGTATAAGCTCCCAGCAAAAAGTACAATGTCGTCTGCAAATCTGAGGTTGCTAAGATATTTACCGTCTATTGTGTTTCCTCTATTTTCCCAGTCCAGGTTACGGTATATGATCTCGAGGTAGGCTGTGAAGAGTTTGGGTGAGCTGGTATAACCTTGTCTTACTCGATTTTTTAGTTGTAGTAGTACATCATTTTAAAAGGAAAACCTCCGTAATTAAAGGAAACATATTAAACAGAATGAATATACATATATAAGTCTGAAACGCAGTTATATTACTCATTTCCTTATTCGACGAGTTGACACAATTATGTTGGTCCCTATGCCAACAGTTTGAAATATCAGTATAAAGACAATTTATATCCGACGACATGTGATATTCATAAAAACGTTTTTTTCGGTACTTATTGCTTGTCACCGATTTTACTCGGCAGCAAATCGATCGGCCTTGAATTGTGTAAGATATTTGCATTCACATTTTTTCATTTACTCACTCAATTTGCAACTGAGTAAATTAGGAGCCGAGCATTAAGCTCATAATGAAAAGGTTTTAGGGATCATCATATTTCGTTGGATAGGAATCGTTCATTTACTGATACTCAATATATTCACGAAACATATTTAACAAAATAGTTCACAAAAAAGCTGTTTTTCGTTTGACATTCTTCAGAGGATCAAACTTTTAAACCATATTTCTTCAAAACCGGATCTTACAGTCTACTGGGGGTTTTTTGTTTGTTTTTTTATCCACTTTTATCCTCTTAAGAGTGTCGGACGAGAAAGCTTTTTTGGACTTATTTATATCTTTATTGCATAAACACAACACACACACACACGCACACACGCGCACACACACACACACACATATATATATATATATATATATATATGTTGCGATTATGGAAATGCATCATCATATTCACCATCATTATCAGTGGAATTTTATCGTCTGTCATTGGACATGAAACATACTCAGGATACACCGCACCTCTCAATCATCGGCGTCTTGGAGCCAATACTTTCTGCTTTCTGAACTAGGTGACTCTTTGGAGGATGCATTAGTTGTATGCTCTTCTTTTTAGGACTAATAAAATTTTCTTGCTTTTGAAGATTGAGTTTGTTCTGTCGCAGGCTAACCATTCCAAAGTGATTCTTAGTTCAATTTCTTCTTCTTCTGAAGCTTTTGTGGGGATTCGATGTCCAAGGTAGATGTAGTGGTCTGCTTTTTCGAGTCTCTTGTTTTCAATTTTTATCGTTGCATGTTCATTTTTGACATGTTTGTTTACGGGTATTTTAGATTTACGTCACTGCGAGGAGACTATCAGTTAAGCTTGATAGTAATTTTTCTTGTTTCTTTCAGTTATTATATTCTTTCTAAACGTTAAAAAGCTGCAGGGCAGCCATATTTGAAAGAAAAAAACTATCATTCCAGTTTGAAATGTAACTTAATAAAATTTCGAAAAAATTTCTTTCACGGTCGACCAAGACTAGTTTTTGTTTACAACGCAAGCTATGCAAACAGTGAAGGGTAAATAAGTAAGTAAACATTGACGAGGGGAAAAAATGAAAAAAGGATGATAAGGAGAAGAAGAAGAAGAAGAAGAAGAAGAAGAAGAAGAAGAAGAAGAACAAGAACAAGAACAAGAACAAGAACAAGAACAACAAGAAGAACAACAAGAACAAGAACAAGAACAACAAGAAGAAGAACAACAAGAAGAAGAAGAAGAAGAAGAAGAAGAAGAAGAAGAAGAAGAAGAAGAAGAAGAAAATGGTCGCCATGATACGTGAGTTAATATATTGTGTAGCATCAGAAAGAGATTTCACAGAAACACTCAGAGAGAAACACATGCAAACTGACATTCATATATACATACAATACACAAACTCAAGTATACATATACACATACAATCATATAAAAAAATCATATACAGACCAACATACATACACAGATAAACATATATTCATACACACACACAAACACACAAATACGTATAAACAGTCGTTTTCAAAGAGAAGATTAAGACTGACAATAAATGAGATGAGAATTTGGGTTGAAAGCAGTTATTTGGCCTCTGCATTACCGGCGGGCTGTTTAGCACAATGACAAGAGCTACTTTGAAGCCGCTGCCTTATCGGTGGCTGGTTTGATTACCGCAGCAGTCCCATTTTCTTTAAGTGTTTATTCTATTTAAATTGTCTAGATTGAGTGATATATTTACCGTGTACTGTGTAGACGTACAAACAAGTGTACACAACTACACAAAAACAGAAACACGCGTACACACAAATACATTAATACGAAAGCATACACACTGACAAACACATAAAAGCACTAACACACACTAAACACCAAATAATTCAGATTCGACGGAAGTAATACTTTGGATAAACTAAGGCTTTGAAACATGGGTGTATGTGTGTTTGTGATTGCGCGTTCATATGTTTTAGTGCGTATGCGTGCGAGTATGCATGTGTGTGTATGTATGTGTGTCTATGATCGTGTGTACGTGTGTTTTAGTGCATATGTGTGTATGTATATGCATGCGTGTTTGTGATGCATGTATGTGTGTTTGTGATGCATGTATGTGTGTTTGTGATGCATGTATGTGTGTTTGAATGTGTATGTATGTGTGCTTGTGATTCATAAACAAAATAATCATCGTAGACCATAAAAAGGAGGGTCTACAACCAATTTATCTTCCCGATAGTCACCCATGGAGCTGAAACTAAGAACCGAAACAAAAGAATGACCTTCGAACCGATAACACTGCAATGGGCACAAGTTGACATCACTACTTAAAACATTGATCCCAAATGATCATATGTGAAACGGTGGCCGGCAAAAAATAGGATGGCATGACAAAATAGGCAAGTTTAGAAAGTATTGGCTCTGCAACGCCCCTGATTTAACAAAATAACTTTAATAACAATGGCCTGTGAGATGTGAATTAAACTATTGTTCCAAGGCAAGCTGCTGAGAAAATACACTTGAGTTATGTGGGACAAGGCTAATAACATGGGGTTTCTGATGAGGATTGGACGGTATGGTAACAATTTGCAAGACTAATGTGCCACTTACTGTTTTATGCCGAGGTGGTCTGTTGATACTTGAAACCATCAACCAAAACTTTCACCAAATTTGTCAACATTGGTTTCTCTAGATCTTTAAGCTGGTCTGACTGGCTAACTGGCAATATATATATATATATATATATATATATATATATATATATATATATATATCACGTGCACGGACCACACTAGGCTGAAAATTTAAACATCAACTCTTCATCAAATGAACAAAAAAATGTTGTTTTTTTTCTTTTTCAAATCCCCCTCCAAAATGGGTTTTTAGTATGGGTTCAATTTACCATACAGGTTTATCCTGAATTGATTCCTGAGTTTGTGCCCGCCAGAGGGTTTTTGAAAATTAGGACTCTTGACCATCATTGCCTAAAAAAAGGCAACAGAAGTATCATTCATTGATTACCCCTTTTTTTCTAATTTTTTTGATCGATCTTCCCTAACACAGCAGACGTTGATGGCATGACGGTTTCTAGTGAGTGGATAACCAGACCTGCCAACCAAGCTGTCATTTTGGTACGAAGATAGAAATGTGGCTGACTTAGTGAGAATTGAACCCACTTCAGTAGTAAGAGTCCGTAGAACCAACTTGCTAAACATTGCTCAAAGTCGAGGCGTCGGAAATATTATATTTACAGAACTTGGCATATTACGACACAATACCAGAATGATTGACAACCCAGTGGAGATCAAATTTTCTTGAATAATAACGATCTACAAGATAAGTTCGCTAACCATTGCTCCACGCTGAGATATCCAACTGATTAGTTTGATAAGTCACCAGACTAGAAGTGTGAGCTACCCAGTAAAGATAGAACTTTCTTCTTTAGACAAGTCTGCTTAATATTACCTGAAGTTGAGATACCCAAGTGATATTTACCAAACCTAGTTTAGTAAGGCACAAGGCTGTGTGTGGGCTACACAGTGAAGACAGGACCTACGTATTTAGTTATGGATTGCCAAACTAGAAATATTAAGATTACTCAACGTCGAAATACCTTGCTGATATATACCAAGCTTAGTTTAGTAAGGCACAAGGCTACAATTTTGATGAGAATAGCAATGCTTCTTTAGTAATGGTTTGCCATACTTGCGTAGCATTACACCACGTTGAGATGATCAACTGATATTTACCAAACTTTGCACAGTGATGCACAAGGCCACGATTGTTGGCTCCCCAATTCAGTGGTAATTATTCACGAATTTTTCCATGTTTTGGCCCCTCTATCTCCTTTTTCTTTTCAACTTTTTTCCTCACTTTACTTATAGCTTTTTTACCTTCTCTTTATTCTTTTTTCCAATTGTCGGCGTTCCCCCTTCTTACCTTTCCTTTATCTCAAGCTCCTCTTCAGTCTTTCATACTTTTTCTTACTACCTTTTCATTTTCTTCTCCTTTTCTCTATTTCCCCTCTGCTTTCCTTCTTCTTTCTTCAATTCTTTCATTTTCCCTCATTTCTCTCCTTTTTTTTTCTTCTTGCCCTTCCCGTTTTTCTTCTTCCATTTCTCTTTTTTCTTTCTGTTTTTCCTTCTTTTTTTCTTGTTCCCTTCTTTCGTCCTTCCTTTCTTTCTCTTTCAACTGTTTGTATCATATTTCGATGCCAAACCAATTAATTATCAATTCATTGCGAAAGGTGGGTAATCCAGATGTCGACATTCCTACCCCAGATCTGTACCATAGCTCACACGTATAATGTTATCATTTTGACAGCTTGCATTCTGACCTTGACCCCTTCCTATGGCACGACGCCCGTCAGTAAAGAAGATCGCCACAACAGGACCAGAACTTTTACAGAGAAACTAGTTTTCGTTCCAAATTAAAAATAACATCCTCTGAACAATGATACGTTTAGCCTTCAAATGTTACCATTCCTATCCTCTAACAACGCCTACAACTTGAAGTAATCACCCGTTTATTTTTACGTGCTGAACTCGAAGCAAAAACTGGCTCGAACTAACTATTTATTTATAAACTATATAGTTGATACACGTGGAAAATTTCAACGATATATTTGAATTCCCATGAAAGGATTCTGTAAGAGTAAAATTAGTGATTTTTTTTTCCAGTAAAGAAGTGCAAAATTTGAATTCGTTGACAGGAGGTCTTTTTATAAGGAAAATGTCACATCTGTGTGGAAGAGATTCGGACAGTAGAAAATAATCGCACAATTCATCACAAGAGTTGATAGCTTACCCAAGATTCTACCACATTTACGATTAAAGAATATCCATCTACGCCACAATGGTTCTCTAACTTAATTGCATGACAATACACTAAAAAAAAAATGAATTACCGACATATCGACTCAATACTTCATCAGAATGGGAAATAAACTGGGAGAAAGTCTTTCAGTAACCAAAGAACAAAACTTTTCCATCGGCATATTGATATTCAATTCATCACCGTTTGTTTTTTTTATTCATCTATAACTTAAAAGCTTGAGATCTCACAAATCGTACGGAAAAAAACCACTGTATTGACAACTCCTTGGTAGGAAAAGAACAGAAATAATACCCTTATTGGGTACGTTCACGGCTCGAAATACATGTTTGCTTATTTGTAAAAATAATATACTGCTCACTTGGAAGATAGTTGCAGCACTCTATTGTGTTGCGATATACAGATCGAGGACCCCACCCTTTGAGAAGCACGTTACAAACGTATGTCTACATAAGATTAAAAAGTTTTTTAAAGTTTTTAATGGAGTTTAGTGGCGAGGATTCTTATCAAAAACAAGCAAATTCTATCGTGTAATTTATTTGATTGTATTGAATCACTTCAGAAAAAAAGATCTTTGCTTTTGTGAGAAATCAGTGTCTATCAGCAGCAGCGACCTTTAATAGTCCGTTTCGGACATTCTTCAAGATTTGCCTCTTCATCATGGGCGTTGCAGACCCAGAATTTTCCTAGTTCTCATTTTTCGTCAGCCACAGTACTGCATATGATCTCTGGGAATCAACGTACTGAGTCGTGATGTCCAGTGGTTGTCTGACATTCTTGGAACATGACCAACCTATTGCCATTTGAATTTTATGATGTTTCTCATATCTTTGACCAATTTTATGTCTTTTAATAAGATGTGCTCTCTTGTGGTCTCTCCATTGTCTTTTTCGGCCTCCAAGGGCCGTCTATTGGCCTCCCCAAAATGAAGGTCAAACATACTGGCTCATGACGCTTTATACCAGTCTCTATACCATTAACTGCTCGGCCACTTACACTCCGAAAATTATGAGGAATGCTTCAGAGTTAGCATTCCCGTTTCAAGCAAAGATTAACAATCATATCTTACGAATAGAAGAAGGTCAACGTGTATAGATAAGACTGCACATACTGTATCCGTACGAACATATTCGTAGAGGACGTTGGTAACTTTGAAAAATATTCCACCGATTGGTGGGTACTTCACTAACAAGTACTATGTTGGTTTGTTCGTATTTCGATGTTTAATCACAACATCAGCTGAATATCATTATATATATATATATATATATATATATATATATATATATATATATATATATATATATATATATATATATATATGTTGGATAGTTTGGTTGATGAGCACTCCTCATTTGGAAGATTAGTGTAACGGAATCTTTCTACCTTTTTCACCTTTAATTCTGTCTTATGTTGAACTGAACTAAGTACTGTAAATATCAGTGAATAGGCAATAAAGCAGAAACTGAATGGTGAAAGAAAGAAAGAAAAAAAGATAGGAATGGAAGAATAGAAAGAAAAAAGAAAGAGGCATCAAGAAACGAAGGGAGTAAACGAAAAAGAGAAAGAAAGGAAGAAAAACATTAGAGTGAAAAAAGAGGAATAAAGAAACGATGAGATGATAGGGAGAAAGGAAGAAAAAAGGGAGAATGTGATGGAAGTAAAATGAAAGGAAGAAAGACGAGAGAAGATGAGAGTCAAAGAAAGAGAGAAAATCATGAGAGCTAAAAAAGAGGAATCGAGCAACGATGAGAGTGAAAGGGAGAACGTAAGAAAGAAAGGAAGAATATGATAAGAGTAAAATGAAAGAGAAAAAGATGAGAGAAGATGGGAGTTAAAGAAATAGAGGAAGAAAGAAAGAAAGAAAGAAGGAAGGAAAGAAAGAAAGAAAGAAATGTTAAGATTCGAATGAGCAAAGTCCATATCTGTAAATAGAAACTCCCAATCCCCGCTCAGTAACAAACGCGTGGCTTTTAGACGGGTCGTCACCGTCTGTTGCACCGTGTCTCTTTTGATCAAATCGGCACACGTCTTCATTATGTCAGGAGTCAGTCACTTCTAAACGACATGACACGATTCGCCGATGGCCATCACGAAGATGGTACTCGAACACACGAACACACGTAAGCAGGCCGCGTAGAATTCAAAAGGAGTGGATAAGAGTCTGGGAAGAGAAGGATGCAATAATGCAGAGGGTAGTCCATAGGCAGATGTGGTTCCGTGGTTAGAGCACAGGGTTTCAGGCCAAGAGGTTGATAAGTTGTATTTCTGTCTTTTAACGTGATGCAAACATTGGGTCAAATGTTAGATATTTGTTTGATTCTAATCTATTTTTCACTAATTCATCATCATCATCAGCAGCAGCAGCCTTTCAGTTTCTGTTGTTGAACATAGACATTCCCCAGGATCCACCAACCCTCTCTACCTTGGCGCCACAGAACCCATACGTTCTGAACTCGTCTAGTTTGTCACGTCATCTCGTATTTTTTCAGGCACAGTTTTGCATATGATCTCTGGGAATCCATGTTGTGAGTTGTGATGTCCAACGGGTGTCTGACATCCTTGCAACATGTCAAGGCAATTGCCATTTTAATTTTCAAATGGATTCTATGATATCCCTCACTCCAGTTTTTTCTCAAATATACTGTTCTGTTTTGTGATCTCTCCATGCGATATTATTATTATTATTATTATCATTATTATTATTATTTTTATTATTATTATTTGGAATCTCACATCAGTTGCCTGGTGGTAACTGCTGGAGTTTGAGTGACAGCAAGTCTCCTCAATTCTCCTGCCCTCCTCTCCTAGTACTCATAGGTCGCAGTAATACTGCGATTTACAGTTTCACACCGGTTGCCCTGTGGTCATCGCTGAAGGCTGAGTGACAATAAGTCTCCTCAGGTCTTCAGCTAACGTCTCCTCTCTCTTTCGCCTAACATGTCAGTGCTACAATTTGAGTTTTCACTTTCATTTCTCTTCCTCTGTTGGGTCACTATTGACAGTTAGCGTTGCAGTCCTTATATTTCCAGCACTTTCCTCAGTATCCGTGCAGTTCCCAGTAGTGCTGTGGTCTGTGCAGTCTCAATCCTTCCCCTAATCCTGATCTCCTCCAGTCTCACCGTCAGTGTTTTAGGGACAGTTTCTAGTGCGCCCGCAATGACCGGTACTACCCTGGCTTTCATGTTTCACATCTTCCTTACTTCTCATGCTAGATCCCGGTTTTTTTCCCGTTTTTCATTCTCCTTCCTCTTTAATCTATGGTCTGCAGGTACAGCCACGTCTACTATTTATTAGTGTTATTATTACGTTGTTGCTGTTGTTGTTGTACTCTTTGATTTCAGCTTATGCAAATAACCAGCCAGGTCTCAACCAGAGACCTAAGCCTTGCAACCTTGTAAGTTTTGTCGGTACAGGCTTTAGTGGTTGGACTTTTACATATACAAACGATACAAAACCTTTCCAAACATACTTGTATATGTTCATAAGTGATTTATGCCGGCAGTGGTTTATGCATTCACATTGAGAAGAATTTTTCTAATATTGTGTGCCGTTGAGTTAAAGGCTATTTTCTGTATGTCATATCCGCAGGGCTTTTCCAAGTATGCTTTCGAAAAGTCCACGTGTCGATTTTTTTTTGTAATCCGAGGCTCCAACAACAATGGGAACCAATTTAGCCCCATTCCATTGCCACATTCTACCGATCTCTTTTTCAAGGTCTCCATATTTTGACAGTTTCTCGAATTCCTTGCAGCAACGTTTCTATCCTATAAGGCAATCATATCTGCAAGAGGACGTTTCTGAAGCCTTTCACTACAATATCTGGCCCGTTTGCATTCATAGTTCTATGTTGCATTTTCACAGTCCATAAGTGTCATGGTTTACAGTTTCACACCAGTTGCCCGGTGCTTATCTCTGAAGACAGGGTGACGGTAAGTCTCCTTATATCTCCAGCTTTCTTTCATACTTTCCTCACCTATCACTGCACCATGCCTCAGACTTTGTGGTTTGGGCATTGCTAGCAGCTGAAGTCGCAGATCTCATAATTATCCCATATGGTATTGTCTCTTACATACTAATGCTAAACCTGTCTAAATTGTGTTTGATTTCAGTTCATTCTAAGGATATTATTAATGATTATATGTTCTGTCAGCGTACTGAAATTAAATTTTTTTACAGGAAAGTTCCTTATTTAATAGCTTACAATTGTAACAGTGCCACCTAAGATAGGAATGGCTGAGAAAAATGTAAAAAAGCAAAAGAAAGGGGGGAATAATGAATGTTTAGATTCACATATATGTATATGTTGATAGGTAATGCATTTCAAAAATGAGGAAATTCATCATGTCATATCATGGCTTGGCTTCGTGAATGGAGATTTAGGAAGGGATTCTGGGCTTATTGGCTGGCGTGACCCACATGACATGGGCCTTTTTTTCTCAGTGGCTACAAAACAAGGTTTGGTAACGAGAAGGCCCGCAGCAATGAACATTCAAAGAGTTTTCCAGAGGATTGATCTCCTTCTGGTTGTGTGTATTCTCAACACAACGTTTCAACCGATCCATCCTACGGCTTTCTCCAAAGGCATGGTCTTGATATCCATTACCTTATCCTTGTTGAGAATTCCAAGCCCCAAGTATCATCACAAATGCAAATTTGACCGATTCTAAATATTAAAAATGCCTTACTAATTTTTGTAACCTGTAATCCTTTTATCTCATTTGTAATGTTTTTTTTTCTTTTTCCCAGTCCTGAATTGTCATTGACGGTGCTCAATCTGAGAAATCTAAGACTTCATCTGAGATCACTGTTCTCTGGAGTTCCCTTCGGGTGCAAGTTGCATTCGGAACATGAAAACTCTGATTTCTTGACTCGTAATTTCCAACTTTCTCTGCTTTCTCCCAACAGTTTGTTGACACCGGATAAGACCTGTAGATGAAATGAACAACATGTTTTGAATGAAGATGAAGATGCTAAAACAAAAGAATCACATACCGGTGTGTATATCTATGTGTATTTGTCTACAGACAATTTGTCTATTTGTCTATGCCTACGTCACCTGTGACGTCGGGTGACGTAACTTAGTAGAAAAAGAATTTTATGTTACGTTAAAGTTGATGAATTGCAACTTAATTCTACCTTTCGATCGGTCTAGTAATTGGAAAATATTGAACAAACATAGAAATGCCAGCCAACCTGATATTTCTTGATGTTTTATAAGTAAAATCCAACAGTCAAAACGCTCAATTACATCCTTCTTTTCGACTGCAGTTGGTGAACTAAAGATATTATCATACCCAGTTCCTGGCTTGTAACAAAACATAAGATCTTTTCCTCAGGATGAAATATGTGGATATATTTATGTATTCAACAACAGTGTAGGTATTCATTTTTTACTAGTATGTTTTCATTTCATTTCTCTTGTTTTTCAAAGCATATCTCTGCATGCTCTTCAACAATCGTTGAGTTAGCAGCAAGGCTCCAAAATAAATAAAAATAAACCCCCCGACAAGATTTCAACTTGCATTCCTTCCTCTTATAAATCTGACTTAGTGGAGGCCAATTATTTATTTCCGATCTGTGTTGCTAACTTCACGGTCGAGGAATAACGACCCAGGAGTTTTGAAGAAAAAAACAACTTAAATTAGACGAAAAAAAAAATACCTGACAAAAATCAATAACAACTAGGATATGCATGTTAAAAGAGTGCATGTTTGGAAGGGGCAGGGCTTAATGTTCAGTGGAGCAGCCTACCATGATTGTCAGGTACAATAATTTCCCGACCGTCGTATGAAACAACAGCTTCGGAGAATTCCGTTTTGGGGGTGAGGAAGGGGTGTCAATTTAGATAATTTATATCTAAATTTAGATGTGGAAATAAAAAGTGAGAAAATGTACTTTTCACTAAAGATTATTCCGATTTGGTTGAAAAATCGATTTCTCGTAATCTATTCTCTGATTGAAATTAAATTCATGAAAATCTTGTTTATGATGTCGTTGATAGCAACAATCGACACATAAATATCGTCGTTGATAGTATGAACAATCAAATCAGAAGTGTTGAAAGTGTTGTTACGTCATCAAGACTATCATTTGATGCAATCTCGTCTTTTTGAAAAATTAAGCAGAAAAAAGCTGGTATTCTCCCTTCTCTCTCTCTCCCTCTCTCTCTCTCTCTCTCTCTCTCTCTCTCTCTCTATG
The DNA here is from genome assembly GCA_963457665.1 of Thysanoteuthis rhombus. NCBI lineage: Eukaryota > Metazoa > Mollusca > Cephalopoda > Oegopsida > Thysanoteuthidae > Thysanoteuthis > Thysanoteuthis major. The sequence continues at coordinate 12,253,696 of OY735226.1, read as the reverse complement.
CGAAACTGTTGCTTTATTTTACTCTAGCTTTTTTTGAAAAAGCCATCATGTCATCAACCAACAAACCGACGCTCGTGACTGCAGATAACTAATGCATTCATACCAAAATCTGTATCCATTTCAAGATGAATTTTGATTGGAGATCACGCAGCCTTCCTCCTACAGAGAACCATAAATCGAAACGACTTCAAACTTGACTCTGCACTGTCTGGTGCACGGACCAATATTTCTAACAAATATCAACTCTGTTCAATGTCCACATAAATAGTTATATTGGTGCATATACACACACGGAAATCTCTCGGATTGACATTGTATTTTTGTTTATGTATCATGGCATTGATGAACTCTGCCTGAACGTGGTAGAGACTACCTGCAATTTAATTAAACTCTGTCTTTGGGGTGCTGACCGGGGACCCAACCCTCGGAGGGGAACCACTCCATTGCACTAAGAGGGGGTAAGGTCAGAGATACGCAATCATCTTTGCAGCAATATTGATCATACCTAGATGCATCTACATTACCCACCATAAAATGCTGCATTGAATCGAGTGTCGTATCAGGTGAGCATACGCACAGCACGGTCTGGGAGTGGCAATTAAAAAAAAAGTCGAAGGGTGGATCAGTGAGTCCGTAGCGTGACATAGTTATGAGATTGCCTTTGATCTTAAATTTCCATTGCATAATGTTCAATCTATGTCATGCGAGAAAAAGTGCTGAGTTGAGTGCATTGACAAAGAGGAGTTTATGTCGAAAAATGAATGTTTGCCGAGTAAAATAAATCCTTCATGCATCCTGGGGCTACGGAATTAGTGGTTTACCTTCGTGAGATGAAAGGAGAACTCGTCAAGAATTTATAACTGATAATAAATTTGAATACAATTACGTCTAATACAACAAGTGTAATAAAAAGCAACAGGAATAATTTTAAATAAATACTTACCATCACAGTAAAGAATTTTACGACATTAGTGTCAAAATTTGAAGTCTATTTTTGACTTTACAGGAATTTTCCACCAAAAGACTCTTGAAACATAACTAAACGAAAAAACTATAGAAACATCTTGACTATGGAAAAAATAAGATCGGAAAAAGATTTTTAAAAAGCTTTGTTTTCAAAAATGAAATAAAAATATTCTTACAATGGAGCTACTGGAGTACTGATATTAATTTTACAAGTATGTAGATAAAACGGTATGGCAAGGAGTGCCAGATCAAACAAATACAAAGACGACCACTTTTTTAAAGGGATCAAACCCTTCACCACCATTGGATGGTACGGTTGATAATAATTGACAATGCGTTACCTAAAAGATTTCCTTAACCCCAAAACATCTCTGTTCCTGCTTAGTTAATAAATGAATGCCAAGGAACCTACTAGAAAAAATGAGTCTCTGTGTCAAACATGAGTCAAGTCCCACCATATGATCTATGAATGTTTTGAAGTTGCACAGATCGCACTAACCAACACAAAAGATAGTTGCTTTTATTTTGCTTTCTTAAGAATACAAGCACCAATTTTCTCATCGACCTAACGTCAAGATTATCGACTTTATCGAAGTAATCAAATAATCAACTAATGATTCTTGTTCTTGATAATCGCTTTTAGCCAGACTTGCATGAACGTACATTAAGAAGTATAATTCTAAATCGCAATGTGTAATACTTAAAAAGGTTAATTCAATCGGAAGAGAACCCCAAAATCAATCACACCACTTTTGAGAGCAATTATATCAGTCTCGAAATAAATCGTGAGTTTATTAATACTTGTTACGATTTGCGAGCCAAAGATTCGAGGTCAGGTGAAAATGGGAGAGTACCAAGAAACCTGTATATTCTAATATTTTTCCATCGAGGATTTTCTGTTGTAAGAATAGTGGAAGTTAAATTCACGTCGACGATACCAACAAACTATTCTTGGAACTGTAATTGTAAATTGACACGACAGTAGAATTTGCTTTGAAGAGCTACAAGGAGCCTTACACTTGAACTCTTGATATGAGGTAGCATATATACGTCAGTACGTTGAGAGATAAGTTTGAACAAACATGTACAGAAATTATTGAAACGAATCGATAATTCAGATATTCATCCCTCCGACCACTAGATGGTTTGACATTGAAGTAATCACGAGTTAATATTCAATAACAACTCGTCGTAAATCGCCTGTATACAGTTTGGTAATAATAATGTTTATTTTATCGCATTCCCCGAGCTCAAAATTGAATTTAGCATCATAGCATTCTCGTAGTAATCAGTTTATTATTAAAGAAACTTCCTTCGCTCCCAGTAAAATGACAGGTCAGACTGAGCTCTCATAACTTGGAAGGCAACAAACTTAGGAGAAGGGCAACTGAATTCAAAATTAGGAGATTGAACCACTAAGGCAGTATGCTGTGGTCTTCAAACTTGTTCTTACAACTTCTGTGAGGACTCTAGTGCCAAGTTGTATCAGCCCTTACCCTTCACTCGAAAAGTATCGGTATGTAGAGCGAGGGCATGTTGCATAAACAATGATTTGTCTTCCATGGAACCCTGTCCAGACTCTTGCCGTTGAGGTGACTGAGTAACAAAACTTTTCAGGTGTGGATCCATAATCTCTTGAGACAGACCGATATCACCGATTTTAGACACTTAAATCTTCATGTTGTTTCACTGAAAATTGATAATCACCTATTGATATTTAAAAGAATATACTAATCTCGTTAAGCTTAGTCTGACACAAGGCACATCGTAAATGGCATCTCTTGAGAATCGAACTTAATATATACCATGCTTAAGGCATAATACCGACCGTGAGAAATAACAAGGGAAATTCTGTTACGTCATTCTTCTAAGGGGGGTCTGTCTGACTTGAAAATAAGCATTCAAAATTTTTACATTTTACCAATCCTGCAGTGACAAATGTTTAACCGACAAATCGATTTCAGAGTTTCCTGCATTTTTTGACTAACTTCTTTTATCTAAATAATTTCATAGCATCAGCTTTCAGTCATCAAAGTATTTCCAGGGTTCTCTCTGACCTTACGCAAATTTCAGTGTAAACTGAGTATTCGATCGAAAAATAACGACCCAAGTTTTGATTGTTCAAGGGAAATTTTGGATATCTCCAAAATGTTAGAACTGCTGAAAGTGACGGGTCTGGAAAATACACCACATGTGGAAGAACTTCCCATCCTAACACAATGATCTTCTGTTGCATCGCATTTGCGACACTGGGAAAGACAAAATCTGATCAATTTCCTTGTCCACAAAAAGTTGTTTTTTTTTTGTTCCAAACCATCATTCAAACAAGGTAACTGCTCACTGTGGCATTGTGCTGTAATACTTGATCCAAGACATTCATATAAGTAACATTTTTTTCATTCAAAGAGTTTTTTCTGACGATTCAGCAACTCCTAGTTGTTTTTGTTGTTAACACCCGAATCCTACGTCATAAGCGTTGCTATAAGTAAGAAAAAATCTGTTTACAACCATCACTTCCGGATAGTACACCTGGAGAAGGTCGTAGAATGGATCGACCGAAACTTAGTGTAATCAATACAAACTAAAGAGAGGAATTCGATCGTCCAAAAAATTCTTTGAATTTTTATGCCCTTTCAAAAAAAAATAAAAATTAGCAAAGACAGTACCTTTTTTTCAATCCAACCAAGAAAAACTGTTTTCCTCTGTATATTCTGTTTGAGTTGAGAAGTTAAATGTTGTTTTGTACGACTTCCTTCATTTTGGAATCTTATGATGGATCTTTCCCCCTAACCAGTGACTTTCTTGTCCCAAAATGACCATGTGTGTGAACAAGAAGAGAAACAGAAATGTTTAAACGTTACCAATATCTGTTTCTGCAAGTTAAGATGAAATTTTTAAGCTTATAAACAATGTACTAGAATTATACAAGAAGTGAAGTTGAATTAGAATGAAATTAATTATTGATGATAATAATAATATTCTGAATGATATGATTAAAACTTCAGAATTGAACTCACTTGTAGTAAAAGTATGGGAGACTAAATTGCAGTACTTTGCAATCTGCCGCCCAGAAGCCCATAAATTCGGCTCCTATTCATTCACTCTCCCACCAGAGCAAAATGTGACACAAGGTCAATGCTTGACGGGGGATAAAATGGAGCAAACTGTCAAAAATAGCTCTAGCCGACGTGACTTCGGTTGCTTAGTAACTGTTGTCACGAAAGCGTCAGAATGAGCCCGACCTGCCCTTATTAGTGCAATGGGACAGCGATGTCCTGAGCCAAACTGTTTCCTGCAGCTAGGCTGAGTAATAGAAAGAGAACCAATGTGCATAGCAATGCGCAGCCTCAGTGAACCCTCATTGGCTGTAGCATTGCACCTTCGCACTCAGACTTGAGCTTTCCACAACCCCAATCTCCGGCCCATTTGATAGGCAAGCGTCAGTACCGTCGCCCCGGACGATACTGTGGAACAGATACTACATGCAAAAGGGACCGAAAATTGGCCGTGATATGGTATACTTTAGAAAGGATCCTAAACAATGAAGTTAACAAAGATTTCCGTTGCATAATATCAAAGAGGTACCGTCAGTTGATTTGCATGGATTTAACTTCTAGGAACTGTAATGAATTTCAAAGGGGATATCTATAATTATCTCTCTACAGCAATATATTTTTGTGTACTTAGAATCTGTAAGGACTGTTCCAGATACTTCAAAATTGGGGGTCAGTTTCCCAAGCAGGTACGGTTAAAGCCCTCATCAGCGTAAGAGCACGTTAACAGATTCGATGTATCCCCAATTTACGCGTTGGTCCAAAAGTCTCCAGGGTCAACTATCAGCTCAAAACGACAATTTATAAGGCAACATCTTCGGACAAAACTGTGAATGGAACAGCCTCCCTTTGCCGAATTGGCTCCATGAGTAAATGTAATCTTCACCCTGATGATAAATGTTCAAAATAAAATCATGCTTTATGCCCAATGTACAAAAGTTCTGGACTCTACCCGATTGAACATTCGTAACTTCATTAATTCTGATTAAAAATAGGTATTCATACTACACTAGTATTTTACATAGAAGTGGTGCAGAGGGGGGTTGAGGAAGTAAAAACACTTTATGTTATTGGTATGCTAATCACGGTGATCGAAGGCTGTACAACTTCTTCTACCTGAACGCTGTATTCTGGAAGCTTTGGAGATTACTATTCCTCTCCTGTCGCAATCGATTAAGCTCAGTGATTTACAAGATAGGCCACTTAAACCCAACGATCTAGAATATTAGCCGCTCTTACCGGTTTCGACTGCAGACCCTGTCTGCTAGGCTTATCGTATCGGCAAAAAAGGCGTGTAAAACGCTTAAAACTGATTAATGCAGTAGAAAGAGATTTAGGTGTCGTAGTAAGCAAAAGAGAATGGTTATCATCATCATCATTATCATCAGTCTTTTATCGTATGTTGTTGGACGAAGACCTTCCCCAAGATTTGCAAAACCTCTCTATCATGGGCGTCGTGGAGCTAATACTTTCTGAATTTGTCCTGTTCATCTCTCCATCTTGCATTCGACCAGCTTCGGTTACACATGTGATCCTTGGGGATCAAAGTCGTAATATCCATAAGTTATCTGCTATTCTTGCCAAATGACCAGCCCGTTGCCATTTGAGTTTTCTATGATGTTTTGGACCCCTGTTTTTTTTCTTTAATATATTGGGATCATTTCATGTGAAGTTGAGCATAATTTTTTTATGTATGTAGCATAGTTCTTATTTTAGGGTCAGTCTCTTGGTTAAGTTCAATTTTTAGCTCCATAGGTGACTACTAGGATGATGTATCAGTTGTATACTCTTCTTTTTAAGAACAATAGGATTTTTTGTTCTTGAAGTTTGAAGGCTTACTATCCTAGAGTGATTATTCACTTAATTTCTTCCTTTTGGGGGGATTTCTTGGAGATTCGTCGTCCTGATGTACTGGTCTACTTTCTCCAGGGCTGCGTTTTCAATTTTCATTGTTGTATGTATATTTCCGACGTAATTGTCGGACATGAAATTTGTTATATTGAAGTTCATGTGAAGGCCAACTTTCTTGCTGTCTTCATTCTGTTCATCTAGCATTCGTTGGTGGTCTATGAGGTTTTCAGCCAAAAGGGCGATGTCGTCTGTAAATCTGAGGCTGCTCAAATATTCCCTATCTATTCTGGCCCCCTAATTTTCCCAGCCTAGGTTTCGGAAAGTCTTCTCAGGGAAGGCTGTGAAGAGTGTGAGTGAACTGGTATCACGTTATGTACCCCTCATTTTAAGAAATACCCCAGGAATAGTTGCTGTTAAAGCGTTATAGAGGTGGGATCTATTTGGAATCGCACCGGGGGCCACCAATGATTGAGGGGAGGTGAAAGTTTTATAATTTAGTGTTTATGTACTGCATCTCGACTTATACTATACGATGACAAAGATATCTATGTACATCAGAGAATTGCAAAAATGATTATTCAGCCACTGGGGTTATTTTTCAAATAAGCGATAATATACGTCTATTTTTTTTATTTTTTCGAATTTTGCTTTTTCGTGAAATCTTTAATTTTTGAAAGGGGCGCCCTAGCCCGCGGCACTCAAATATCTCCCTATATCTAGCTGCATCACTAGTTGCTGCGTATAAAAAGGCTTCCAAAATCGGACAATGCTGCTTTCAAACGATGACTGCGCTGATTGCGACAATAGGAACCCTACGTGTCGACAGCGAAATGGAGCCACTTTGTAAAATGACAACAGTACGGTGGAATAAAAGCAAAGGGAAATAAACAACGACCGAGGGGAGGGCTGTGAGTATTAGCACATGAATGAATTAATGCGTGAGTTGTATGAATGGGTGAGTGAATAAGTGCATGAATGAGCGATAGTTGTAGTAGCTATAGTAATGATCGATACTGCAGGAGTTAAGCTTTGCTTAGCCCCAGGACATGCGTATGTGCGCCGAATGAGCCTTAGTTGCTTGTAGAGATCGACAGAACATGATTCCAGTTCAAGATATAGTGTCATTTGGATTAATGCATTTAGATCTGTTTTTTTTTTTCAATTCTTCACTTTATTCTTTTTCTTTTTTCTCTTTCCCTTTTTCTTTTTTATGCCTTTTGAAAACCTTTTCTCCTAATGCTGTCTCTCTTTGTTTGCCTCGATTTCGTTTTTTCAGTCTTATTATTTCCTTTTTCATTGTTCGATTTCTTCCTTTCCATTCTTTTACAAAACCTTCCTTATCATGTTTTTCATCATTCTCTCTTTTCCTATTTTTTCTTTCTTTCCCTTTTCCTTTTTTTCCCGTTTTTTCAGTCGTAAGCTATTTCCTCCTTTCCATTCTTTATCCAAGCTTTCCCTTTCTTCCTCCTTTCTTTTTCATTCTTTTTTTTCTCTCTTTCCTTTTTTTTCTTTCTTTTTTCTTTCTTCTTTCTCTTTCCTAATTTTTTCTTTTCTTTCTCATTTTCTGCCTTTTTTTCTCTTTTTTTTTCGTTTTTCATTCAGTTGAATTTTTGCAGTGCGCATCGTTTTTCTTCTTCCCCACCTGAATTTTTTTTCTTTCTTCCATCCAACCCTCAGTTTATTATATACAGTGCCTTGAGGTCCTTCATCCTTTTCCTCCTTTCTTTCTTTCTTTCTTTCCCTCTTTCTTTGTTTCTATTTCTTTTTCTCTTTCTCTTTCCTTCTTCATTTCTACCTTTTTTTTCTAATTCTCACTTTCTGTTTTTCTATTATCCGTTGCGTTCCACCTCCCGCCCCAAACTATCAGTTTATTTTCTGTCATTTTTTTCTTCCTTCCTATATTTTTCTTTCTCTCTATTTTTTTACCCTCAGCTCTTCTCTTTGCTGTCCTCACGCAACCTCCCCTCTTTCATCGTGGTGACATCAAAATTTCCTACCTGGTCGATGAGTTGGAAATAATTTTATAGCTGCTGGCGAATCTTTTTGGCAGCGATTTTTTTACCAACGTGCTGAGGTACATTAGTGTGCCGCAAAACCTCTGCTGGTGTGCCGCGAGAGTTTTGATGACAGCTGGTCCTCCCTCAAGTAAAAGCCGTGGAATGGTTTTTCTTGTATGGATAATAAAATAACATTTGAATTACGTTCCGTCATTACTGGCACTTTTATGGGGGTCATTAAACTACTTTTTTAATGATGCAATAAAGAAATAAATCTATTTTACATTAAAGTTCCAAATTGCACTTTTAGATTTTCCCTCGAATACTGCAGTATCACGGATTTCATATCATTTTCTAAGGAACAACATCTTTACCAATCACATCTTGTTTCGATCTGTAGCAATAGCGAATATGTGGAAATCTTTCAAAACCATGATCAACTTTTAGCAATGAAAGTGATAAAGTATTAGCTTGTTCAACTTATGAACACATTATTATCACTCATCTCATTTTAAATGATCAAATCTCTCCTTAGATGCTAATGGTATGTCTCGACCGTTTCAGTGCCAGGTCCACCGTTCTGTGAGATGAAAAAGGTTGAAAGTCATTGCTTAATGGCTATGAAAAATACTTATGAGCTGTGTGAGAGAGAGAGAGAGAGAGAGAGAGAGAGAGAGAGAGAGAGAGAGAGAGAGAAATGACAGACAGACAGACAGACAGAGGCAGACAGGAACGGATTTGCGTTCTCTACGCTTGGTGGGTTTGTGATTCTCCTTACTAATTACGTTTCTATAAGATAAAATAAAAAGACAATTTCACAAGCCTGTCTTAAATGTGAATTACATTTACATGAGGCTGCAAGATGGCTGAAGTTGTTGTATATTTTCCGCGGTAACCAGGCCTGATTATCCTAACTCAGTTGAAAGGTAGAATTTGCAATGCCGAATTCCAAAGCCGGTCTCACCCATTCAAAAGATTGGTACCACAAAATCTTCTCCCTTTCTATCGAACTATTTATCAGAATACGCTTATCCTCCTAACCATTTCCTTCTGCCAGGAATGATTGCATTAGTTTCTGACAATTGACAATTCTTGTTTTCAATGCATAACTTACAAATCGAATACTGAAACTTGCTCAATGTTCTCCCCTACCGTCACAAATATTTGGTTTATTAGTGTAGAATGCTGCTGAAACCAAATAGCAATAGAGTAGATGGGCAGCGATAATAAAAGCTAAAACCCCACCTATGTATACCAGGTATAAATATCAACAGCACTAAAATGTAACTGAGTAATAATTCTTTCATTCTGCGCAACTGTGTACCACTATATATTATCATAGTAAAAGAAGGGTTTTACATATGTGTTTGATAGATCCTGCCCATGATATCATGGTTTATATAAACAGTTAGCTTATAATCAATTATTTTTGGGAGGCAATCTGAGTTCGAACTGATTTCTTCGAGTTCATGCCTTCGATTTCAAACCAGACACCGAACTTGTCTCTTAGGAAGAGAGTTAGAAATATACTTTACTCACAATGAAAATAAAGTATTTTGATGATATTCAACTAACGAGCATTCATTTTAATCTGGATAATGTGAGACATTTTAAAAATTGATACGTATATTAACTACGTTCGAAAATCGTCTGCTTGCTTATTCCTATAAATGCCTCTAAGGAGCTTATGACTGTAGTCATGCTACTGTGGTTCCAGTAGTAAGTAGGATTTTTCCACGGTATTGATGTACTATCCAACACCCGACCCCCACCTTTAAACGGGCTTGTGACCATATAATGACTGCCTATATGCAGGCTTTTTTCTGTTGACGTAACCTTTTTCCAGATAAGCTGCTTAACTGGTTTAAATTGCTCTATTTAGCTACGTACTCATAGTTGGAAGGCGAGGTGAGTGGACTCTTTCCCAAGCGTATTGATGCAAATCGAATGTAACCAATCTTGACCGAAGCTCGAACTCGATCCGTCGATTCTGTTTTCTGAGCAGATAACCATTACGCCAATCTGCAACTCCAAAACATCATTACACTGAACTAACCATCATACAATCGAGTTGACTCTTCAATAAACCAATATGAGTTTCTAAGAAGCGTGCTGTAAAATAGAAAAGATAAAATTCTCAGAGATTTTTTGAGTAAGAGCCGAACGTCCCTTTAACTGATAATGCCAGTATAAAAGTAATCGTTCCGAATCCAATCCTATGACAAGGAATCTAAAACGTTTTATCTTTTTTTTATCTACCACGGTAATTACATTTAGATAGTTGTGAAGTTTTGACGTTCTTGTCTAGTCAGAATGTTCATCAATCTTAACCATTATACACTTCTTGTATAAGAAAAAGTTACTTCCTGAAGATGTCATTTGTTAATTAACATTACTACTATCATTCGTCTGTGGGTTAGTACGCTAGTAGAGAATTTGATATCATACAGGAACATTTGACTAGAAAAGAGCATATGTTATGTTCAAGGCTCTAGAATTCCACCACCTGATTTCCCTAGTGGATAAAAGGTTCGTTTATATGTATGTGATCAGTAGTTAGCCAGCGGTCTCTAGATCAATCTATGGGCAAGGTAGTGAAATTTATATACTCAGGTCAGTGGAAAAGGCATATACATCATTGTAAAGACTGCTAGCTATGATTAATCAACTGATAGAATTGACAGCAGAATGATATCAACATACCTTCTTGGATTTATTGAAGATCATCGGACAAGCAACTAGGTTCATCCCCTGCTTGGAGATTAAATCAAACGGAGCCTTCTCCAACACTTCCCCGAATAACATCTTAGCACCCATTATGAATTGCCACTAACATCCATTCCGAATCATCATCATCATCATCATCATCAGTCTTTTAACGTCCCTTGTTTGTAATAGACCTTCCCCCGGATCCACCACAATTCTCTATCATGGTCGTCGCAGAGCCAGAATTTTCTGAATTTGTCTAGTTCATCTCTCCATCTTACATTCTGTCGGCATCAGTTTCGCGTGTGATCTGCAGGGATCCATATTGTGAGTTGTGATGGCCCATCAGTTGTCTGCCATTCTTGCAACATGGCCAGCCCATTGCCATTTGAGTTTTTTTAATAGATTCTATGATGTCTCAGACTCCTGTTTTTTCTTGATATACTGTGTTGTCCTGTGATCTCTCCATGTGAGGTTGAGCATGATTATCTCAAGCATGTGTAGCATGATTCTCAGTTTGCGTTTCTGTCTCTTGGTTAGGTTCCATGAATAAACATAAATGATATTTTAGACGGTTTTCAGACGGTTATTTTATTCGTCTCAATTTAGAGAAATTCTTACATTATCCCGATTTAAATTTATGCTACTTTCGTCGAATATTCCTGATATCCTGGGAAAAGTGGCACCTGAAGAAAGTTAAAGGGTATGAAATCTGAGATGCTGTGGCTTATAACAACCAGGTTTAACTGAATCAGTGTAGAACGATTCTGTTTTTGGCAGATAACCCACTCGTCGATTCTCTGTGAGTCCAATGAGCGATCAAGATACTTGCAAAGGCCCTTACAGCATATTTGTATGGAGAGCATAAGCAGTGACCAACAAAAGAAAACAGATGACCACAATGGTTGAAATAAAAGTTTCTGTCAAATATTGGAAGTTTACCGGATGTGACTCCACTAAATGATTGGAGAGATGACCAATCAAAATGGGTTAAAAGCATCCCAGATGAGGGAGCATTGGCACAACACAATCTCCCTATTCCTGAATATCTTTCTAAGTTATTTTCATCAAGCTAAGCATAGTGTGCATTCCTTCCTGAAACATTATAAGTTTACCGGATGTGGCTATCACTACATGAAGACATGAGAGATTACCAATCATAGCGTGTAACGAGCGAAACGACAAAGAAACACTGGTGCAACACAATCTTCCTTCTCATTGATATCCTTCTAAATCTTAGTGTATATCCCTTTCTGCAGCATAATCCCAAATATAAGTGACCTACTTGTCGAAAATGACTATTTTGTATGAGAGTTGCGTTTTTATAATTATTATTTTAATGTCCGTCCTTGGACATGGACCTTTTCCGGGATTCGCCAGATCTTTCAATCGCAGGTGTCGCAGCACCAATATTTTCTGAACCTGTCCAGATCGTCACAACATCAGAATATCTGCTGACCACAGTTTTGCTTATGATCTCAGGGTAACGGTGTTATGAGTCGTGATGTCCAGCAGTTGTCTGACATTTTTGACGAATGGATTTTATGATTCTAATGTACCAGGTAATCTTACGAACCCTCCATATGACACCTAGCATTATCTTTTTCTAAGCAAGTTACATGGTCATTAGTTTGAAAGCCAATCTTGCATATTTGATCAGTACAAAACTGATCGCAAAATGGATTGTCTCTTTCCCTTGTTTCATGAAAATGAGGAGTTGCCCCGAGACCGACCCGTTATTCAAAGTTCTTACGAGTAGGCTTCACTAGCAGCATTTTCGGGGGGTTTCAAAACCGTTCTCTCTTGCCTCAAAAACAATGTAAATGAATATCAGAATGAATCCAGATGATAGAATAATGTTCATGTTGTCCGTTTCGTGGCTCAGATGGTGGGGTGACCCTCACCTGAGCCAGTATTCGATATTCAATCTCGGAAAAGAGTTATGATTTCAAATGCTGATTTTCAAGTCAGGCTGGCCCAGTTGAAAAATTTAGCCCAACACAATCTTCGTGCCGTCATTTATAATACAATACAAATCAATAATGCAGATCGTTCGGGATGAATTTGATTTATTTTGTCATATTTCAGTCCAAGTTAGGGTTGTCTTCAATCCTGAACCACTGTAACAAGAACAGCTAGAACAATCTTAATTCATAGAAATAAACTCTTCACTGTTTGACAATCATGTCATGTTAAACCAAAGGTATGCATAAGAATAATTTCCTCGCCTTGATTTGAGATCAGGACCAAGTGTTTGGTAGGTGGCTCTCTTACTAACTGAGCTGGACTGAAAAGTCTGATTCAACAACGAATGATTCATAGTTTTTTTTATCTATCACATATGCGATAGAATAATTTAGTAATCATCTTACGCCAGAATATGATGGAGCAGAGTTTGACCCAGCAGTAGCTAGACTTGATGAAAACATAGTCTCATGTAAATAGTCATTATTGCTATTGATATAGAAGAGATTGACTTTTGACCCTCAAGTTACTTGAGTGTACCCGAGAGGTAACATTTCCTTATTCTCAATTTCAGTATACCCGAGAGAGATACACGTTAACAATGAAATGACTGTAAGAAACAGATTCATGCCTCCCCCAAAAGACATTAGTACTAAGTGAACCAGTACCGACCAGGTTTTGAACTCAGGTTGCCGATTCCAATCTCTACACCGTTTCCACTGCGTAAACCACACCGCTTAACTTGCTCGTTAATCACCTGACGCCCATTCTCTGTCCCCATCCCACTTCACTATTCTCTGCAAATTGGTATCAACTATTAGGCTAAGAAGGCCCGAGGGCAAACATGGTTTAATTGAGTGTCTACATGAATATGTTAGGTTCTGTAATTGATTCATATAGTTTTATTATATCATACATGTAGTGCAATACATACACAGTACTGTGATACAAGTTAATCAAAATGACTTAACATCACTTTCCAAAAGAAAGGGTCGGATGGGAAGGAAAAGGTCGGTGGGAGGGTCTTATGAAAGCTCAGCGGGCGGTAAATAATCTGTCATTCTCCTGCACACTTCGTTAGAAATATTAGAAACTGCCAACAAAAACTGTCACGAAAAGTGCCACTGAAACTGTCTATATAGATCTCTTCAGTTTTCAAGTAGGTCTGGTTAACTGGTTGTGTATATATCTATCATGCATAGAGACCATGCCAGAAGAGCTAGAGGGCTGAAAATGAACATGTACTCTGTATTATGTCCATGCGAACATTTTGGAGGTTTTATTAACAAACATTTTGAGAGGGGGTCTCAATTTGCAATATAAGTTTCGCTTAAATTGATCATTAGTTTGTGTCCGCTTGTTTTGTTTTTTAATTCAGACTTTTCAGAGAGGTAATTAACTTCTTTGAAAATTCAGACCTTTTCAGTTATTCCCCCGAAAGACAAGAGAAGTGACTTATCCATTGATTACCCTTCCTTACAATCTTTTAGTTGATCATCCCCAACTTTGCATGTACCAAAAGATGTTGGTCACATTACGGTTTCTTTAAGATCTTTCCCCCTAACATGCTGCAATTTCTTCTTCTTCTTCTTCTTCTTCTTCTTCTTCTTCTTCTTCTTCTTCTTCTTCTTTTTCTTCTTCTTCTTCTTCTTCTTCTTCTTCTTCTTCTTCTTCTTCTTCTTCTTCATTTAATTATTAAATTTTGTCCATATGTTGTCGACAAGGTTGATTTTACTTACCGGTTTACGAACGGGGTTCTACCAATCAGATGTCTGCTGCAGCCAGTGACCTGCGACCCCCGGCATTGTCACTCAAAGGAGGTAACACGTGACGGGTCTTTTTCTTTATCCATGTGCATTGCAAGGAAAAGGAAGAAAAGGCGCAGGGAAAATGGGCTCTTTCCACAATCCTCTTTTCTGGTTTGTCGACTCTTTTCGTTTCACACACTCTCCAAGATTCCAATTCAGGTTTTAATTCATCAGATTCTTCCTACTTATCGCATCGATTACGATTAAATGATTTGTCAGTTCAGTTGTTCGAGCAGGGAAGCGAGAGCACATGGCCAAGGGGTTTCAGACTCAATGTCACTTTTGAAAATAACAGTAAAATTCAAGAAACACCTACAGATTCCCCCGACTAAATCATCACCCATTATCATTAGCTTCTGAAAGAGAAGAAAAGAATCATGTAGAATTAACTATACGCAACGTTAGCTGGTCTCAATAATTAACCAATGGGTAATCACTGGCTTGATAAATGATACGTTAAATAACACACACAAACACACATACACACACACAAACACACACACACAAACACACACACACATACACACACACACATACACACAAACAACTTCGTTTTTTTCCTTTATTTTACATATTTTTTGTTATTATGATACAACGTATATTTTTCTCTCGTCGGAATCATCAGTTGCTTACCATGTAACCGTTCTGGGGATTTTAAAAACAAAATAGTTATATCAATATGGCACCCCAGCAGTGATGATCAAACACCACCTTTCTTTCAAATTTATGTAGCACATATATATATATACATATATATATATATATATATATATATATATATATATATATATATATATGGATAGAGAGAGAGAGAGATAAATAGAAAGTTAAGCAAAACTGTTTTATATAAATATATATCCTACATATAAACTAAATAACTATTTTGTATCCATACAGCACATGCATAATTCAATGCTCATATGAATGTACGAGCATAAACTATGTTTTTCATGCTTATTTCTTTCCAAAATGTTTATTGGTCTACTTGAAAGCATTTAACGAGCATTGTATTTTAGCCTCTTCCATTTGGCTGATTGATTCTCAACACAATCGTAGCAAATTGGAAAAATATTTGGCTTAATTCCTCCAACAATCTATTTCTATTGAAAATATTTTTCCAGGCATTAAACATCCAGAACCACTGATCATGACTAAATGCATGCTTTGTTGTACGGATTGCAATAAAAATTGGTTCATCCTAAGTGAATTCGTGTTCTTTCACTCTAAAATCAAAACCATGCTAACAACATTCAATTTTTGATCAAGTAGTTTGAAGCAGTGTTATAAATATCTAATAGATTGGTAATGAGCATTCAGCAACAATTTCCAGAACATATATATATATATATATATATATATATATATTGTGTGTGTGTATGTGTGTGTTTATGTGTGCACGTGTGTGTGTGTTCGTGAGTTGAGCACCTGACCTTGATGATTAGTAAGCTCATTTCGCAAGCCTACTGGCTAGTAAGATTAATTTGATCCTCAGTTGATGTCGTCCCCCTGTGGATCAGATCTCCAATCCAACTTGTTTTTCTTCATGAATAGTTTTTAGTCTAATTATTTCATTTCTTTTTTTTTACATCTCATCCATTTTTTTCTCTTCTTTTCTTTTTTTTTCGCTTATCTTTCCGTCTTTTCCCTTGTCTTTCCGCTCTTTTCTACTTTTTCTTGTGATTTCCCCTTTCTTTCTTCCTTTCATTCTATTTTCCATTCTTTTATTCTTTCTCACATT
Organism: Thysanoteuthis rhombus; assembly: GCA_963457665.1. Lineage (NCBI taxonomy): Eukaryota > Metazoa > Mollusca > Cephalopoda > Oegopsida > Thysanoteuthidae > Thysanoteuthis > Thysanoteuthis major. The sequence goes on along the minus strand of OY735226.1, from coordinate 12,237,612 downwards.
TTTGCTTCTTGAATTCTTTCTTTTTCCTTTCTTTATTCCTTTTATTCGTTCTTTCTCACTCCCTTCCTTCTTTCCTTTCTTTCTTTCATTCTTTTTTTTTCTTTCTTTCTCCTATTTTTTTCTGTCTGACTGTCCATCTTCTTCCATTTCCATTATCTCCTTTTGATTTTCTCTTTCTCTCTCCGACTCTTTCGTTCGTCCTTTTGCTCTTTTTTCTTTCTTACTGTTTTTCCCCTTTTTCATCCGTGCTTCTCATTCTTATTCATTTTTTGTTTCTGTCTTTCTTATGTTTTTCCTCTTTTATTCCCTTCTTTCTTCTTATTTTAATTTCTTTCTTCATCCCTTTCTTCCTTTCTTCTTAACTTACTTTTTTCACTTTCTTTCTTTACTTCTCTTTCCTTCTTTCTTTCTTTCTTTGTCTTCCTTTTTACTTCCTTTCTCACTCATTTACTTTTCTCCCTCCCTCCCTCTTTCTTTCTTTCCTTTTCCTTTCTTCCTTTGTTACTTTCTTTCTTTCTTTTTTCTCTCTCTCTTTCCTTGCGTCTCTATCCTCTTTGCTATTTATTATTATTATCATTTTACCCCACTCTTTCTTTCTTCTCCTTGCTATCTTTGCTTCTATTTTCTCGTTCTCTTTTCCCTCTTATTTCTCTCTTCTCTCTCTTCACTCCCATTCCCCCTCTGCTATTACCGTCGTTTCTCATCGACTCTTTCCCCCTTTCCTTTCAGTCTCATTCAGTCTCTTCATCTTTCATTCATTCTGTTATTTGTTTGCCCTCAACCTTTAATATTTCTCTTTCACGTTTCACATTTTGCCTCCCTGCCAATTTTTTACCCTCACCTAAATTCTCGAAGAAAAAAAGTTCCTTGTTACGGTTCGAAATTTATAACAAGCAACAAAAGACCAGTTTTATTCTCTTCTTCCTGTACTTACTGTTCATCAGAGGGTATTACAATGGTTCAATACCTTTCCTGACATCTGTGCTAGTCTGGTGACCGGCTAAAAAACCGTCTACAGGCTATCAATATAAAGGCTTCCACGACTATATATGATTGTACTTTCCAAAGAGGGTTGAATACTTTTTCCGCCATTCAATTCCTGATATTATTGAACTTACAATTTCATTTGTTGAGATCTTTCAATTTCTGTTTATAGAATTAGTAGTAGAGTTGGGAGCTTATTGTATACAAAATATAGAATCGACACATAGATCCGACGATGAGATATACAGCGATTTCTAAATAAACTATATTTATGAAGGTGATTATATATATATATATATATATATATATATATATATATATATATATATATATATATGTATATATATATATATATATATATATATGTATGTATATATATATACATATATATATATATATATATATATGTATATATATATATATATACATATATATATATATATATATATGTATATATATATATATACATATATATATATATATGTATATACATATATATATATATATATATATATATATACATATATATATATATATATATACATATATATATATATATATATATATATATATATATATATATATATATATATATATATATATATATTTGCCAATCAGCAGCAGTAGCGGTACACTGCTGGACAAAGACCTTTCCTATTTCTCTCAATGGTGACTTCGACTGCGCTGACCTGTCCCATGACTTACCGGAAGACATTTCCATCTCACCCTTCCATCTTGTGTTTTATTTCTCCCTACTGCGTTTACTGTCCCGTAAGTATCAATCTGTCAACATTTAGCTCCGCCTGTTACCATCTTTTCTTGCTGAAAGCCCAGCCTGTCTCCATTTTTTTGCTAGTTTATTTGTGTAACAATATTCATCATTCTAAACCTCCGTCTGATCCATGTTGATTTCTTTCTATCAATTGGAGTTTTTTTTTCTTCTAACATTGTTCTTTTCATGGCTCTCTGGACTATTCTAAGTTGGTTTTCAGTTCATTTTGTAATTCAATGTTCTGCATCCATCGATCGTAGCTGATATTATGCATTCATTGTATATCTTACGCTTTAAGCACATCGGCAAGATGTGTGTGTGTGTGTGTGTGTGTGTGTGTGTGTGTGCATTCACTACTCAGACCAATGTGTATGTATGTGTGTGTGTATTCATTGATGAACAAAAACGTTATGAACACCTACCAAATAAGGTGTTCGTCCTCCATGTGCGGGTAAGCCAATCTTTACCGAACAGGTATGAACTCTACACGACCCTTAGAGTTTTTCTTTATGATCTGATTTCAGAATGTTAACAACAAGTCCTTTAACTTGGAGTCACCCGGGTCTGAGCATTTCTTAAATGGTTAGGTGTGTGAAGTAATCACGCTCAGTTGTGGCGAGTAGCTATTGGCGGGAGGGAAAAATCACCAACTGTCGATAAGGCATCGGGTGAACGAAACATCGATGATGCTCTGCAGAGAGAACTAGTTGGTCCAACACATCCAGTAAATTCTCAATTGGATTGAATCTGGTCAGTTTTGAGGTTTGGGATGTTAAAGGGAAGTTTCCATTATGTTTCTGAAACCATTCCCGTGCCACTTGTAAAGTGTGGCAGGGTTCTTTGTCCTGCTTAAATAAGTCACTGATATCGTAGAAGACTGTCGCCATCACCAGGCGTACCATGTCTTTGACTATGATTCGCAAGTCAGTAGGTGGCCAGATACCTAACATTCATATTCTGCATAGATGATAGCACCCACTGTTGAGTGAGCTGGTACCTATCATTAATATCCTACATATATGAAAACACCCAGCGTTATGTGCCCAAGTACCTATCATTCATGTCCTAAATAGATGATAGCACCTGGCGTTAAGTGACCAGGTACCTATCATTCATGTCCTACATAGATGATTGCACCTAGCGTTATGTGACAAGGTGCCTATGATTCATGTCTTACATAGATGACAGCACCCAGCGTTTTCCCGTACAACTTTGTCTAAATCTACCACACTGCTTCCGCCAACTAGTTGTTCTCCCACCGTGTATCTTGCTGCCATCATTCACCCAGGACACGCACGGACACTACCGTCCACCTTATTCAGGAGAATGCGAGACTCATATGACCGGGCGACATTTTTCCAATGATTTAAGGTCACATTCCCGCCAGCACATTGAATTTCGGCGATGGTTATCGGTTTTTATGGATACGCTAACTAGCCCGTGGCTACGCAACTTCATACGTAACAGGAATCGGTACTCTGTATTTTATGACGAATTCTTGATTAAACCTTTATTAATGCTATCTGCAACTTGAAATAGTCTTTCTGTTGGCTAGTATTTGGCGGGAAGTCCTCCGTTTATTTCTTGTATCGATGTCTTCGCCGCCAAATGCCTTGTTGGCGGTTGGTGATTCATCCCAGTTTGGACCACGACCACTAAGTACTCACTTCAACTGAACGTGAGCGCTGTTCAAGCCGTACTGTTTCGAAAATGAACTGATGCAGTCTTCTGGCCATAAGATACACTCGAATCTTTCTTGTTCATAAATGCAATATTCAACACATCAAAATGGAGTACTCGAGGCCGGCTTATCTGCTTATATACTGTTGACGCAGACATGTGCAGTTTTCATGTGACAGTAGCTGTCATTACTGCCACATACCGTTTCTTATAATCTTTTAGTTAGCGAGAGCGTGGTTCATGTGTACGTGATGTGTTGTAAGTGTGTGTGTGTGTGTGTAACTTCTCAAGAGTAAAACAAGATCATCAGAAAATGATGTCGATTACTCATATTTCTTCGTTCAGTTTCTCTTGCAGAAGACATGAACTCAGATGTTCACGTGTCCAGTCCACTTGCATGCTTACTTGGTTTTATTTCTACACTCTGATGTTGCAGTGAGGGAGATACTGCACAAGTGACTCAAGTAATAATCATATCTATCATTATAATGGAGACAGGTGCACATCACTCCTGGTTATTTGAAAAAATGCCTTTTTCATAGAATAAAAATTTGAGTATAGCTCAGTCGTGAAGTGACGGTCTCCAGGTCATTTTATTTTAAGGTCCATCTCCGGTACCAGATCAATGATACTCATTTCTTATTATACGAAGGGAAAATAATTATTGACAAAAAACTGGTCAGATTAGTTACCTGATAGAAACTATCAGGTCACCAAAGTCTCTTCGTAGCATGCCATGTTTGGGGTTGATCAATTTTTTTTTTAAATTGGAAAATGGGTGAGCAATTAATAAGATTCTTTTCTCGCTCCCCGTTGGGCAATGATCTCTAAAAAGGTCCGAAATGAACAAGTGTTCATGGGACCGGACACAAATTGAAGGACCAATCTAACATTAAACTTAAAAATTAGGAGTAAGTATTCAAATGTTCAGCCCTCTACCTCCATTAGCGAGGCCTGTGTACACGATACACAAATGCACATGTATATACATTGTCAGTCAGCCAGGAGAGCTTAAATACTGAAAAAAAAAATTCTTTTGACAGTTTTGGTCAATAGCCCCTAACGGATTTATATGGTTTGTCTCGTGGCAGACTTAGTTGTGGATTTTCTAGTAGTAAGTGAGGATCGTTGTTCGCGCTCGAGTAACAGCCAAGGTTTCCGAACGCTCATTCTAAAAGAATGCAAGCTTTTCCCCGTCTTCGTACATCTCTTACTCCACTTGGCCTTGTGCCATACAGAGCCGAAATTACTAAATATCAACAAACAACTTGATGCAGTTGTACTATCACTTCTACATCTCCTCTATCCGTTGCCATCCACTTTCTCACCTTTCTCCGTTTATTTATTTATTCATTTTTTTTGTTTACCGATTTGCAGCGTTTATTACGATTGTCAGGGAGCGAGGATTACCGCTCCTGCTATAACTGTTACTTCAAGAACAATTACTAATGCAACTATTGCTTCTGTTATCATACTACAAATAATAATACTGATCCATCAGTTGTTGTAGCAAGAATCCCGGCCACTGGAGCTCTGATGCGGAAACTACTACTTACATAGCACAGTGTTCTTCACTGTGATAACTAGAGCCCGAACAGTGACTACTACTGTTATGAAGATTGCCACAACTACAACTACCACAGCTTTTTTTCATGCAACTTGGAATAACTACTAATACTACTTATCGTACCAGCTACTGTTAGTTCACTTGCAAAATAAGGTCCTACATCGTTGTATTGCCAGCTTATAATTGCTGGAAAAAGAAAAAGACGCGAAGAAATGGCACCCGGAGAAAGAACTCGATAACATGCATCTAGTTAATAGAACGATCTCGTGAAGTTAATTATACTATCGCTTCCACCGCAAACAACACAATTGTTTATTTACTTCGGTAGTGCTTTGGCTGCTACACAAGTTAACAACAGCTACTATTACTACTGCTGCTACAGGTCTTTCTGCTACGTGCTTGCATCAACGTTGAACGAGCAGATGCTGCCCAGTTAACGTTCTCTTCCAAGGTAAAGTAAATATTTCCCTGCTTGCATTTAGTACTTAGAAAAAGAAGAAGAAGAAAAAAGATATATAATTATATATATGTATATATACATATATATTTATATGTATACATACATTGTCGTTGCTGTTAGGGTTGTTGCGACTGTCTTTTCGATCGACCCAACGCCGACCCTCAGAGGTACACAGCACGCACTTGCACGCGCTTACACGCTTTCATCACAACACATTAACACACACGCTTGCATCTACGGGTTTGGGCACCCACCTGCACGGAGGCGCGTGTTGCCGCATACCCATTCTCCCGAAACCGCATTTAGGGACGATGGCATTTAGTGGTGAAATATAATGATACACGCACCCGTTATTCATCAATCAACGAATATATATATATATATATATATATATATATATATATATATATATATATATAAACACACGCACGCGCACACACACGCACGCGTGCAAGCACATATTCTTTCTCTATCTCTCTCAATATATATATATATATATATATAAATCTGGGATGCAATGTAATATAATGCAATATCCGATGTATTAAGGGTTTATTTCATGAAGTGCTCGATGCTTTCAACTTTAAATATTAAGATGGTTGGAGAAGAGCTTACCAATATCTCTCTCTCTATATATATATGTATATGTATGTGTGTATGTCTGTGTATGTATGTACATTCCTGCTATTTTATTTTATCTGTCATTCTTGCATTTTCCCTTCTTTGTTCCTCCTTTCCTTCCTTCCTCCAATTCCCCAGTGACTCTCTCTCTCTCTCTCCCTCTCTCTCTCTCTCTCTCTCTCCCTTTTGCTATCTCTTTCTTCTGTCCTTTCTTTTTCCCTCTTTATCTTCCTTCTTTCCCTCTTCTTCGTTAGTCCCTTCCTTTCTTCTTCTCTCACTCCCTTTCCTTCCATTCAGTCTGTGACTATCTTCTTCCTTTTCTATCAATGGCTTCGACTGAGTAGATTTCTTTATCACTTATCATTTCCCACCAATATCAACAGAAAAAGAAAAACGAGTATGAATGAAGAGGAGAGAGAAAGAGGGAGAGAAAGAAAAGTAGAGCAAAGAGAGAAAGGGAAAGCACATGACTGTCTCCCTTTTTCTCCCAGAAGAATATTTTGCATCACTCTCCCAAAGGTAACACAGGTGATCGTAACAACACATATATACATATATATGAGCACGTGTGTGTGTATGGTGTATATATATATATATAAATACATATTTATGTGCGTGTATACATATATATATTTATTTATAAGTTTCTCATTGTTTGTATGTGCACGCGTATTTACTAAGCTTAGGACAATCTGGCATAAGGCCACAGGTGTGAGGCATCCAGTGAGAATTGAACTTATTTCAACGTACTAATTAATTGCTGGGACCTGCCTGCTAACCATTACCCTACGTCAAACCCTCAGGCAAACATTAAGTTTAGATTAGTCAGATACAAGGTAGTATATTAATTAGTATATTAGTTGCACTAATGTTTTGAATCTTTCAAATTACTTACTAACTATGAAAATCAATGTTCAAAACCTTTGTTTTTACCTTGACTCGAACACTGGTGAGAATCACACAACTACTTCAACCCTCTAACAGTCCTATAAATCTCTCTCTCTCTCTCTCTCTATATATATATATATATATATATATATATATATATATATATG
>OY735226.1:12190473-12220473 GCA_963457665.1 Thysanoteuthis rhombus | reverse complement strand
AATGACACCAGCTTCTTCGAATCTTCACCGTTGCCTTGAAACTGTATTCTGATACTTAAACTGGATAAATAAAAGAATCAGAATTGATGGCCGATACATGAGAAAAACTCGGATTTGTGGACGATATAAAGCAAACAAGAAAGTTAGTCTTGGGATGAACTTAAGTAAAACCAATGTCATTATGTTGGAGACTATACAAAAAATCGAAAACATACAGTTGAATAAAATTGACCATTATATCTACCTAATAAATTATCATGAACCCACTCGTCCAAAAAAAATCAAATACAGAATCCCCCTACGTTGGCAAGCTTTTGGCAGAGCTGGCGCATTTTTCAAGAACAAGATAATCCCATTAGTCCTGAAAGAGAGGGTAAACAATCAATGCATTCTGCCGATAGTCACCAATGGAGCTGAAACATGGAACTTAACGAAAAAATCGACTCTCAAACCTGAGAACCATGCAATGTGCAGAGGGAAAAAATATGCTAAACATCACATGACGATGTATTTTTTGGGGGAAAAAGTGGATTCAGAGATATCATTAAATCTATTAGAAAACTGATATATCAAGACAATGTTTAAATCATCAGACCTGTAGCACCATTGGTTCTGCTTAGATGTACACATACAAGCATAGACAACCAGCCAGGCAGACAAAAGGACAAACCAAAATGAAAAAATTGAATAAACTTATGCTGACAGTTTGTGATAGACTAACACGCTGAAGTTGATATAAGCATTGACTGATGGATCTGTACACGCAATGATGGGAGTAAGAACTGGCCAAGTACTTTGAATATTCATATCGCAACTAAAAAATTTGATAACGCAATAAATTAGTCACTACGTTCCTCGGGATATGACTGGTAACACAAAGAAAGCTTCATCTTTAACTAATTTCGGGCTGATTTTTTTAGTTTCGTTTCTTGCAAAAATCTATGTCGTTAGATTTTCGGCTAAATTGCACATGAACAATGGATGGGTTTTAAAGAGCGAATATTTTTAACATTTTTCTTTGAGCCTCTTTCAAAAATAAGGAAATTCATGCATTTACATACCTGGGGTAAAAAAGAGCCAAGCACTCAACATCGAACAAAATATTGTTAGACTATATCAAAATCTTCAATCATGATCATAATCATCATCATCATCGATCTTTAGTCGTCACTTCATCATCCTACACTTCCTTAGGATTCGCCAGATACCGCTATCGAGAGCGTCGCAGAGCCAATATTTTCTCGACCTGTCTAGCTCGTCTTTCCATCTCATATTCTGCTGGACTCACTTCCGCATTTGATCTCCAGAGATACATGTTGTGAGTCGTAATGTCCATCGGTCATTCTTGCGACATAAACAACCCATTGCCATTTGAGTCTCGTAATGGTTTCCATGATGTGCAAGAGAGAGGACCGTGCTTAACACTACATTGAGAGACCACAAGACAGCACAGTATATTAGAGGAAAACAGGATATTATATATACATATACATATATATATATATATAGAGAGAGAGAGAGAGAGAAAGGGATAGAGAGAGAGAAACCATTAAGCAACTCAAATGGCAATGGGCTGGTTATGTTACAAGAACGTCAGACAACGATGGACATCATGATTCACAATGTGGATCACCACATGTAAAACCATGGTCAGCAGAATGTAAGATGGCATTACGAACAAGACGTTTAGAAAGCATTGACACCACGTCACCCATGATAAAAAAGTGTTCTAGCGATTCCTTTGGAAGGTCTATAATCGATGACAGACGCTAAAAGGTTGTTGATAATGTTGATGATCATCATCATCATCAAAGTGATGAAAACTTTTTCTCCCACGGATACACAATCACATACTCCTATCTTTGTCATATATGTATCTTCAAGTATGCATGTGTGTTAAATACAATGTGTTCTGTTCATAATTCCGTAACTAATGGTTTAATACACTTGAGCAAGCATTATAATACACTGGTTTTGTCTGAAGAATTAGCTAATACGAGATGTGTCTTAGTATTAACAGCTGGATGGAAACAGTCTACCCCTCCACTCATTGATTGAATAAAGAAGTCGGTTCAAAATTCATAGAACGTTGCTGGATACAAAAGGCACCCAGAGAAGGCTGGAGGGTACAACGCACGAAACGCTGACACTATACAAACTGGAATAAGAAAACCAGTTCAAATAAAAAATGATTATTCCTCATCTTCACAAACAAGCATTTTTGAAGCCCCCAGAAGACAGCACAGGATATTAAATTTAAACAGGTTAGATATATCATACGCATCATCAGGAAACCAAAATGGCAATGAGCTGATCATGTTGCGAGAATCTCAGACAACTGCTAGACATCTCGACCCACAACGTGGATCCCCAGAGATCATATGCAGCATGGCAGCCGACAGAAGACGAGATCACGTGACGGTTCAGACGATGGAGCTGCCACGCACGTGATAAAGAGATATTGCTAATCAAAGAAGGTTTACGTCCAATGTCAGACGCTAAAAGCTGATGATAATGATGATAATGATGTACTGGGTAAATGGTGAGCAGTGTGGATAATAGAATCGGCAAGCTGATGTACAGTGCTGAGACAGTTTACGTTTACTTCGTGCTGATGTCTTTGGGAAAGACATGAATCCATATCTTGTCTCCACCTCCTCAGGTATGGGTAAATTATCAGAGCAGACTGAGCTTTTTTATCCTTCGAGGACAACCAGTCTAGGAGAAGGACGAATCTAAATTCAAAACCAGCTCACCAAAAGAGAGCGCAACCGGGGAACTCAATTAATCACTACCTTTCCAGATTCAATATAACAATCATCATGGTGGGATTTTTGAAAGGCTTCAGTCCTGTAATGGCTGTTGCTGGTCATGAGGTATTGTGTATTAACCTTCTGCAGGAAGGTTTAATAATCCCATCCCCACCCCCCCCACCCCCCAAAAAAAAATCCCCTGCTTAGGTAAAATTCGGAAGGTTGATATATAACGAAGGCGACTGTAATAGTCAGCGATTCCAAAACTACCTCACTTAACGAGCTGGTACGTTTCTTGGATAAAAGCTCCGGCGTTGCAACTGAATCTCCGTAATACTAAAACAAAACCTGATACACAAACATTCGTGTATCTGACACAGAGTCAGCATCAGGCTTCCTGGCACCTCGGGCAATTTGAGTTTTGATGCCCTTTAAGGTTTTCATCGATTAGAAGAATCCCCTCTGTCTATAGTCTCTCTCAATTTCACCTCAGGAGGAAGCATTTAACAGTCTGATATCCCTAGAATAAGATTGATTGCTATTGTTCCGTCTAAGTTATTAATTTTTCCCTTTTCCATTTGAACTCGGACAGTCCTACTGTCCTAGACACATGAAAAGCGCCCTCATCACTTGGCACCCTGGGTGACTAGCCATGTTGCCAGTATCTGGAGCTCGTCCTTATCTGACAGCAGACATTCCTGTGATCCAAGGTTTCCCTGTCTAGAGCCGATTTTCCCCTCAAATAACTTTGACACCGGGTTGAATCTCATTCTACTCGCACGCTATCCCACTGCACACCTATCACTGAGGTAAGGCAACTGCTTATGCAAATAGCCCCAGATGGAGAAATACGGGGGTGGATGTGTGTCTATTTTCGCTTGTTCTCACCCGGATGCACCACAAGTGACTTGGGATAATTTGCAAATTACTATGCACAGCCAGGTATTCGGCATACGTGACTGAAATCCAGTTATGTATTATCTAAAGGCTAAAATGTCGATGCATGTCTGCACATGTGGAAGTAAGCTGAGAAATATCAGTAATTCTCTTATATGTATGCACATATATATATATATATATATATATATATATATATATATATATATGCATATAGTTCTCTGTGTTTGTATGTATGTGTGCGTGTGTGTCTGTGTACATTCTCTCTTTTCCTCTCCTACAATCAAGTCTTCAGTACTTCCCACCAACCTCCGACGATTCAGCCTAATACACAACCGTCAGTAAATTTTCCTATACAAACTAATGGTGATTGTTTCCTTGCTATACACCATTTGCACTCACTGAAGAGTTTCATAAGAATGCTCCACTTTTATAAATGGTGGGAGGGTTATATAAATACACAGGTCTGGGCAGTCATCGAATTGAAACCGTGACATGACCAACATCTTTTGGCGGCCAGGTTTTTGGGGGTAATCAATTACTAAATTGAAAAAAAGGGGTGATCAATGACTGAGTTACTTTTCTCACCTTTTGTTAGGTAGTTATCACTAAAAAAAATCTGAATTAATTAAAAAAAAACAAGTATGAATGTTGCTGGACATAAACTTAAAATTACACTGATGTTAAATCCCCACTTAAAACCTAGTTTCCAGCCCTTTATCTTTATAAGTGTGATCTGTATGCGTGAGACATACATACATAGAAAGACCAACTTGGAAACTAAAGAAACCTATGCTGACAGTTTTGACGAGTTTTTGCTGACATTTTCTAATATATATATACATATATATATATATATATATATATATATATATATATATATATATATATATATATATATATATATATATATGTGTGTATGCATGCGTGTGTGTGTGTGTGTGTATCAAGAAGTAGTGTAACATGACTCCATGTCCCTACACACTGTCCAGTCGCCAGCCATTTTGACCAAGAAAAAACATCTTCACTAGCATGCCTGGCGGGAGAGTTCTTGGGAAAAGACTCTTTCATAACTACCTTACTGCCCAGGCAATATAAAAAAAAATTGTAACATACATTGACAAGCATAACCTACGATGTAGTGAATTAAATTGTGCTGGACATATATTAGTTTTTCTAAGATACATTCGATTTGAGAAATATGCAACGTGTAGGAGAAAAACATGGATAACGTCACGTGGAGAGATCACAAGGCGGCAAAGGATATCAAAATACAAATAGGAGTCGTAGATATTATAAAAATCATAAGAAAACTCAAATGGTAATGGGCAGGTCATGTTGATAGACTGTCAGACAACCGCTGGAAATCACGACTCACGACGTGGCACCCGGATATCATATGCAAAATTGTGGCCGTCAAAAAAATAAGATGTCGTGACGAAAAAGATGAGTTTGGAAAAAACTGTCTCTGCCACACCCACGGTCTGGAAGTCATGGCATGACAAACAAGATATTTAGAAGGTTTTGATTCCACGATGCCCATGATAGAGAGGTCTGGCAAATCTTGGGGAGGCTGCTGATGGTCATCATCATCACGATCATGCTCATAGTGAAGAAAATCCTTTTTCCCACGAATACACACAGACATTGATATCTTAGTCGTATATGTTTCTTTGAGTATGCGTGTGTCCGTTAAATACAACGTTTTCAGTCCATAATTCTGTGACTAATAGCATGATACACTTGAACAAGCATTATTATACACTGGTTTTGTCCGAAGAATTAGCTAATACGAAATGTCCCTGAGCATTAACAGCTGAATGAAAACAGTCTATACCTCCCTCGTGGATCGAATAAAGAAGTTAGTTAGAAATTCACAGAACGTTGCTAGATACAAAAGGAATTTGAAGAGGGTGAAAGGCTTGAAACACTGATTATAAAAACCAGAACGAGAGAACCAGATCAAATAAATCGGCATGTGATAATGATAATTCCTCATCTTAAAAATTCGGACAGAAATTGAACCATTAACTATTAACTCCGATTTCTTCAGGTTTTTTTTAAGTTAGTCTGGATGGCTATGTATGTGAGTATGAATGCACGTATTTATGAAACGTGTGGGAGCTATAAGGCTGAACATTACTCCTGGCTATGAAAGTATGCATGTATGTACATATCATGTGTACAGGACGCACCAATAGATCTAGAGGAGTGACAATTCAAATATTTACTCCTTAAGTCAGCCTACACTTGAACTTTACCAAGAAGAAGATCTTAAGCAACAACCTAATCGGAGATAAAAACACTAAGATCAAAACCGAGGACACAGAACTCGAGAAAGTAGACCACTACATCTACCTAGGACAACGAATTTCAATGAGACCCTCAGAAGAAGAAGAAATCAAGCGAAGAATCACACTAGGATGGCAAGTCTTTGGTAGAGGAAGCTCAACCTTCAAAAATAAGATCCCATTAATCCTAAAAAGGAGGGTGTATAACCAATGCATCCTCCCAGTAGTCACTTATGAGTCGCCACATTTCTATATCATGAGCGTCACGGAGTGGGTACTTTCTAAATTTGTCTAGCTCGTCTCTCTATCTAATATTCTGCTGGCCCCGGTTGCGCATGTGATCTTAGGGGATCAATGTCGTGAGTCATGATGTCCATCAGTTGTCTGCCATTCTTGCAACATGGCCAGCCCACTGCCATTTGAGATTTTTAATGGATTCTATGATGTCCCTGACTCTTGTCTTTTCTCGGATGTACTGTGCTGTCTTGTGGTCTCTCCATGTGAGACCAAGCATAATTCTTTCATGTGCACGTTGCATGGTTCTCAATTTGCGGATCTGTCTCATGGTTAGGTTCCATGTAAATTAAAGATGGAAATAGAAAGCATGGTTCTATGATTTTGAATCTTGTTTAAAACTATTTCAACGCACTCGATAGGGGGAAATGGACTATTGAACTCGTCTTTTAAGTTCTTTTCAGATCACCACAACGTTTTGATAGATCCATCCTAAAGGTGTACAATCCGTAAGATATTAGTTCATTTCTTGTCGCTTGCCTTCAGATCTTTTTGAAGACTCATGAGGTCTTGATAGGTGACTTTTAACTTGCTTTACTTGGGGGAGAGTAGAGATCAGTCCCCTCTTTCAGAGGATTAACTAGGTCGCCATGCTCTTTACATGATCCCCAGGAGTTTACGGCACCTGGTATTCCCAGACGGTCAACTACCTTGACACTGGTCTGAATGAACGTTGGTTAACAATGGTGATCGTACGAGAACTGGTGAGCCTATTTCAACTGTCATTACATCCGTAAGGAAAGACAGGGATCTCGGAAAAAGTGGTCGAGTCGATGAAATAGTAGCTGATTCATCGAACGATTCAGCTTATACCAAACAACACGAACCACACGGATACCATAGACAGAACTCACGTAACATAGATGAATCGATATCCAAACACCGATATGATCTCCGATTCCCTACCTGCTGAGCAAAGAAAACCGCATTGCACTTGAACTCACACTGGCCTGACGTACACATCTGTTAGATAGGTCAATACATACCAGTTCCTCTGATTTCTCATTTTCCTGTCATCGATCAGTTCTTTGGACCATACTAGAGAAGGTAAATTGGGTCCTTCTCTCTAAATATATTTCCTATTTCTTCTTTGCATATGGCTTTTGTATAGTCATTGAGTCTGGTTATAAGGGGCTATCAAATTTTTCTGTTAAATTTGTTTTTATATTTGCAAAAGATATTTTTGTCAGCTTTTAATTTTTACTTACAATTAATGTTTGTACACATCATCATGATTATCATGTTTCTTTACACTGTCGTTGGACATAGACCATTTGCCACGCTTCCCTATCATGGGCGTCGCGGAGTGAGTACTTATTTTACTTTGTCTAACTCGTCTCTCCATCTAATACTCTGTCGGCCTCGATTGCACATGTGATATCAAGGAATCCATGTCGTGAGTTGTGACATCCATTGGTTGTTTGATATTCTTACGACATGGCCAGCCCATTGCCATTTGAGTTTACTTATGGATTCTAAGATTTCTCTGACTCCAGTCCTCTCCATGATATATAGTGCTGTTTTGTGGTATCTCCATGCGAGGTTGAGAATAGTTCTTTCATGTGCACATTGAATGCTTCTCAATTTGAGGGTCTGTCTCTTGATCAGGTTCCATGTTTCAGCTCCATGAGTGACTAACAGGAGGATGCATTGGTTGTATACCTTTCTTTTTAGGATTGATGGGATCTTCTTCTTTTTGAAGGTTTAGCATACTGTTGTATTGAACAATAGTTGAATTTTAAAATTCTGTAGTATCTCTTACAAAAGGAATAAGAAATAACTATGCACCAAGGCATGGGAACATGAATAATTATTCAGCAACCTTCTCGCTCTGTCATAAATAGAATTTTTGGTTGTAGTAGAGGTTAAACATGTTAGCGTGCCGAGAGGAGAACTGGGGTTGGTGGCTGGAATAGCTCAGTGTGTTTCGTAAGACTCTGCATGCAAACGACCGATCAGCGATGCAGTGTTATTCACATATTCTTTGTACAGGGTGAATATGAGTTTCTGTATTGATATACAGTGTCACTCAATAATAAGTACACCCCTACAGCTTTGTATAGAAAGTTGATTTTCTACTGAAACAAACATAGCTATATTTTATCATCACCACAATCAAAATTCTACAGCATTCGAACTCTGTTGCCAGAAATATTTTGCTATAGAGATGTACTCATTTTTGAATGGAAACATATTCATATTTTTGCCAATAAAGTTCAAATGCTTCGTTTTGATTGTTTTATATTCGACTAGGAATAATTAAGTCCTGCTGTTTAGTTGAAAAAAATTATTTTTTCTATAAGAAGAAAATGGGTACTGTTAAAAAAGAGGCATGTACTCATTTATGAATAATACTGTATGTGTTTTTTTACTGCGCGTTTCAATATGCCAATCTCAAATCTTGCTAAAGTTAGCTGCTATAGACTGGCCGAGTTTCACTGATGTGACCTAGAACTTTTTATCTTTAATAGCGAATGTGCTTTTTTAAAGTCTTCCTGGGAATTGTGGTTGTTTTTTTTTGTGTTTTTTTTTTATTAACCGAATTCCGTAGAGACTAAATAAATTGAAACCCAAAGGCGAAATATCTGATGAATACGGTTAATAAATCAGAACTTCCCAGCTAAACTGAAAGCAGCACTTGTCTGATCACTAAAAAAATAGATCTGGTTAGTTATTCGATAGAAACCGTCGGGTTATCGAAATCTTTTGTCAGCATACTGTGTTCGGGATGATCGATTAGAAAAATTGAAAAAGTGGCGATCAATGGATAAATTACTTCACTTGCCTTTTATTTGACAGTGATCGCTGAGAAAAGTGGAGCCCCCCCCCCAAAGCGTGGGTGTTTTCGAACACAAACTAAGTGATCAATATAGCATAAACATAAATTGCAAATTGAACCACTGATAGAAACCTATTTAGGGCGTAATTTTTAAAGAGTATCTCTTGGCATAATAAGGAGTAAATGTTTGGATTTTCAGTTCTATTGCTCAATGATCAATGATACATACATACATGCATAGCCAGGCTGCCAAACCTACGTAAAAACTCTAGAGACCTAATTTGGCAGTTTTGGTTGATGGTCTCTAGCATGCAGACTAGCATCATCCAAATGGAATACCACCTTCTTTCTCCTAATTAATTCCCAGCTACTCATTGATTGCTACTTTCTTGGACTAATTGAGTGTAGAACTTATTTGAATTAATTATTTAGTTCTCT
This sequence comes from Thysanoteuthis rhombus, assembly GCA_963457665.1. NCBI lineage: Eukaryota > Metazoa > Mollusca > Cephalopoda > Oegopsida > Thysanoteuthidae > Thysanoteuthis > Thysanoteuthis major. The sequence continues at coordinate 12,211,021 of OY735226.1, read as the reverse complement.
GGAAAGGGTTTATAGTAATTTCTAATCCTGACATACACACAGCATCACCTTCCCTGGCCTTTGGTACCTGTAATAATGGTTCATTTTGTTTGCACCACGATATCGTTAATATCTCGTCGTTGTAAAGTATCCACTGTTCATTGCACTGATATAACTTGTTTGAAAAACCGTAAAATTTTGGTCAAGTAAATTTTATGTCCACTTAACTCCACATTTCTACGCTACTGGCATGACCAGTCTTACATAAATAGTTCTCCACGTTTGATTTGGAATATTTTGAATCTTGTGGCTATGTCCTGTGTCGTATAATGTTCATTCCTTGTCAGTCTTCTAGCGACTGTTGTTAGACATAGACCTGTCCCATTATTCGCCAGACCTCTCGATCGTGGGTGTCGTAGGACCTGAACTTTTTAGAAATTGTCACACTATCTTATTTTTGCTGGTCACAGTTTGGCATATGAGCTGGTTGAGATTGAATGCTCTTTACACCAACTGCAATGAAAACAGAACTTGTGGCCAACCGAATAATATTTAATGATATATAATAATATGAAATAATATATCTAATAAAGGAGTAGTAAAATATAAGTTAATGTTTCTTTGCACCCACTCGAACCTGTTCTACTGTTTCATACTTTGTAAAAAAGTTCCATATCGGAGGCTAGGTGCAATCGTTGTACCTTTGGAAGCTTTTGTTCAAATTATTTTATTCATTTATTTTGAGCTTCCCTTAGACACTTTTTAAAAGATTAACAATATCCTCTTATTGCCACACGCTGGCCTGTATAAGCAAGGATTTAGTGTATTAAGATAGAATTACTTCTACTCACTCCATTATCTATTCCTTCAAATATCGCCTGGCCTTTATTTTGCTAAAGCAAGAAAGTCGAAAAGCTGATTTTGATAAAAGTATAATGTTAAATCTTCAAAACTTTATAGCATAGGAATAGTAAATCTGCAGCAAGTTTGGGACCAAAAAATGCGATCAGCTACAATCAGCTTAATTATCGATTATACCTTTATCGGAGAGAAGATTTCTGAAACCAAGAAAGGAACTCTGTTAGAAAACCTACGACCTTAGTATCTTACTACCATCGTCGCTTTTGCTAGGTTATGCACATAAGACCGTTGTTTAACACACACGACGCACCTTAACTTGAAATCATAATGTGCAGGCTTAAATGCTTTCTACGTTCACAATTTGCAGAAAAGAGACAATGCCTTTAAATTGAACCTCTCCAGAGTTGACAAACTTTCTGCAATTGCTGCGGATGATCTTGTCCATTACCTGTGAAGAATTATTCATAAGATATTGGCTAGATTAGTTTGTGTGCTAGATGTACTATGAAAATGTTGGCATGTGTTATCATTGAAAGTCTCAGAGATATTAAAGGTTGCTGACTGTTTCAAAAAGTATCGATTTGTAATTATCAAAAACATCTTTGCTCTCTCTGACTCCCCCCTCTCTTTCTCTCTTTGTCCCTCTTTCTCTCTTTCTCTACCCTCCCCCTCTCTCTCCCTCTCTCTCTCTCTCTCTATATATATATATTTTCGTGCGTGCGTGCGTGTGTGTGTAAAGGGAGTGAGAAAGATGGGGAGTTGAAGGACAATACTGACGAATGAAATATGCAAAAGAAGAAATAAACATATGCCGCGTGGTTGCTGTTAGTAAACCAGTCTTGCGAGTGAATTTGATCTCACTAGGTGTTCCACTAGTGTGGCTATGTGCCAATACCAGCATAGTAATAATGTAATGCTACCAATATCCTAGGGGTATGTGGATGTAAGTATTGATATGCGTATGTGAACACGCAATCTCCCCATTGGTACTCAGCAGGCATAAATATCCTCATGTATACATTAAGGATCTGAGAAAAAAGACAAGGATGAAGGATATAGTACAAGTAATTAGGTAACAAAATGGAGAAGGGCAGGGTATACAGTGAGAAAAAAAAGAACAAATTGAGCCAAAGACTAACCAACTGGTGCCCGCGGGACAGTAAACGCAGAACTGAAAACCAGAAGCAAGATGAAAACACGAGGTATAAACGTTTACCAGTAATACATGGCATGTGAAAGGCCTTTGTCCAGCAGTGGACTTTTTTATGGCAGCTACCGATGATGCAATCTCGCTACACCATTGTGTGTTCGATTCTCACAAGATCTTTTCAATAATAATCTTTGTGCAACATTATGTTAATCTTAGCAACAAACTCCATGAATGAATTCAAATCTATCTAAACAAACACAAACTCCTACTTGCGTGCATATTGAAAATGATATTCTAAGCAAACATCTAACCAACACTTAACTGTGGATAAAATTGGAAAAAAAAAAAAAAGAACTGTAAGCCTTCGGTCAGTGAAAGTACATTTTTACATAAAACCATTTAAACTCTGTGATCTACTTAAAGCACATCGATAATTGACTTAGAGGGGAAGCAGTTCGTATCCTAACGGAAATAAAGGAACAGGTGTCGATGGATGAATTTCCTGATCAAGCATAAAAAGGAAATTACTGCACTTCACTCTTGAAAAAAGTATAGCTTCTAACAAATACTTTTGAATTGAAAAGGTCCTACATTTGAAATATATATATATATATATATATATATATATATATATATATATATATATATATATATATGTGTGTGTATATATATATATACGTATGTGTGTATGTATGTGCGTGTGTGTGTGTGTGTATAATAGAGTAAGGATTCACTACACAAACACATTTATGTTTCTGCTCTGTTTGGGCTTCTTCAGGCTAATGATTCAATTTATTTAAGAGAATCATTTAAGACATTTTTCTTGTGGGGGTCTATTCTTCTAGGTGTTAATATTTTCCTTTTACTATATACACACACACACACACACACACATATATATATATATATATATATATATATTTCTGTTTATATATTACAGAATATACACTCCATATGTGTTTCATAGTTTACCCATTTATCAAGATTTGGCTCTGTTCTACTTACACAAACTTATCCAATACACTGAGCTCTTTTTGAATGAATATGAAATTTCTAAATTTTAAACTCTACTCTTATTATTTGAATAAATTATTTTTCAAAAAATAATATATATATATGTATATATATATATATATATATATATATATATATATATACAATAAAAATAAGGGATATATGTATTAAAAATAAGGGATATAATGTAAAATAATACAATATTCGATGTGTGATGAGTTTATTTCGTAAAGTGATCGATACTTTCAACATTAGGCATGAAAAATAGACATAACTCCCCCCAAAACGTCCTAAATAAGAATAACAAATAAACCGAATCAGTCCCCTGAACAAGCTCAAACAGGACAGCAATATATATATCAATAATTGTGTCATCCACATTATCGTGTTTTGGCTCTTCAGTGTGGCTATATCCCATCCAGTGCCACTAAGTAGGAATGAAACCTTTGCCCCAGACCTAGAGGGTGGCATTTCACCCCAGTCCAACTCAGAACTGATATTACTATTATCATTATTATTATTACTATTATTATTATGATTATTATTTCGGAATCTCACACCAGTTGCCTGGTGGTAACCGCTGGAGTTTGAGTGACAGCAAGTCTCCTCAAGTCTCCAGCCCTCCTCTCCTAGTACTCATAGGTCGCAGTAATTCTACGATTTACAGTTTTCTAGATTTTACAGTTGCCCAGTGGTTATCGCTGAAGGCTGAGTGACAATAAGTCTCCTCAGGTCCTCAGCTAACGTCTCCTCCCTCTTTCGCATATCATGACAGAGCTACTATTCGTTGCAGTACTTATATCTCTAGCACCTTCCTCAGTATCCGTTCAGTTCCAAGTAGCGCTGTGGTCTGTACGGTCTCTATCCTCCCCCTAATCCCGATCTCCTCCAGTCTCTCCCTCAGCGTTTTGGGGACAGTTCCTAGTGCTCCCACTATGACCGTTACTACCCTGGTGTTCATGTTCCACATTTTCCTTAACTCCCTTGCTAGGTCCTGGTATTTTTCCGTATTTTTCACCCTCCTTCTTTTTTACTCTATGGTCTGCAGGCACAGCAACGTCTACTATTTGGCAGGCCTTCCTTTTTTTTGTCTACTATTACTAAGTCCGGCCTTCTTGCCTGGATGAGGTGGTCAGTTTGGATGTCAAAGTCCCACAGTAGTTTGTGGTTGTCATTCTCCAAAACTGCCTCTGGCTTGTGCTGATACCACTTTTCCCCATGGTTGAATCCCATTTGTTTGCTTAGTTCCCAGTGTATCATCGTTGCTACTCTATCGTGTCTATGCTTATACTCCTTCTGGGCGAGCTGACCTCATTCACTAGTTATGTGGTTTACTGTCTCATCTCTTTCACCGCACATGCGGCATTTGCTGTTTGTCTGTGTTCTGTCGATTTTTGCTTTTATGTAGTTTGTCCTTATGCTTTTGTTTTGGGCTGCCATGATGAGCGATTCTGTTTCTCTCTTAAGGTTTCCCTTTCGTAACCACGTCCATGATTTCTCGTCTGCTATATCTTTTATCTGCCTTTTAAACTCGCCGTACAATTTTTTCCCTTCCCACTTTTCTTTTCTAGTTTGCTGTACTGTTCCATTGTTTTCTACTTTATTGTTTGTTGCACTATCCCTCGCGCTCTTTATGATTTCTTCACTATTTGTTTGCACATATCTATCTAGGACTACTTTAGCTCTCTGGACACAATCTTCTATGCTGATGAGCCCCCTACCACCTTCTTGTCTCTTAACGTATAGTCTATCTGTATCATCCCTAGGGTGTAATGCTTTATGCATCGTCATAAGTTTCCTTGTTCGCCTATCCATTGATTGGAGCTCTTTTATCGTGTCACATTCAAGGACACCTAGGTACTTGTATCGGTCTTGTGCAGTCAATGCCCTAATCTTGTTGTTGTCCGGAAGTTCAATTCCCTCAGTCATTGAAAGCCTTCCTTTGTGCATCACCATGATTGCGCATTTTTCTATCCCAAACTCCATTCCTATGTCCTCACTATATTCCCTTACTTCGTTGAACAGAGTCTCAAGCTCTCCCCTGTTTATTATTATTATTATTATTATTATCATCTGTATTTTTCATATTTTACATCATCATCATCATCATAATCATAAGTCATCAAAACTACTGGAGAAAGACTTTTTCAATCTCCTTAGATTATTATCACAATTGCACTTCTAATCTCTCCCGTGTCTTACCAGAAATCTCATCCTTCTACCATGTGTCTGGTCTTTTCCCGTTCCAAATAGGTTTCTGTATGACATGACACATTTTATGATTGTTCTGTCGGATCATACATATCCATTTGCTTATAAATAACTGTCATGTTGAGAGAAGCGAATAGACTGTGAATGAACAAAATAAGAATTTACCGTGAAAAGTTATTTGGGCTTCCACATTACCGTCAGCTGTTTAGCTCAATGGAAAGAGCAACACTTCGTTGAAGCTGCTACACTATTGGTGGCGGGTTCGATTCGTGCCGCAGCCTTATTTTCTATTGTTGTTAGTTCTATTTACATTGTCTTGAATGATTGATTCATTAACCACGTATGATAATGATTGGAGATTATTTCAAATAAGTTCTTATATAATGATTTCCGATAGGTTTTTATACAATATAAAAATTTATGACCTCGTATATATATATATATATATATATATATATATATATATATATATATATATATATATATGTGTGTGTGTGTGTGTGTAAAATATACACATATGCATAAACATACATGAGGACATAAATGTATGTGTATATAGTGTTCATACACCCATAATGTATTCATTGAACCCCATTTGTTCATTTCATTGTGTTTTTGTTTTCGCGGAAGCAGCTAATAAAAGGCTGGCACGAATCGTCACTGTTCTCTGAGGATGATGTAAATAGAGTACGAAATATAAACTAAACCGTTCCTATATTAGATAAATATCGATTCCATACAAAATCTTTCAGGAGCTACCGTCATCCTCTGTGGACTAAATCATGTTGTACAAGATAGCTCATTTTTTTTTCCTATTGTTCCGAATAAGGGCCACAATTTTTCTCATATTTGGGGGAGGTCTTCTTAAGGACTCTCATTAAATCCGGCTTGTAGGTCGAACGTAGGTGTAATTTGGTTTCCTTACATATCGTTATCGGGAAGGGAATACCGATAGCGTAGGAGAATATTTGTGGTATTGTATATAAGTGGGTGTCCCCGCTCCTCTATGGTGTAATGTCTTTGTTGTTCGTGCGTTGACTGCACGTCTCATTCTCTACAGTCGTGTGTATCCATGTAGTCATCTGTAAATCGTGTACAGCGACCGTAAGTATGTTCGTCAGAGAGCGTGGGAGATGAGACAAGTGCATCACCTGTCTTCAGAGTAGGTGGCTCAGTGGATGAGCCGTTCGATAAACTTCGTTGAGGAATAGGATTTTTCCCCGAGAGAAGCGTACAAGAAGAGGGAAACACTCGAAACACACAGAGAGACAGAGAGAGAGAGAGAGAGAGATAAAGAGCAGTCGCTGGAAATTTTTGAAGCAGGCAATTGTTATCATTCTGGCTATTCATCAGCAAAGGTGAGTCATTAACCACCACAAATATGTCCTTATATATTTATGTCTTTATACTGATGGTCTGTTTAATGCTGAATTGTGTAACCATCTACTTATATATATATATATATATATATATATATATATATATATATATATATATATATATTTGTACACACACACACACATATATTTATATATATATTCGTATACATGTATATATAAATATATTTTTATATATATGAACATACTTTTATATATATATAAATATTCATATATATATATATATATATATATATATATATATATATATATATATATACATATATATATATATATATATATATATATATATATATATATATATATATATATATATATACATACATACATACATATATAACAATGATTATGGAAATTTTGTCTATTACTATTAACCGCTACTTCAATACCACAATATTTTCAAATAGACGATGTATTTTTGCTTATATTCCGAGTTTATATTACGGAAAAGTAATAAGAGTTTGTCGTCGATGTTTTTTGTATCTAAAATATATGTGTGTGTGTGTGTGTGTGTGTGTGTGTGTGTATGTGTGTGTGTGAATTGGCTTCAAAACAAGAACCATCCTCAAGAACATGCATACAAACATAAACACACAAGTAAATGCACACATACAAACATGTATGTGTGCTTGTGTGAGAGTTGTGTGCTTGCATGCCTATGTGTATGTATGCGTGAGTGAGTGTATGTGCTTGTGTGAGCTTTGCTTTGAGGTGAGTTTTTTGTATATTGATAAAACCTCGCCTGAGGTCGGCTTTTCAGCCCATGCAAAAGTCCAGATTTCGGGTCAAGCTGATCTTCAAGGTAGGCAGATTGGGGCAATTCTATCTTCCCTGCTCCATTTTTTCATTGGGCTCCGTGCAGGACTAAGATAAAGTCAATTTATTTCACACTCTATGTATGTCTGTCTGTCAGTATGTCTGTCTGTCTCTTTCTTCCCCCTCCTCTCTCTCTCTCCGTCTCTTTCTCCATTCATATATATATATATATATATATATATATATATATATATATTGCAGAATTGATTTACCATGAAACGTGTAAAATTGAAATTTAAGATCTTTTCATATTTATATCCCATTTTCATTATTTCAACCTTTCTATCAATCTATCTAAATATCTATCTATCAATCTATCTATCTATTTCCCTCTCTCTCTCTCTCTCTCTCTCTCTCTCTATATATATATATATATATATATATATATATATATATATATATATATATATATATTACCCATAAAAAATGATTGGATATTTCGTGTTACCTATGTATAGATCAGTATTGTAAAATATTTCAATTTTCGTCTTCAGTCACGTAAGACTCACTCGATTCATCCCCGTAATCTACTTTAAAGGGAGTTTAAAAAATACAAACAAGATCAATTAATCCTTATCTACGTCAAGGGGTGATTGATTTACAATACAGTTCAAAGTTTCGAGAACTCAAGCATTTGTTATTCTATTGTAGAATTTCACTATATCTTTCAACCCTGTCCCTTTGGTGAGAGGATCCTTCTGTTATCGGTTGTCCTTAAATATTTATCTGTGTGGTTATATCTACTAAAAAGGGGTAGTGCTAGGAAGGTTTAGATTTACAGCTTTAGACATTATTACCGACAAATTAGATATACAATAAAGAATTTAAATTCCAAGAGATTGACCCACAAACTGAGAGGCATGCAACGTTCACCTGTCAGAATTATGCCCAGCCTCACACGGAGAGACCACAAGACAGCACAATATATCCAGGAAAAGACAAATGTCAGGGACAACATAGAATCCGTTGAAAAAAACAAATGTCCATGGGTCGGCCATGTTGCAAGGATTGCCGACAACCGATAGACATCACTACTCATCACGTGGATCCCCAGGGATCACATGCACAGCCGAGACCGGCAGAGTACAAGATGGAGAGACGAGCTAGACTAATTCAGGAAGTACTGCCTCCGCAACGCCCACGATAGGGTAGTGTGTTGATACCCGGGGAAAGGCTATGTCCAACGACGGATGGTAAGAGATCAATGATAATGATGAAAGAAAGTAAAACTCACACGTTCCTGCGTAATCACAGAGAAAACAAACTGTGTCTGTGTGTCAGTAACAGGAGTCAGTCACACTTTAGCTGCTGAGCACATTAAGTTTGTTCTGAATCTCTCTTTCACCTTACTATGTATATTTGTATCATTACCAAACGCATATATTCATTCATCTTTATGTCTATTTATCTTCATCAATTCAAATACTTGTCTCTCTATACCATTATCTATCTGTACACATATATACTCGTGTGTGTATGTACATATGTATGTGCCTATATGAATGAATATATATATATAGAGAGAGAGAGAGAGAGAGTGAGAGAGAGAGAGAGAGTAGTTGATCAGTCTATATATAGACTGATCGTTGACAGAGGGATATATATATATATTTATAGAGAGAGAGAGAGAGAGAGACTGACGGGCAGACGGACAGAGACAGAGAGACAGAGAGAGAAGAGGAGGGTTAGTCGGTACATTTTTCACTTGGATAGCTGTAACTTTCTGTGAAATTAATTATTTGAGACACAAATACGACGAAAAGTTACTCTGGAATAAATTCTTCCTTTGGATGGATCGTTCACATCTGAAACAGTTGTGAAATTTATAATATCATCATTCAAACATTCGGGAAAAATTGTCCCACCTCAACCCATCAGTAGGGATATGTGGTTCAATTCGACCTCATTCAGTTCCCTTGCTGGTTGTTCAAGTGTAATCAACATGGTGTTATAATTGAGAAATATTAATTCTCAAACCAGACAGAAGAATGTATTTCAGTAAGAAGTAAGGTTTATGAATATAATGACCAACTCGTAAGATAAGTGCCATCACACGTGAGTGGAACTTTATGTATTGTAATATGGGTAAAGACAAAAACAAGAGCAATGAAAAAACAATGACGACACCAATGAGTTAATTAAAAGTTTCTTTCGTTTTGCAGGATTTCTGTTTTTCCTCTACCTAATTGCACACAATCACGAATCACTCTCTCTCTCTCTCTCTCGCTCTCTCTCCCTCGCTCTCTCTCTCTTTATATATATATATATATATATATATATATATATATATATATATATATCCTCACATAGTATCGTCAATCAGCCTGCAGCATTTTGACATCCAACACCCCATCCTGTAGATCACATAAATCGAATATCACTCAGAAGGATATTTGGATCGCATTTAAATAACTACAGGCTACAGACTTATTGTTCGTCCTTTTTTTTCTTGCTCTCTGTTTCTCTCATTTTCACTGCTTTGCCCCCATCTCTCTCTCACACACACACACATACGCACAAACATGTATGCATGCACATACATATATCTATATACATGTACATCTAATGATATATATGTATATATATATATATATGATACACTCAACTCTAAAGTTCAAATATCATACAGAAAAAATTCAGATGATTTTTCAATAATTGTGTTGGGCTACCACGGACTTATTGGTCCTTTTCTCTCTCTTTCCCTCTCTCATTCTCTTTCTCTCGCACACAAACATATGTACATATACATATATTTGATGATGATGATATATATATATATATATATATATATATATATATATATATATATATATATGTATATATATATGTATGTATATATATGTATTGACTTAATTTATATCTTTTCCGTGCTGATACCTTTAATATGTTTTCATTCTGAGTACAGGTGCTTTGATCCAAGGAAACTTAAGCTGGTGAACAAACAGATAAAGCGACTCATTCGTGAAAATGAAAATAAAAATTATTCTCATACATACGTAGGCATAAATATGTGAATGGACAGGTGCACAAATTCTATCGTGTTCCAAGGAGACATCAATCAACAATTTAGAGAGTTTGTTTGTGTTTTGTCAGATAGTAAAACGCTCACGATTGTTATTTATCTTAAGAATGTACTACTTGACCGGTCAAGCCCGTAAACACTTCTGGGCAGACCTGTGTAGGCCCACATAGCCCCATCGTAAATCACTGAAAAATTAATTTTTATCAAAACTGAGAGTCCAGTAGCTCACTTTTGGCGTTACTAGTCCGCACGTCAAAGCGGACCATTGGATATAAAACCTATGCTTTGGTTGGGGTCGGACGTTACGATTTTTTGTTCAAAGAAATACATGCTTCATTTCCGAGTAAGGGTTAGGTTTCTTTTTTTCTTTATTCCTGTCGCCATCATTTCTTCTTCCTCCTCCTTCTGTACGGACTTATCAAGCTTACCTTAGTCTGATAAAGAGCAAGAAATATTTAGGACCCAGGGAGGATCAAATCAAAACACAATACTGATGGTCTTAGTGAGTAATTTGCTACCACCCCACCCACTCCAACCCGCACAGCGAGCCATTTTTACTAAGATTGTTTCGTTTGACACGAAGTTTCAAGTTTAAGAAAATCGTTGTGGATCAAATCCATTTACACAGTAATAAAGGTCAACTAAACTAGCTTATTAACCAATTACTCCACGGTGAGACGTCAACTTGGGTGATTTATATGAGTATGTGTGTGTGTGCATGATTATATGGGTTTGTAATCACGCCTTGTTCGGTACCTACACTTTTTCGTCATCTTCATTCATGTGTTCTTATACGCTAGTGTGAATGTTAATATCTTTAAGTGTATATGTGTGTACTTTTGTGTGCACGTAAATGCATTGTAGTATACTAGATATAACGCACACGAGTATACTGATAAATGCTGTGCACTCCGTAGATGGTCAGATATTCCGTTCAAAATAATCTCTATTTACAAATAGACATGTGCTTCGAAAGAATACAGGCTAACCTTGAATTAGGCGGTCTTGATTGGTGCGCATTTTTATGTACTACGGTTAAGATATGGCTATACTAATTTATGTAATCAAGGTGAAGCTGTCCTCTCAGATAGCGTAATGGTTAGCACGTCGTTCGCCCTGATAGTGGTTTGGTTTGCCCGTCTCTCTCGCACGCAAAAGGTCATTTAAGCGGATTTCTTGAGCACTCAGCTGCTGATTGAATACACTCTAAACTGTGTGATTAGGGTAAAAGTATCTTTTCGGTGTACTTACATCTTGCTCAGGAGTTGGTCATAAAAACCTGTTGATATAAAGACCTGGTCTTGAGGATCACTAAGCTGACACATTCAACTGAAACTGGGATTTCGTCACCGGCCTCCATACTCCTTCAGGGTTTATCTCTTAAGAGATGCAACATTATACCTTACCTTTCTCAGAAATAAGCTGGAGAGAAAAAACATTGAATTATTATAGAAACTTGAATGGTGCGAATTTTAACAGTACAGCACATATTGGCAGTAATTAACCGTATTGTACAAGGTATACCTGCAATTATCGCCTTTTCTCTCTCATTCCCTCTCTCTCTCTCAGTACACACACACACACACACACATATATTCATATATATGTATATATATATATATATATATATATATATATATATATATATATATGTGTGTGTGTGTGTGTGCGTGTTCGTGTGCATGTGTGTGTATGAATTATGTACTCGTCTGGCACAAGGCTACAAATGTGGTGTACGCAATGAGGGTAAACTTTTGGTATTACACTCAAATAATCTGAGATAAGTAATTATATGCCCATGCATATTCGTATATATATATCCATATACGATGTCTTGAGGTGGAGTAAACAAAGCTTGAAATATATATATATATATATATATATATATATATGACAATCACCAACCTCAACTACATATATGTATATATACACATATATACGTGTATTTTTTTCAATCGGTAAGAATACACGGAGGAAAAAATAGAATATAGATTTTATCCGCTGTTTATTAAGTCCTGTTTGTGTTTAGACGCTCACAATTGTTATTCATCATAAGAATGCACTGCTTGACCGGTCGGACCCGTTCATACACATTGCTCTATATATAACACAGTAAATAGAGTCATTAGAACATGAAAGAATTAAGAATTACAAGGAAATATGCCCAGTGAATGACACCATTTCGTGCCAAACGCACTTATCTGCTACCGGCAGTATATTTTTGTCATGAAAAACATATTGCAGGTTCCTAATCTATACATATATATATCCAAAACGATTACCAAAAATAAAAGTTGATAATCCTGTGAAATATATATGCAAGCATAAGTGTACCAGTACTAGCAATTAACAATTTGTTTTGTTCTATTAAAACGTATTGCCAATTGCTGATAAATGCGTTAGGCCTATTATGCATATTAGTGGAATGATATTTTCTGATGACATTTAAATCAATAATGAATTTGGGACATTAAGCTTTATTTCAACTGTTTTATTCCGGTACTGGTTTCGATTGTATATTTTTTTTTTGTATATGTTTTTCCCTCAGTCAAATGTTAATTTTTGATTTAAATGATGCTAATATCTGGGATAAGTAGGATTTTTCAGGTCTTTGCTAAATTGTTCAGATTCTGCTTATCCCCGATATGGGACAAGCTAATGCTGAGGCAAAAGAGAATAGAAATAAAGAACAACGTAAGCGGAAACACAGACAGAAATTCTGTAAAGACGCCTCAAATGAATGTCATGTAATGAAACCATGACATAAGAGGAACTTTAGTCAAATTTTGAATTAACTTCTAACTGGTTGAGAATATCGAATAACTCATTGAAACGTGAATCGGAATAATTTTGTCAATGTACACATATATATATGATAATTTTTTATCATGGATCGTACAGCAACAAGCTTATTTTTCAAGTGTATTCTTTCACGCCTTGTTCGCAATTTTTCAAGTGGGTTTTGTTTTTCTATTCATATATACGTACATACATATTCACACTGAACTATCATCGTGGATTTGCCTGTTTATATCCGATATGGTTACCAAAAATATAAGTTGATAATCCTGTGAAATATATATGCCTGCTTGAGTGTACGAACAGTTGGGTCCTCTTCTACCTCTGTGTCCATCTATCTGCAAATATTTGACTTTTGTTAAATGCATCCATGTTCCTCTGTGTGGCGCCTGATTTTCACTGGATTACATTCAATCAAAGCGTTTTGTATGAATAATCGCTTTTTTTAAAGAAACAATCAGACGATTTACTGAAATCCAGTGGGCGGGCTCGTTGAACAGATCGATATTTTAAAAGAGGAATCGGCAGATAATATAATTTTCAATTAATACAAACGTTGAAATGATACAGTGAAAGCAAAAAGTATCTGATACACTTCAAGTAGTTTATTTCGAAATCTTTATATAGCTTCAAAATGGACAGAATTTGAAACAAAGCTTAAAAGATACAGATATCAAGCCAGTATGAAACAGAAATATTGAAAAATTGTCTTCATAATCAGAAATCTTTGATCCAAAATCTGTCGATTTTGAAGGTGCATGTATACGAACATTTTCTCGGATAATATGAAATTCTATTTCTATCTTCGATGTAGGTACAACGTTTCGAAGGATTCATTCCTAAGGTCTTTTCCAGTCGTAAAATTTAGTATCCATAGTGAAAGACAGTCTCCCATATCGGTTTCTTCCTATGGTCCTAGCCAAACGAGAAAAAAAAAAGATAGAGACATACTGGAGAAACTCCCTTTTAATACATCAAAGATGGAAAAAATAATTCAGATTGCTGGAACAGATGTTGGTGGTGTTGATGACTCTACCCAAAGTTTTAGAGAGTGTAAAAGCATCTTGAAAATTTTGTTCAAAATGTATCAGATACTTTTTACTCCCACTGTAAATCCACGCCATGGTGCACCCGTAATTAAACCTTTGATTCATCAACTTTTCACCCCTGTCTAATTCTAAGTTTCCCTTCCACACTGACCCTTTGAATTCTATCTAATCCAAATCCCATATACACTCGAGTACAAGTCGATCTCGTGTATACTTGGGTTGACCATTGATTTTTAGTTAAGGGTTGTGAATCTATATATCAAGTTGACCCTAGTTTATCAACTCAATCGAGCAACAAATGAGGCACCAAACTTTACTCCCACATTTATTCCGACTGAAGATGATAATTTCAATTATTGTATTGTAAATATAATGAATAAATTCGTAGGTATATCTGTCAGTTTAGCTCAGTTAGTAAGAGAGCCGCCTAGCAAGTCAGGATTTGCAAATCATTGTTTCATATACAGGTTTGGTTTAATGTGACGTGATAGTGCGGCAGTTAAGTGTTCACTCTCTTAAATTTGGTAAGGAATGTTTTTGTTTTAGTTACAGGTGAAAACCTAGGTCAACTTTAACTTGGACGGGAGTTTGGCAATGTAGATATTTATCAAGCCAAACTTAGTCCTGTACAAGGCTACATTTTTGAGATACCTACTGAGAATCAAACTCAGTAAATCAGTAATTTTTAACCATTGCTAATCATTACTCCATGGCCAGCATTGATATTTGCTCATTTTAGTCAAATCAGATACAAGGCCATCGGTGTTGAGTACCCGATTAGGAACAAATTCGTTACGCAGGAATAATTTTCATCATATCTCTGTCTACTGCTCAACGGTCAGGTGTCTTCTGTTTACGGAACATAACTCTTTCTAAGAGTCCCATTTCATTCTATAGATTGATTGATCCAACCTGACAACACTGTATCCGTGCATAAGTCGATCTAAAAATTCAGTTTAATGAGCCTGCACCGTATAGAGTCGAAACCAGAGGTAGAAGTTACTTCTTGTGCATTTGTAATATAAGTTTTCAAAGGTTTCAAATCACGGTAGGTAGATGCTAATCTGATACATCGGTCTGGTTTGATGCGACGAAAATAGCAAACAGCAAAGAGTTTACTAAATTAAATGAGGATCGTTCTTGTTGTTGCAGTGGAAAAACGAAGTCAGCTCCGACTTTGACATAAAGTTGACAAAAAAAATTGTTTTTCAGGAAACATATTTCCAAAAATACACCCAATTGCGTGTATTACAAATATTCCATCCTACAAATGTTTTAGCAACGCTTCCTTTTTACTCAAAATTTGAGTTTGTTCTGCGGTCGAAATAGACTGGTATTTACCTTTGATGTCAGTAATTGTTGTTTGATCCTCGTAAAGAAGAAAATCCTTAGTTTGCAAGGCATGTACAACTCATTTTTATGATAGGGCGCAGTATAATCTTCAAATACTTTTACCGTCAATCCAGAGAACAGACATTTGTACCCAAAATGATGTCTATATTAATTTTGAATTACCATAATTAGCAGATGTACAGTAAAACATGAAAGCGGGGGAGAGGAAAAGTTTTGAATTCATTTTTTTGTTTTTTGTTTTTTTAATGAACTATTGAAAGCTTCTCTCGACTGACGAGTGGAAATAATTTGGACATTTAATTAATGTAATCCAGTACGAGCTATTGCACCATCAAATAACCACCGATACCTAGAATAATACCGTGGCAACCAATCGATCTACTGGGTCACTGGATAATTTGGTTTTGAAATAATAATCCATCTTCACTTCTCAGACGATGTTTTTCAGATTAATCCTGACTAATATCCTCATCGTATGTACGAGTGTATACTTAGTGGATCAATTAGTCCGAAGCCTTACCCGTGGTTATTAGGTGGTGCAGATAGGGGCTAGATTCAATGGTCGTAGGTTTAACAGGGGTGTCCTTCCTCTGGCAAATGCGAGGTACCTACCACCCCAATGGTAGTGTATTCTGACTATGAGGCTGACCTGTGGTTGGTAGATGTTTGGCAGTTTATAGAATTCTATCGTCCCTTTGGTGAGGGATAAGGACAGTACGGCTTTCATCTTTTTCAAGCCAGAACCTCCTGATAGTACCACTACCTGCAACTTTAGGCAGTTATCTAAGATGCTCAAACACATCAGATGTTCTCTGACAATACAGGCTCTGAATTCCCTCCGGGTAGTGACCCGACTGTACAGCAGTCTGGTGCTGAGATCCGAATTATATCCCTTTATAAAGGGT
This sequence comes from Thysanoteuthis rhombus, assembly GCA_963457665.1. Lineage (NCBI taxonomy): Eukaryota > Metazoa > Mollusca > Cephalopoda > Oegopsida > Thysanoteuthidae > Thysanoteuthis > Thysanoteuthis major. Next base: position 12,194,465 of record OY735226.1, on the reverse strand, counting down.
TGGGAAGGTTTTGGGTACTGATTAAGTTACGACTTCATACAAATCTGGACATCCTCTCGCAGCATAAACCTTTTCCTGCTTATTTATTTAGATTTTTGTAAGACTAGACGCTTGTCTAGCTAGGGAGGTGAGACAGCTGGCTTTGAATTGTTTTATTTTTGTTTCCATATTGGTCTGGCTGTCTGCATTTTTCAAAGAATTACGATAGATAACCTATATGTCTTTACACGTTGCAAAAGACATGAAAACCTTGGAACAATGAAGTATTTCAATGTCGTCAGGAAAATGGATGGATCGCCTCTAGTTATAGTTTATCGAAAACATTGTTCTTAGCGGAAGTAGAATCGGTATCATGTTTTTTTCGTCTTTCGTTATTTTAAGCTTATTGTTTGGGGTTATCTTAGGGTCTAGTTTATCTTTTACTATATTTTGCACGTCAAAAACTTAAAACCAAGAATTGACTATATTCAGTCACTTAGTAACTTTACTGATGATTAGGGGAGACTTATCACTACCAAAATACTATATAACTGTTCCCTCATGGAAACAAACCCTCCCTTGGTTCAACAGTCAATCATCCTGAGTATATATATATATATATATGTGTGTGTGTGTGTGTGTGTGTGTGTGGTACTCTTTGCCTGTTCTTTTTTATGTATTTACGACTATCAGACCTATAGATGTTACCCCTTAATACTTTTAACCACTGTTCAAAATCCTGTAGGCCCCCTTATTTTTTGAGAATTCGTGTGTTTTTTGCCGGTCGTACACCCTAAATTACGTAAGGCGATTCAGTCGTAGTCAATCGGTATTATTGGATGATATCTTCTTTTATATTGATGGTAGTTAAATGTCTATTGCCCTTTGAATCATGACGGATTCAACTATCCTCTCTTCTGGTGATTTTCCTCGGTTGTCCATATCTGGGTCCAACCGAATTCCCACCAATTTACTGATCTCCATGGTATTGTAAGCATCACTTTCACATTGAGAGATTGCAAGACTGCAAAATATAAACGAAAACATATGCAAAATAATGGTTGGCAGAAAATAAAATGATTATTGGTTAGCTTTGTTGGTTAAGCAAGATCAGTTTTGTGCAGGCTGAGAGCAGATTGGGAATGATTGTAAGGAGGACAAATGAAAACACATATTGGTTCGTTAGCCCCTGGGTATCAATCATAAGCCCGGTTCTTATTCACTGGCCATTAGCGGTCAAGGGTAATAACCAAGGAGCAGTTGCTTCCCTTTATTTACATTTAATATCAATGTAGGATGGGTGACCTTGTTAGCCATACGATGCATTACAGACAGGTTCAGAAAATACATCATTTTTCGGACATCCAACATCACATTGCCCATGGTATCTAGTTGTTTGATATTTCTTGTGACAGAACTAAATTTTTTCTTCTCATCAATGGCAAATAGTAGAAGTTTATTTTCAGAGATGTACCTTAATGAAGTGACAATGATGTTTTTGACAAAATATAGAAATTTCATTTAATCATTCCCGTTATAACATACATTATTTAAAAGAACATAACAGATGCTTCAATTTTAAACTTGACATCATGGACAAAATATAAAAGACAATGATTATTATTTTCAAGGTAATGCAATCATATCCCCAAATTGAGTGACGTCACGAGACTCATGCATGTGTTTATGGGTGTGAATGAAGAAAAAAGTGAAAAGGAATCTATTCCAATCAGACAGTTTGAAAGACAGTTTAAAATTATTTTCAATAATATGTATATGCTATCTAGGTTTAATAAAAATATAAGAGGGTTAGCATCCCACAATATTTTCAGATAGTTGAACTCATTCATTAATAATCAAATTAAGAACAAGAACAATAAGTTCAATGGTCCGAACAAATATTGGAATGATATTATCTTTAGTTTTGAGAAAGGTCATTAACATTCAAAGAGTTTTTCGGACGATTTAACTCCTTCGGAAAAAAATTGGGATTGCTGACCTCATCTTGGGAGAGAGAGAGGGGCGTGGCAAGCACTATCTTATCTGGGAATAAATCTAGATTATAAACGGGGAATACCATTGGAAACAGAAAAAAAAAGCAGCGTACGTCAACATCTTGACTGAATGTATGTCAGACAAGTGCATAATTCAACTCTGTGTGGTTTCCGTTTCTCAACGGGGACGAGGTATGGAAGTCAAGCCTCAACAAGGAAGAAAAAGGAAAATACCCGAATCCTCTGTTATAAAAGTGGCTACCCCTGGAGAGAAAAAGACCTGTTCACAATCACCACATCGGGATTGTATACATGAGAAAAGAGTTGAGCTATCTGAAGGGCTAAACACTTGAGAAATGACGAGAAGCAGAATAATTAGATATTTTAAATGTAATCAATTTGCAAATCTCTCTCCTGAATATCTCTATTCCCAAAAAACATCATCTATATATTTATTCATATGCATTGCACCCTCAAGCATCTCACTTAGTAATATCTAGAAGTCAACACTTGAAAAATATATACAAGTATATAAATTGCTTTTAGTCAACCAGTAAAATTTGATTAACTATAATTGAAACAAAAAAAATTGGTGTTATACGGTTGATACTAATTTTTTTTGGCACATAGTTTAGTGTAGTTCCTGACCGACATCCTAGAAAAATGCTCCAATAGGGTTTAAATACTGTTGAGAGATTCTAGCCCTCATGAAGAAATAAACATCTCGTTTTGAATAACTTTATTCTTTTACCCAACTGATATCTTATACGATAATATCCTCGTGTAGAGGTTTCTGAAAGATGTTCTTGCAAGTGTGAAACTGAAAAGATTACATTTACATGTGAAACTGACATATAAAAATACAACATTTCTAGAAAAGTTCATGCGGAAAAATTTTTTTTTCTTTGCAAAGTATTTTATTAGCCGACTTTCTTATCTTTAAAAGTTTCTATATATAAATTGAGTGAAGTCTAATTTCATTCAGTATCCTTCTGGGTAAAGCTATTTATAACAAAAAAGTTTGGGTTTTTTTTGTTTTTTGTTTGTTTTTACTTCTGGCAGAATTCTCTGCTGCTTAAACTTGCAGCCATTTTTTTTGTTTTTTTCTAACCGTGGTTCGTCTGCGTAGCATGAAACGAAATCGTTTTTCAGTTATGTCTTTTGTCAAGTAATTCTCTTTTCTTTTCTCTCGACTAAATTTTTCTGGGTTTTTTTTGTTTTATCGTTTTTTAGGTTAGGGTATTAATTTTTTAGGGTTTTTTTTTTGTTTTATCCTATGCAGGTTGTGAAGTACGTTTTCTTGATTGGGAATTGCGTGTTGACAATAAGGAAATAAAAAAGATAAGATTTTACTTTCTTTGACAAAGTATTTTATTGCTAAAAATTCCTTCTCGTTGAAAGAATCTAAATATAAACTGCATGAACGCCAACCTTGTTCAGTAGCCTTTTGGGTGAAGCTATTTTTGGCATGAAGGCTTTTGCTCTCGTAAAAACTATCTGCCTAAACTGTATGCAAAACTATCAACGTACGTTTTCACAGTTTTTAAATTGGCTGGTTGGCTGGCTGACTACGTGTGCATGCATTTATGTATTGGTGTATCATACGACAGAGGAGCTACAGGGTCGGAAAGAATAAACGCTTACTCCTTATTATGTCTACAAATAACGTTTTTTTCAATATTCTGAAATATATCTCTAGTAGGCAGGGGTTCAATTTTCAGTGTAATTTTATCCTAAATTAGTCCCCCAGTTTGTGTCCAGTATAGTTCACATTTGATTTGTTTTTTTAAATGATCACTGCCTGAAAGAAGGTGCAAGAAGTAAGTTATTCATCGATCACCCTTTTCTGCCAAAGTTTTTAATCAATCCCTCCTCCTACACTTGGAGCTACCTAGAGACATTGGTTACGCAACGGTTTCTAGTGAGTGACCAACCAAACCTGTGGTTTTTCCTTTCATCTTGAAATATTCTTTGCTATGTAGACTCGTATGCAACATCCAATTAGGTTTTTTTTCTTCT
>OY735226.1:12042973-12185473 GCA_963457665.1 Thysanoteuthis rhombus | reverse complement strand
TGTGCTCTTTGATATGTCTGTATTCATACCAAATGATTTCTAGCCGATCATCATGGGTCGTTTTATTTTGCTTTCATGTTTTTTTACTAACCACATAATCTGTCATGGGTAAATGTATTCGTGAACATTTTCCAGAGTCCTACCCTCTATTCTTATGGTGTTTGTGTATTTGTGTGAGAAAGAGAGAGAGAGAGAGAGAGAGAGAGAGAGAGAGAGGGTGTTTGTGTGATTAGTAGTTCTACCAAAATATTCCAGATCTCCCTACGCTATAAATAATACTTCAGTATAAAAAGGTCGACCTACACATGAACTTCAGTAAAACGAAAATCATGTGTAACAATCGCACTGAGAATTATAACATAACTGTCAAGAGAGAAGATGCAAAACTCGGCAAGGTATACCACAACATCTACCTAGGACAACGAATCTCGATGAGACCCTCAAAAGTGGAGGAAATCAGGTGAAGAATCAATGGGATGGCAAACCTTCGGCAGAGCAAGCTTAACTTTCAAAAACCAGACGATCCCAATAATCTTGAAAAGAAGAGTATACAACCAATGCATTCTCCCGATAGTAACTTATGGAGATGAAACATGGAACCTGACCTAGAGACAGACCTACAAACTGAGAAGCATGCAGTGTGCGCATGAAAGAATCATGCTCAACCTTACATGGAGAGATCACAAGACAGCACAGTACATAAGGAAGAAAACATGAGTCTGAGACAACATAGAAGCTATCAAAAAACCAAAATGGCAATGGGCAGGCCATTTTGCAAGAATGACAGACAAGGGATGAACATCATAACTCACAACATGGATCCCCAGAGATCATATACAAAACCGAGGCGAACTAGACAAATTCAGGAAATACTGGTTCTGCAATGCCCATGATAGAGAAATGTGAAGGATCCTGGGGAAGGCCTATGTCCAACAACGGACGTTAAACGAATAATGATGATGATGATGATGATGATGATGATAAAAGGATTTTGAATGTACTAACTGACTCGTAGTTGTCACTCTGAGCGGATAAAGCTTAGTCTGAACACTGTTAGATCTGGGAACAGGAGGTGGTTTTCAAGAAACAAAATGGCAGTCCTTACGTCTACACGTAATCGAAAAAAAATTGAACGGATAAAGTGTTCAGTTAACTGGCAGGGATGAGTTTAGACACAAGTGGTGAGAATGCAGTTCATTCAAATCCCTCATAGGAAACAATGATGAGAATAGACAGGTCTGGTTAGTCCCTAAATGGAAATCGTCACGTGGCCAACGTCTGTTTGGAGTAAGCCACGTCAGGGTTGACCAGTGAACCAGTTTCGCCTTTTGTTGGATCATTAAAAGAGAAACGCGAATTTTCATTAAAGAAAAACTAACAAACAAACGTGAACGCTGCCGGACGTGAACTTGGGGACCGATTAAGCATGAACTGAATATGAAATAGAACTCCTGAGGAATTTTTTTTTTCAATCAAATTGATTTAAAAAAAAATAAATGTATGTAAATAGTTATAGTATGGAGTAAACGTTTATATTTTCAGCGCTGTCCGTACGGCCTGTATGCCTAACTAATTACATACGTACATACATACATACATGACCAGACAGCCAGAATCACTTAGAAACTAAAAAAAAAAACTGTGTTTATTATATTAAATTGTGGTTGTGGCTCATCAATAATTCTGTTGCGAAGAGATGAAAAAAAATCATACGATTAATATTTGTTCTTCTGCCTAATCCCTCCCTCTGTATCAATAAACTTAATTCACCTGTGAATATTAGTCACATAGATCGAACATTATACACTGGAAATCTCAGATCAAAATTCAGCTAATATCTACGCACTTGGGTACGGACTTACTGATTCACCCTCGTAAGTAACACAAATAGAGACTTTTCTCTAACCAGGATGACTGGTGGAATATAATTTTTAGATAATCATTTTGCAACCACTGAGGAGACTAGCATGACTGGTAAAATATGTAATGTCAAAATCCAGTAAAACATACCGTCTATCATCCGATCTGGTTGACTCATTCCTAACTTTATTTATTCTTTATTATATTACTAAGAATAATGTGCCAGCAGGGTTAGAGGTTATTTTTATCGGGTATAAGCCGAACAAACTGGAATGACTGCCATGAGTAAAAAAAACCGTACTTTTCTTGACTATCATATCACTATTGAAAGATGGACGACTCTTATGGGGAAAATGAGCAACATGGAGTTTTCAGCCATATCAACTTTGGAATTCATTCCAGTGAAAAAAAATATTCAATGAAGAGTTCCATTTTTATCTCATTCAATGAAGAGTTCCATTTTTATCTTATTCAATGGAGAGTTCCACGGCGTTTACTTACAGTCTATGAACCTAAAAGTTAAAAACTAAGTAGCGAAATGGTGAACTACATTTTTCTCCATTAGTCGACTGATACATTTTTTTTGAAAAATCATCAAGGAGACCTCATTTTTTGCACATTTCTAGCCAAATGAAAGTAAGAGAAAATACATGTTATTGTGTATTCAGTATTTTATTTGCTTCTTGATGGATTTATGTATTGATTAGCCCTCAGAATGCATTTTCTAAATGGAATGATGATTGCCAAGCTTTTAATACAATATTAGTTTTTATTAATAGTAATATGCTATTTTAGTTGTTTGTAAGCCAAACACTCACGATGTGGCTGGTATATTCGATTTTAATAGTATATAGATAGATATATGGATAGATACGGATACAAAAATATTATATATAACTGTATATAGAAAGATTTACGACTTTAAACACGAAACACATACAAAAAATAAGTCACTTCAGTCACTTTTTCCAATATCTGTTAATGTAATCTGCACTATTTTCTTCGGTGTTTTTATATCTTCTTCACATATTTTGTTATTACAGTACTGTGCGTATATTTCCTCTTGTTGGGATCGTCAATTGTTCAAGATGTAACTATTTCGGGGATTTAAAAAGTTATATTAACGTTGTACCCAGGCAGTGTTGATCAAACACCACCTCCCTTTCATCTATGATCCTAATACATAGCTTATGTCATGTATGCATTTTTTTCAATATTTCATATACGGTATCATCATTATGTATTGTACATAAATGTTTGTTTATACTTCACATCATTCTTTTAAACAAGGCTTACATACGTAGGTTACCCAAAAAAAGAATGGAAACAGACATGACCTGTCGTCCGTGTCACTTCTATTGAGTGTTCAGCCATGTGAATTTTGAATGTTATTATATACAAATATATATATATATATATATATATATATATATATATATATATATATATGTATACATGCACATATATTTGTATACACACATACGCATAAATGTATATTTATATCGAATCACATAAGCCGCACTAATTGCAAATCTGACCAATTAGCCAAATAGATTACAGATTCTTCTCTCTTTCAGTGAATGTGGATGAGTTTGCTGTTTAAATCACAGCCATGAAAATTCGTACGAGTACAATACACTATTCAACATCATCTAAAGACGTTTCTTTTGTTTTTTGTTTGTTTGTTTTTTTGTTTGTTTTGATCGTGCTTTTAGAAGTTTCAAGTGTCATTCAGGGCCTACAATGCCCAAATCATTTGTTGGTAATTTTAGATGATTTTAGATGTATTTTTTACTTCTGGTTCTGTTATACACACAGGCTATTATTCCTTTATTTCAAGTGCAATATATATGTAAATTGAATAATTTTTGCACGAACTCCAGACAGATCGTTTGTTCTTATAACCCAGCGAAACAATAACTTATTTGAGAGAAATTGATGAAAAAATGTTCAACTGACAAAAGACAACGGCCGTCTTGATGTAACTTGCTTGAAATAAGAATTGCCATCAGAATATACATTATTGCTATATATATATATATATATATATATATATATATATATATATATATATATATATATATATATATATATATATATATGTGTGTGTGTGTGTGTATATTAAGAAATTGTTTTGAATGATCCAACAAAATGATTATAAATAGCATTATGATGTAAAGAAAATTCTATTTGAAATGATCTCCCGTTATTACCCGGACAATGTATCACTTAGCCCAGACAACGTAAGCATAAATAATTAAAGGAAATGGGGCTGCTGTAGGAATCGAACCTGCAACCGACCTAGCGTTGCTCTTACCATTGAGTTGAATAGCTGCAAGTGATGCAAAAACCCAAATAAGTGTTTTCACTCAAACCGTGTAACGGCAGGAGATCATATCAAATGGGAGTTTCCATGTAATATATCGCAATTTATAGTTATAATAATACATACATTTATATATATATAGATATATATACAGAGAGAGAGAGATAAATAGATAGAAAGATAGATAGATGGATAGATGTGCATCAATAAGTCTTATGATGTAAACAGCATTTATTTTCTACAATCTCTCTCTATATATATACATGTTTATGTGTGTGTGTGTGTGTGTGTGTATGCAGTGGTGTGTGTGTGGTGGTGTGTGTCATGTCCTCACAGGGCACGACTTATCATGGCTCTCTGGTACCCGTTCTGCCATCTCTTTATTCAAAACTTCCACGTAGTTTACCCCTGCCGATCTTTTCTCCTGTGACATTCTATATGCCCCTATGAGCGTCAAGTTCCCCAAGCCTTCCTTCTTCGTTATGTGTACCGAAATTCCAACTCTCTCTCTCTCCCCCCCCCCTCTCTCTCTCCCCCTCTCTCTCTCTCCCTCTATCTCTCTGCAGCAATTCCTTTGAAGTTCCTACTCTCTTCAAGACTTGTTACATGTTTTGTCCATGATATTCTCAAAGTTCTTCGGTAAAACGTCATCTCAGTTTGCTTCGTGTCTTTTTTTCCGAATGAGACTAAATTATCCAGCATTCACTGCCACATAAGAGATTTGACTTCACATTGTATTCCTACACTCTTCCCTTCGTTTCCAATGTTATTTTCCGATCTTTTGCTCAGTGTCTGAAAAGCATTTTTTCACTATTCCTAAGCGTATTCGGGATTCTTTGTCACTTGCCTCATGCTAATGACATTGACAGATAAATTCTGGGCTTTTTTCCGCCATTGTTCTATTAAAAACTGTCAACTAAAGCTGTCAACATAATTTTTTTTACAATTTTCAAGTTGATCCGTCTGGCAATGTATCATGCATACGAACTGTACCAATGGAGGTAGAAGGCTGAAAAATTGAACATTTCCTGCTTATTATATCTACCAACAGGATTATTTTTTTAAACCTCCCTCTTCAAAAGTATTTTCTGTTTGGAAAGGAGTAGTTTGCAATGTAATTTTATGCTAAATTAATCCCTAGTTCGTGCCTGATGGTGTTCATACTTGTTCTTTGCTGAAATTCCGACCCTCATAGATATCACAGCCAAGCGGAAAAAAATTAGAATATCTATTTGAACTCACAACCAACCGATTGCCACTGACTTACTGACTTAGCTAAATTAACAAGCTTTATATATTAACATGAAATTATGAACCATATACGCAGAGGCTTATTTCAATCTGATAAATGAATGTATATTATTATAATTTCTGTTATATACTTCAAAAGTCTGCTTTAATGCAATGCGTGTGTGAGTACCCGGTTCGCTTATAAGAAATCCCAAGGAGATTTTCGCTGTCATGGAAAAAAAAAACAAAAGCAAAATATATTGTTCGGTTTGCTTTGCTGCACGCTGTTACAGAGGTTGCGCATACTTCGAGCATTGTAGGTGGCATCAGCAAGATTCCTTCCTCGGGAACAGCATTCAGCATCTCACCATAACCTAGAACTGCATTCCACTTAATTCCCATCATCCGCAAGCGAGAAGTGTCCTACGGTATCAGAAAAGCATGAGAAAGCTTGCAAGACCTGTAGAACAGGTGGACATAGAAATATTTTTAGGCGGTCTGGGAACGCTCAATTTTTTCACATTCAACCTCACGATAATTACCTCTTCACTTTACGCCATTCTGACTCGATAAATGTTTCTATTGGAACATTCCATTTTTCTAGCAGATGAACGAGTGAGAGATTTACGAACAGGTGTGTTACATCTCAGAAACGTATCATCTTTAAGATAATAAATATGTTTTAAAAGTTGCACATTCGTCTACGAATTCTCCCCTTCATCATTTTCAAATAACCACCAACAAATATATATCTATATATGCAGATGTTATGCTTTTTGACGATATATATATATATATGTATGTTATGCTTTTTTGACGATATATATATATATATATATATATATATATATATATATATATATATATATATATATATATATATATATATATATATAGGTTTATCATCTCCCGTACCCACCTCCTGTGTGCTGTTCCATCTTGTTTCCGTGCTTTCAGTCACGTGACCTTTGTAATCAATAACGAGGCTGCTCTTTAGGTCTGCCAATCGGAAGATGCTGTTGCTAAGCGATGCACTGGATTCGCTCCGATGTCTCTAAAATCTCTCTGATCAGTGAATGAATGTCTTTGACGTGATGTTCCTATCATGAAACTGAAGGAAGCGAATGAAGCAAGCGGAGAGGAAGGGAAATAAGAAAGAATCGGAAAGGAAAATACTCTGAAAGAAAAAAAACGAGCAGACGAAAACCGAGGATTAGAAAGAACGATAGAAGTAGTAAAATGGATAATGAAACATGAGAAGGAGTTAATGGGGGAAACAAAGAAGGAAATAAAACAAAGGAAGAAAGAAAAAGGAAGGGCAAAGAAAGATATAACGAGAATATGCAACCAAAGAAAGAAAGAAAAAATATGAGAAGGAAAAAAGAAAGTTGAATGGGGAGTTAGAAAAAAAATTAAGATGAAAGAAAAGAAAGTGCAATGAAAAGTGAAGGAAAAAATAGAGGAAGATTGCAAATATGGGAAGGATGAAAAATGAGGAAGAAAGGCATTGGGAAGGGAAAAAAGAAAAAAGAAAGAAAGAAAGAAAGAAAGAAAGAAGGAAAAAAAGAAAGCTAAAAAAGTAAGAAATAAAGAATGAGAAAGTGCAGAGAGAGAAAAGAAAGGGGAGAAGAGTAAAGATAGGAAGAAAGAAAAAAAAAGAAGAATATGAAAGTACAAAGAAAGAAAGATAGAAATGGAGAAAGGAAGAGTAAAATATGAAAAAGAAAAGAAAAACTCTATCATGAAGGAAAAATAGAGTTGGTGAGGAAGAAGGAATGAAAATACAACGGAAAGAAGGATCTAAAGATATTCACATACGAAATGAACAATTGCACTAAAAGAGAAAAGAAGATATCAGGTCAAGTATTATGAAAAGGGGAAATATTTCCGTTTAAATCTTCTTCTTCTTCTTCTTCTTCTTCTCGCTGCCTTTGATATTATTTTATGTAAGTCACCAGCCGGGTCTCAGCCAGAGACCTAAGCCTGGCAACCATTTGCTTAGTTATGACAGTCCTGGCTTGAAAGAGATTAAGGGGGGTAGGGCTTTTATATATAGAGACAATGTACCAGTTTTCCAAACATAACTCACTCTCAATATATATATATATATATATATATATATATATATATATATATATATATATATATACATACATAAAATGATGTATGCCAGGCTTAATACATACATTCATATTTACAAGAATTTACCTATGATAGGTGCAGCAGAAGTTAGAGCTATTTTCTGTGAATCGTATATATGGGATTTCAGTTATACTGCCGATAAGTTCACTGGTCTTTTATTTATTCATTTTTTTCTGGGTACTCCAAAGGCTCCTACAATAATCGGTATTATTTTGGTCCTGAGTTGCCACATTTACTGATTTCTATTTCAGAGTTTCTCGAATTCTCTGACGGCAATATTTTATCTACCGGGAGAGTCATATCACCCGAAGGCACGTTTTTTCTTAAAAGATTTTCACAACAATATCTGGCCTGTCCACGTTTATGAGTCCTATCAGTATGTGGAGGGAAGTCCCATAATATTGTCACATCTTATACTTCGACTGGTTCAGGCCAGTTCTTAGTGTATTATTATTATTATTATTATTATTATTATTATTATTATTATTATTATTATTATTATTATTATTATTATTATTATTATTATTATTATTATTTTGTTTTGGAATCTCACACCAGTTGCCTGGTGGTAACCGCTGGAGTTTGAGTGACAGTAAGTCTCCTCAAGTCTCCAGCCCTCCTCCCCTAATACTCATAGGTCGCAGTAATTCTGCGATTTGAAATCTCACACCTGTTGCCTCGTTGTTACCGTTGGAGTTTGAGTGACAGCAAGTTCCCTCAAGTCTCTAGCCCTTCTCTCCTAGTACTTATAGGTCGCAGTAATACTGCAATTTACAGTTTCTCACCGGTTGCCCAGTGGTCATTGCTGAAGGCTGAGCGACAATAAGTCTCCTCAGGTCTTCAGCCAACGTCTCTTCTCTCTTTTACCTATAATGCCAGGACTGTGGTTTACGTTTCCACTTTCATTTCCCTTCCTCTGTTGGGTCACTGTTGACAGTTAACGTTACTGTCTTTATATTTCTAGCACTTTCCTCAGTATCCGTGCAGTTGCTAGTTGTGCTGTGGTCCGTAAAGTCTCAATCCTCCCCCTTATCCTGATCTCCTCCAGTCTCGCCCTCTGTGTCTTTGGGACAGTTTCCAGTGCGCCCACTATGACCGGCACTAATCTGGCTTTCATGGTCCACATCTTCCTCAATTCTCTTGCTAGGTCCTGGTATTATTATTATTATTATTATTATTATTATTATTATTATTATTATTATTATTATTATTATTATTATTATTTACTATCTCACACCAGTTGCCTGGTGGTTACTGCCGGAGGTTGAGTGACTGCAAGTCTCCTTAAGTCTCCAGCCCTTCTCTCCACATTCTCATAGATCACAACAATGCTGTGGCTTACAGTTTCACACCAGTTGCTTGGTGGTCATTGCAGAAGGCTAAGTGACAGTATGTCTCCTCAGGTCTTCAGCCCACGTCTCATCTCTCCCTTGCCTATCACGCCTGTACAGTTGTTCACATCTTCGCTTCCATTTCCCTTCCTCTGTTAGGCCACTGTTAACATATAGTGCCGCAGACCTTATATTTCTAGCACTTTCCTCAGTATCCGTGCGGTTCCTAGCAGTGCTGCAGTCCGTACAGTCTCACCGCTGGAGGTTGAGTGACAGCAAGTCTGCTAAAGTCTCTATTATTATTATTATTATTATTATTATTATCATTATTATTATTATTATTATTATTATTATTATTATTATTATTAGAATATACACTACAAAAAAGACGAGCTTGTTTAGGTATGGTTCAGCACTGGAGACGTCTAAAATAGATGTTATTTTTTAATAATTCAAGTATCCTAATTTCTAAAGTCTCCACTCAGCTCAAACTGCTTCAATGTGATATCAAACCAAATTTTGGATGGTTAAATGACGCCATTTTTATGTTCTAATAGGAAAGTAGATTAACCAATGAAATGTATGAGTACAAACACAGAATAATCACACACACACACACACACACACACACATATATATATATATATATATATATATATATATATATATATATATATATATATATTGATGGTCATTTGAGTATATGGAATGGAAAGATTTGTAGACGAGTGTGCAACTTTTACAAAATATTCATTATCATAAAGATTATACATTTCTGGGATGTAACACACTTGTTCTTAAATATCTCACTTCCAGATTGTCCAATTACTAACACCATTTTGTCTGATTATCTTATACACACGTGCACACACACACACACACACATATACATATATATATATATATATATATATATATATATATATATATATATATATATATGTACGTTCATCTGCTAGAAAAATGGAATGTTCCAATAGGAACTTTCATCGAGTCGAAATGGCGTAAAGTGAAGAGGTAATTATCATTAGGTTGAATGTGAAAAAATTGAGAGTTCCCAGACTGCCTAAGAAATATTTCTATGTCCGTCTATTGCAAACTTTTTCTTGCTTTTTTGATAGCTTAGGACACATTTTGCTGACGAAGGATTGAAATAAACTGGAATGCAATTCCAAGTTATGGTGAGGTGCTGAATTCAGTTCCTGAGGAAGGAAGCTTGGTCGTGCCACTTACACTGCTCGGAGTATGTGCTGCCTCTATAACAGCGTGCAGTGAAACAAACACTGAACTATATATTTGCTTTTGTTCTTTTTTCCCGTAAAAGCAAAAAACTTGAGGGATTTCTCCTTGTTAACAAAACAGATACTCATGCATGAAATATATCATGAAAATCATAAAAATACACCTTCATTCATTATATATATATATATATATATATATATATATATATATATATATATATATGCTATTATTATTATTATTATTATTATTATTATTATTATTATTATTATCATACGTTAGTATACCAAATGTCTGTTGGTCATCTCTAAAGACCAATTACCATACTATGGCGTTGATGTACGAACTGAGGACACAATTTCTTTTAAGCGAGTCCTTGGACAGAAGAATTGTCTAGGTCAAGTAATTTCACCGGCTCAAATTCCATCAAAAAACCAATCGACCTATCCTTTGTCTCGAGTGGTACGGTGTACAATTTCAATTTAGAGTCCCACGTCTGGTTTTATATTGATCATGATCCTCACGGCTAACCCACTTCAGAGATCGAAATGAATTATTCCGTATCTCAAGTAGTTCGTCATGTATCAGAGCAGGGGTTTGCAAACCGTGTTACGTGTATTCCCCAGGGTGCTCAAGTAGTAATTGGGTGGGTACAGGTGGTTTTTTTAAAACCCTGGAACCAAAAACAAATTTTGTTCGAAGTAGTCAGTTGAAAATGATATGTGGATAAAACCGTGCCTCGAATTGAGTTACTTGTTGGAAATAGCCATGCTTAACCATTTCATTAAAATGTACCATCGAATAGAATGAAATGACTGACAAATACCACACGCCTACTGTCTGCTCTATAGTGTTCGTACCATTTACATTAAACCTCTCATGGGGAGGTACACCAACATTGTCAGCCAGGATGAACAAGTACTTAGGGAGAAAAAAGGTTGGAATCCCTATATCGAAGTTATTCGCTAAATTTTCCTAATATTACATGTAAGGAACCCAACTAGTCTCCATAAGTGATCAATAGGAAAGATAAAGGAGTGGCTCAAATTCGGCATAGTTAGATCATTCCATTAATCCTTTGAAGTGGTAACTTCGTCTTGGCTGTTCTAATTACCACGTTTCCTCCTTTGCGCCCAGCAACTTTCCGTCACAAATTTCGAGATGTATTTCAATTATTTCATGAGTTATTTGAACGAGTATTCTCATCTTGATTGTTCTGGTTTTAGGCCGTTGTACATACAACGTTCATCTTATTGTTTTGAGTTAAGGTACAAAAAATGATTATATCCACAGTTTCACAACGTATATTTTCGTCAACAGCTGTACCGTGACCCATACAAGTTGCCCTCCAATGACATTCGAATAGCTTTACACAGTAACGTGCATCGCAATACCAGTCTTTATTAATAATTACGTGTCACACTAGGGACTTATTGACTGTATTCACATATATATATTTATATATATATTTGTATGTGTGTGTGCGTGTATGTGCATGTTTATCAGTTGTCGTACAATGTTAGCAATTACAGCCTTTCAGTTAAGAAAGTTCAAAGTGTGCACAAATTATAGCATTTATTATAACTATCCAAAATATTTTAGTAGAAAAAATGCTTTAAAAATAATGAATACTATGGATAAGTTCAACGTGTTTGTAGTAACAGATGTGGGGGGGGGATAAAAAAGACAAGCTAGTAGTCATTCTTTGAGTCTACGTATTCTCTTCCATTCAAAATATTGCAATATGGAAATATTCTGCAAGTATTAATTTCAATAAAATCCCAAATGACCATTTTGGGGGCAGTTTTTTCGGTGTTATTTTTTCATACAAAAATGTAGACATTATATTGTGGCAACATTGCAGCTGGTAAAAACAGTAGATCTGAGTAAACATTCTTTAAATGATGTCACACTTCTTGATGACATCGTCGTCAGATGATTGACCAAAGTTGACCATCGAGGTAACGGCTTTTTGTTTCTACCATCTCGGCAGATAAGTTGGTTATGAGAGAATGGTGTGCCCAAAGTGCCCAGCAACACTCTCTCCTCTCCTTCCAATGATGAGAGAGACTCGATGGTGAAAACAATTCATATCTTTTTCTTAGGGGCATAAGTGCGAATTGAAACATAAGCGGGTTCAGCTGAAATTTCTCTGTTCAATTGATCTGATTTATCTGCTGCCAAACATTTTGCCCACTTGGTCGGAAAATAACGATCTTTGATTGTCACGAGCTGTAGTCCACAATAGCAAGGACATCTGGTGTTACCCGGAAAAAAACATGAAAAAGATATGTTATTTATTTCTTATCACCCAACACGAAAAAAAATGGAAAAGAATTTCATAAACACGGGAAACTAAATCGTCACTTCCATTCTGCTGTCGTAGATTGCGTCCTTACTCAAGTTGTTATTCGAGCAGAATCAAGAAAAAGATTAAGATACCTGCAGGCTGTGGTCAAAACATAATGAAATTTTTAACCATACTTTTACAAGAAAAAATAAGATAAAATGAATATTTTCGATTTTATTATGAAAGAATGACCTGATTCAAAAGTAACACCCAGTCATATATCTAGACGCTTCAACAATCAACCATCTTTTCTCCCTGCTTATGACCTGATTTAGAATAGATTTTGTCATTGAGAAAAGAGAAAGGGTAGGGGGAGAGACTAAGATATCTACTGACTATGACAATATAACATTAACAACAACTAACAATTGTTTCATTGCCCAAAAAAGCGATGTATACCAAAAATTATTGGATCTTGTTCAAGAATTGATTCTATTGTAAGAAATATGTGTGCCATTCATGAGAAGAGTGACTTGTATGAAAAGTATTTGTTTCCAATGTTTTGAACCGAAGAATAACTATAGGATGCTGATGGTTACTTTGAATGTTCTCCAAGGTTAGCTTATGCGAGGAGTTGATTTTTTATTCTCCATGCCAAATATTAAGCCAATAAGCCTTGTAGCTTTACCTTGAAAGGGGCAAGAAAAGCAAAGGAGCTATAAGGAAATTATTGGCTAACAATAAAAAAGACAGTTGGAATTTGGGGACACATAATGAGAAAAGAAGGGTTGGAAAACCAGAAACAGGCAGTGGATAACCTACCTGACAGGTTTTAGCAAATGGATAACACGATGGGTCCCAGAAAGCGCAGAGGAGCATGGATTTGGGAAAGTGATACACACAAGGAAATAATGGAGATCCTTGATTGCTATGTTCTGAAGGAACATGGTACATAAAAAGAGAGAGAGAGAGAGAGAGAGAGAGAGAGATTGTATGCATAACAGAGAGCATGCCCATGTGATACCAGAAGTTTTTTTTTCCGATTTGGCAATGATTGCAAAAATATATAATGATATAAAGATAAACACTTCCATCTTCTCTTATCACCCTTACTTGTTTGACATTTGCAATACGGTCTTCGTACAAATCAGGAAAAAATCAAGATAAAGTAATTAATGGATGTGGTTCTGGCAATGGCAATAATTTGTTGTGATTGGATACTTGTATTGTCTACCACTGTTTGGGAAGTAAATATAGTTTTGCCTTCCAAATGTTACACTTAGGCAACCAAAATTTCGCTGGAGTCAGAATGAGCTAAATCCCTTTGGAAATTGACCTTGTTCCTTGCCTTTTAACCTTATAACAATGAAGTCGGGTATGGAATTCTCCATTCGTGACGCCATCTTGGCCTCTAAAAAGTTTAGGATTTTGGAACGTTTCAGAATCCCGAATGATGGATTCTACACTTCTAAAACGTAAATCTCATGGCCATGCTGTTGTGGCTGCGCACTTTCCACTTTGGTCAGTGGTCGATGTTCGAGTCCAGGTAAAAGTCATTATTTCGAATGCTGATTTTAATAATAGACTGACTCACCAACCACCTGAGGGACTGGCGTAACCCTACTTTTCTCTCGTTTAAAAATCTGCCGGACTAAGTCAAACAGTAAATATCATCACAAAAACGTTACTGATCTATGAGAAGGTATGGTATCGAATTTGGAATTGAGAAATATTTTTAAAAAATGGTGGCTGATGTCGTAAAAGGAAGAAATGATTAATTTACTTTAGATACTGCTTTTATAGACAGTTGAAGCCTCTTGGGATGGCTTTTAAAAACAAAGACTGCAAACGTGTTGACTAGATAAAAATTCAAAGATAGATTCATATCAGGTAAACCTCCGGTGTCAAACTGTAATTTGAAGTCAACAAAAGATAAATACTCTTTCATTTACTACAGCAACGATCTAACTATAATTGACGAGTACTCGACGACTGGCCATTTGACATTTGCCAGATATATCATTCAATACTGAATACAGTGCTGTGTTGAGTTAGAAGTTGTTTGGATCATCGGTTTTTCGACAAATGTAAGAAAAATATTTTTAAAATTGGTAATAATACATATTTCGAATTATCACATTTGACTTCAATTTAAAATTATCTTACGATGTAAAATAAGTGAATCAGTAACACTGAAGAGAAACAATCGAAATACTAAGAAGCCGTAGTATCGTAAGACGGACGCAAAATTATGACGGGCTGCTTTACATACCATAAATTCCGACCCTTTACAAACATGAGCCTTGGAAACGGACACTGTCCTTTATCTTAGGTTCAATTACTTTACGGGCGTTGAGTATAGCCATAATATATTACTCTATCCCATCGTTTTGATTCTTTGTGGTCTCCGAGGACCAAAAGAAAAACAAGTCCGGTTGCTGCAAGGTCAAACCCTACTCCTACATGAATTTCAACTGAAGGTTATTACTGTAACTTTTGTATCTAACCAAAAGTGAACTTATATGCTAATATTTCTGCTTATCTATATGTTTGTTTGTTTGTTTGTGCTCAAATGGTATCTCATTGGTTGTTTTACCTTCTCATAATGATATAACAATGATGATTTCGTCATAAAACTCTTATGACTTCATATCTCATTATGGAAAATTGAAACATTTTAAGATGAATTGAGATTTTTAAAATCTTAAAATTAGAATATATTGAATATCTAAAATGAATTACCTAATAAGATAGCTTTAGTCTCCTTTGTACCAGTTCATACATGAATAATCCTGTCATTTCTAGTTGTATACACAACAAATAAAAACAATTATGATAATATATTTTCTTAGTATAAATTCATCAATCTATTTAAATGGAATAAGCCCGAGAATGTACACCAATCAGTGAGACAACATCCTGATGAATAGTTGGTCGTGATTTAAAATCCTGATTGGAAAATGTGGATTTCACCGATCGGTTTACAATCATTTTGATGGGGATTGTTCTTACTGTTGTTCCAGTTGGAAAGCAGAGTCAACTCCAGACTTGGTAATCAATAATTTCTCAGTCTCGACCCTAACTGAACGTGAGCCATTTCTTTTTTTCATTGGCAAATAGGAATTTGAATATCTGTTAGTCTAAGCGGATATGAATTTGCAGATTGTCCAAAAAGTAACAACCAGTCATTCTTCGGGGTAAAAACTATCTAATGTGATGTTTCAGTAGGACAGAAATAACGAGTAAAATTGAAGTTTCTTGCTAATTAATCGGACGTGAGAAATTTAGAATCGCTGGTAAAATTGAAGTCTTTTGCTAATTAATCGGACGTGAGAAATTTTGAAATCGCAAGTAAGATTGAAGTCTGCTCCTAATTAATCGAACGTGAGAAATTTAAAATCACTAGTAAGATTGAAGATTCTTGCTGATAGATTGAACGAGGAAATTTTTCTTTCCATTTCGCTTGTAGCTTGCTCTTTAGAACAATTACTATTTGTGGGGATGAATTGATGATTAAGTGCCGACTTTTTCCAGTTTTTTTTTTATTTGAAATTTGTTTGAAAAAGTTTTAGTTACTATTCTGTACTTGCAGAATATAAAAATATGAGGAAAAGGGATTTTCAATAGTCAGATAATAATGTGAATGTTACTGACGGAATGGGAAAGTCATTTGTAGAAAACAATTGCATTGCTTCCAGATTTTGGTAAAAAAAAAAAGAAAAGAAAAGAAAGCAGATACGTAAATAAAGAACGATTTGTTACTTAAATTTGGCATTAATCTGAAATATATCCAAAAAAGACTGCAAATTATTTTACAGTAAAAATTCTTTACGCGTTAGGGAAAAAGAGTCATCACTGGTTACGAATTAATGTAAGCATCGCTATCATATTTACAATATACATGCACTGACGAAGTCTATACTGGAGAAATGCATTGAAACTCGGGAAAGGGGATAATCAGTGGCCAATAATTGCAATAATTACTGAGGAAATAATCTTATTATACGTATAATTCTATTCAAAGTTCTTGTTGGGTTAAGTTACTTTGTGAATAGCTTATGCATACTTTTTTTTTTTTACTAGATTCCATTAATGTATCTACGTTCATGCGATTATTTTATGCTTTTGGTCCCAGGTCTTTTCAGCCAATGGTTTAACGAGATCCAGTCTATTGTATGCTAGAATGTATTATAGTAGTTTTATATTTATTAATACATTTCACAAAACAATGATTTTATCACACACTTGTTTCCTTTGTTCTCAAAGAAATAAAGTGTAAGTGTGCTATAGAAAATAGTTTCATTGAATTTATCTATAAAAATATAAAACTGCCAAAACATAGATTATTATATGATTTTTATAATTAGTTTACTTTCTTATAAGATTACGTCATAGAAAATTCTAAAGACTTAATGTCTGATCATCACACATTAAAACAGCTTGATGTGAGTTGAGACTTTAAAAAAAGACTTAAAATTAGGATATTTGAATCATTAAAGACAAATGTAGAGTTATGTTCTTCAGTGTTGATCCATTCATAAATAACCCCGTCTTTTCCAGTTGTATACTACTAATATGATATTTCTAGTTGTATATACAGCAAATATAAGATATGAAAATATATCTTTTTTGTATACATGTATTTATTTATTTGTTTGTCAGAAAATGATGATGATAATAGAGTAATTCGATGCTTGCAGTGCACCTATGGAATATCAAAAACAGTTAACGACTTCTATTTTCATATTCAATATTTCCTTAATATTAAACAAGTCTAAATGTAAAAATTGGGTGAAGATACAATTTACCAAGTCTAACGTGACATGAAATTCTATTTCGACTTACTTACGTCACCAGACGTGGCAGATAACGTAAGCGTTACAGACGACATACTCATAGCTACTTATATGTGTGAATACCGGTCACTTTTCAAACTATACAAGTGCTAGTAGATGTTCTTGAGTGAGTTGATGGGAATAAATGACTCTCAGACTGAGACACAGCTGCTCTTTGGGATTTATTTTAAGTTATTGCAAGCCTTTGGCAGAGCTAGCTCAACCTTCAAAACTTAGAATTTCCCATCAATCCTTAAAAAAAAGAAGGGTGCATAACCAATGCATCCTCCCAATATCACTAATGGAGCTGAAACATGGAATCTAACCAAGAGACTGACCCACAAAATGAGAACCATGCAACGTGCACATAAAAGAATTTTGCAGGGTCTTACACGGAGAGACCACAAGACAGCACAGTACATCCACGAGAAAACAAAAGTCAGGGACATCATAGAATCCATTGAAAATCTCAAAAGGCAGTGGGCTGGCCATGATGCAAGAATGCTGGACAACTGATGGATAAGGTGACTCACGACATGGATCCCCCCGCAATCACATGCGCAACCGAGGCTGGCAGAATATCATATGGAGAGACGTGCTAGACAAATTTAGAAAATACTTGCTCTGCGGCGCCCATGATAAAGAAATGTGGTGAATCCTGGGAAAGGTCTATGTCCAACGACGGACGTTGAAAGACTGATGATAATACCAACTACTGATTGCCTAATTTAACAGTAAGTTCCCACTATTACAACATCCTGAGGAAGTGCCATCATAACGAATTTACAGTCATAACTATTTGCTATTACAACGGATGAATGGGAGAATACGGCAAACAAATCTTTAAAAAATACGGCATCCAAATTTCAAAGATACAAAAATTTCTATCGACTCGGGAAAAAGCATAATGCCCGACAATAGTCTTGCGATAATATGAAAATAAACGTGCCGTTCGGATGCATTCGTTATCAAATAAATAACTACCGATTCGGGAAATCATTATCTTTTGTTTTCCGAAACCTTTTCGAATCCATTATTCTAGCCTTCGAGTCCCAAAAGTCAAAATAAAAAACAAAGGGGGAAAATGAGAATTAACCCTGAATCTTCTCCATAGAATAGCGCATCAATTTACGAGACATTTCTCCAACACAGCAAAGAATACATGAATATATAAATGGATAAATAAAAATCAACAGAAAAATCTTCAGAAAAATCCAAATAAATTGGCAGATAAAAACGTCTGCGCTGCGCAAAGCTGTGCAATCGTCTGTTCTTTCTGTCCAGGTTAATCAAAATGAAGCAGACAATATGGCGGTGGGCTAATCTTTGTCTGCAAAACAAAGGACACCAACATCACAGCCTCTTCCCTTCTTATTTCTATTTTGTAGTCAATAATGGCTTTCTAACCTCTTTTTTCCAGACTTTTCCCCCCAATTTCTATCAAAGAAACACACAAGACTATGAAAAGAAAAAAAGCAATACATTAGTCAGTACGGATACAAACTTGAGAAACGCAGTCGACCACCATCTTCTAAACATTTGAACAAACATGTTGTTTGGGGAAATGCTGTTTTCTCGCTGCACAATACTTTGGAAGACATTTTTTTTAAAGAAATATCTCTTTAAACGAAGTTGACGGGCATTTTTCCTGGTTTCTTACAATGAGACAAATCAAAGTATCGGATTTCTAAGAAAACAATAGAACATGTAAAAATCCACAAGTAATTTAACCATATAATGATCTTACATGCAAATATATATTTATTTGTTTGTTAGCGCTCATATAGGATGATCTTATTTGTTGATTGAAAATTAAGTCATAGAAACTTATAAGACTTCAAGTCTGAGCACATATTGAAGCAGCTTGAGATTTTTTAAAAATTGAAATCAGCAGACTGGAATTATCAAAAAAATGAATTACCCAATAAACAGCTCCAGGCTCCTAAGTACCGAGCCATTCATCAATAACCTGGTCATTTTGAACTGGTGTAATAGTAATAGTAATAATGATTAAATTCGACAATGTAAACAAATGAATGACTTCTGTTCTATTTTAACAGACAATGGAACTCCCCGCCAAGAGAAACACTGGCGTGCATTGTCATCAGAATCTCCCTTTTGGCTTTGCTAAAGTAGTCCAGAGGAAAATGGGGGGGGTAATACGTCTGATATCTATTTGGCTGCAGGAGCAAATTGGGCATTAAGGTGTGGGGTCAGAATTGTCTAAAAGGCTCAATCTGCCTAACTATTTCATCCATGGCTGATAAGAGAGAAAACATAGATTCGCGTCATTACTGCGTAGTGAACATAAACAGCCCCGATTGGATTTTAAATTCGGGTCGTTGATTCTATTGTCCGAGTCGTTACTGACTACACAAATTGCTCCTCGTATAAATACACAGCCAGACAAACAAACAAACATTATCAGCACAATCCATTGACAGTCTTAGATGATAAAAAACGAGACTTTCTTGGTCTTTGATATCCTAATCGATTACTCCATTCAAGCAAAAAAGACGATTTTCCAAGTTCGTTGGCAATGGTAACTAAGAAGGATTCGCCACCAGGATTATGCATTCCGTAAGCAAGAGAACTGAAGAAAAAATTGCTATGAAATATCCAATACAGTTATACATTCAGTGTCTCTATGACGTCGTGCTTTCTGTAGTTACTTTCGGGACAATCTGCACAAAGGATCGAAGGGTGGGGGCGAAAGAAAACGGAACTGTAGAATATGAAGGTTATCATATAAAGGTTACAGGGGATCAAAATCATGACCACAAGACTAGAATTGAGATACAATGAATTAGAAATAAAAGCTGGGAGACTGGGAAAGATACTGGAAATTCGAACAAACCAGCTGTCAATCAATCATCATCATCATCATCATCATCAGTCTCCTAACATCCGTTGTTGGACATATACCTTCTCCCGAATTCGGTACACTTCTCTATCACAGGCGTCGCAGAGCCAGTACGTTCAGAATTTGTCTAGCTCGTCTCTCCATCTGATACTCAGCCTCGGTTGCATATGTGATCTCCGAGGATCCACGCCGTGGATCGCGATGTCCAGCAGTTGTTTGCCATTCATGCAACATGTCCAGTCCATTGCTATTGGAGTATTTCAATGGATTCTATGATGTCCCTGTCTCCTCCCGAATGTACTATGCTGTCTTGTGGTTTCTCTATGTGAGGCTGAGCATGATTCTTTCATGTGCACGTTGCATGGTTCTCAATTCGCGGGTTTGTCTCTTGGTTAGGTTTTTCAGCTCCATAAGTGACTATTTGGAGGATGCATTGGTTTTATACCCTTCCATTTTATTTTGATGGGATCTTATTGTTTTTGAAAGTTGAAATTGCTCTTCGAGAGGCTTGCCATCGTAGGGTGATTCTTCGCTTTATTTCTTCTTCTTTTGAGGGTCTATTGGGGAATCGTTGTCGTAGGTAGATATAGTGGTCTACTTCCTCCAGTTCTTTATCCTCGATTTCGATTAGAAATAAACATTAGATATCTGGTGCAAACGCGTACAGTAGTATTAGTTCACAAACTAAAGCATTGCTAGAGCTTGCTCAGATATGGAGGAGAATAAGAGAAATATGAGATCTACGACCTCCAGTCTCTAGCGATGGACAAACAGCTAGGTTGAAAAATGCATAGTCGATACAGCACTGCGATAAGTGTTGACGACGGGAAGGGTTGCTAGAGACTTGAGGAGACACTGTCATTCAACGGCAACCGTCAACCAACTTATGTGATTTAGCAAACTGCTGTGAATTGTAACAGTTTTGAGAGGAGAGCTGGTGACTTGAGGAGACTTGCTGCCACTGAACAACTTGTGTGAAATGCAAGTGAGACTCTACAACGATGAGATGATACATATAGAATTAATGCAGAGAGGGAAAAAGGCGACAGAGTACTTATCAGTATTGAATACTGTGTCTAAAAGGTCTAAAGAGGATTAGAAAAAATATGTGAAAGCGAGTGGTGAAGGCATAGAACAGTGAAGCAACAGAAAAGTAGCAAAGGAGGAAGTCAATATGGAAAGAAAAATAGGAACAGAAAAAATACACGGGGTGATTTCAAAGACAGATACAAAGTGTTGCAGACAAGAGATCATCTGCATGGCAACACAAAGGGAACCTGGAGAGAGAAACGGAATTGCTCATCATGTCAGCCTGAAATAAATGAATCAGGGCCAATTGTGTCAAGGCAAAGATCGGCAGAACTCAAACAAACAGCAAATGCCGCGTATGTGGTGAAAGGGATCAGATTGTAAACTAGCTCAGAAGAAGTGCAAAAACAGACAGAAGAGGGTGGCAACAATCATACCAGGAAACTAAGCAAACGACTGGGGTTCGACCATGCGGACAAATGGTATCAACACAAACAAATTACTTTGGGACATCCAACCTGACCACTTCAAGCGAAAAGACTTGACCTGTTAGTCATGGACAAGAGAAAAAGAAACTTGCCAAATAAATGACCTGGCTCTGCTGGTGAATCACAGACCGAACTTGAAAGAGAGCAAAAAGCTAGGGAACACTAAGTCTTGGCAAGGGAAGTGAAGAATGTGTGGAATTTGAAAGGCAGGGCAGTACCAATAATGATGTATTGGGTGCGCTTTCGAGTGGGGCACTCGGAACCGTGCCAAAAACACGAAACGAGAGAGAGGGGGTTGGAGATAATATGGAATGAGACCATGAAGACTATAGAACTACTGGGGACTGTACGAATACTGAAGAGAGTACTAGAAATAACAGATTTACGACATCCAGTTGTTAGCAATGGCCTAATAGTCAGGATAAAACAGGAATGACTAAAACGGTACAATCCACAGCACTGCTGTGATATGTGAGGACGATATGAGGGTTGGGTACCATCACTCAAACTTCAGCAATAACAACTGGTGTAAAACGGCAAATCGCAACACTGCAGCAGAATGTGAAAGTTTTGAGAGGAGGACTAGAGACCTGAAGAGTCTTGATGTCACCCAGTGTTCAACGACAAGCATTGATACTGTGCAGACCACAGCACTGCAAGGGACTGCAGGAATACTGAGGAAAGAGCGAGAAATATGAGATCTACAACCCCAGCTGTTAGCAGTGGTCTAGCGGGTGAGGAAAAAAACAAAATAAACACACACACACATACAGCACCGCTGTGATATGTGAGGGAGAAATGCAATGAGTGGAGATCTAAAGCCCATACGAGACTTATTGTCACTAAGCCTTCAGAGATAAGTACCGGGTAACCGAGGTGAAACTATAAACAACAGCATTGCCGTGGACTGTGAGAGTGTGGAGAGGAGGGTTGCAGACCAGAGGAAACTTGCTGTCACTCAGCCTCCAGCTGTGATCACCAGACAACTGGTGTGAGATTCAATAATAATAATATAAAGTCTTACTACCAAAAATCCTATTTTAAAACCCAGTCTGCGTCCATTTTACTCATTTTGCTAAGATGATAAAAAAATAGCTATTTAGAAATCGTGTAAGATCAAAATAACAGTTTTCTTCCACAACAGTCAAAGCAAGGAAACTGTCACGGAATCAGAGAGAAATAAATGCTTTACAATTCGTAATGATGACAGCGAAGACAAAAGGAAAAAGATCGTTAAGCTTTCTGCAAAGCCTGTGTGCAGAAAATGACGTAAACAACGATAAAAACGCATTCCTGAAAGACAACCGGTATCCATGTAAAATCATCAGCCGTTATGAATCCATTGCTAGACAAAGGCCTTTCCTATCTCTATCTATCTTGTGCTGAATCTTTCCATACTGCGTTTACTGTCCCACAGGCACCAATCGATGAGCCTTTTGTTGCATCTGTTGTCCTTTCTCCTTGCTCTGTGCCCTGTCAATCTCCATTTCTCTTGCGTAATCACATGTATGGTATCATTCACCCTTGGGTCCTTGTTGGTCTTTTTCTATCGATAAGAGTTATATCTATTCATATCATGAACAGTGTGACACTTTTTTTGTTTCTCTATAGACAGCTATTGACTTTCCCACTCAAACGTAATTTTTTTTCCCGATAAAGATATATTCTACTTACCGTTTAAAATAATGGACTCTTCCAACGAAACGTGTTCAATATTTCTTTTTCTCGAAAAATCAACTCACGCAGATGGTCTCAGCTATTTTGAGGTTAAAATCATTTTTTCTAATTCCTTTAAAATAGTAAATAACACTAAAATTTTAAATAACACCAAATATACAGTTGTTAAATACATACTATACATATACTACACTCTGATCATTGACAAAACTGTCGGGGCTATATTTTGATGGCTCACAAAAAGTACAAATACTACACCGTACTAACTCGCTTCCCCTTTGAGCAAGATGTGACGCAAGGTTGTTTTTAATGTGGGGTTCCAGTTACAAGATAGAAGTAAAAATTGCTCTAGTCCATAAACTAGTGTTGCGAAGGCGTCAGGGCAAGCACAACCCACTTATTTCAGTGCAATGGGGCAGTACTAGGCTGAGTAAATTTTTGAGGCCCTGGGACGAATCCTAGGCATATTTGGCTTAGCTATGCCGAATCTCAATACCCCTGATCGACTACGGAATTGCCCTAGCGCAAATCTAACAAAGTGTGTCCTACGAACTGATACTACACAGCTGTGGATCGGGGAGCAACACATTGGTTCAAGATACTGCATAGATACTCTCATTCTTGGTAGAGGATACAGATAATCTGATCGTTAACAGAGATGCATCCCGAAACGCAAATAATCCTGTCATTTTCAAGGGTACTATGATATTAACCAAGAGAATAACCACAATTTACTTTTTCCGAATTCATCATTTCTATTCTGTGTCTTCTTTTTCAAAACTTCACCTATATTAGCAGCGGCAGGACTTCTCTGTCTTGTATGAACTCCTGCAGACCCCAGCGCACCTATTCAAGAAGTGGAATGCCTTTCTCGATTTTCGTTCACGAAATCAAAGCCAGCAACAAAAGCCATAAATATATACGTAGATACATCAATAGGTTTGTGAGCCTAATGATGGAGAAAAGCATTTATACACAGATAGAAAATCTCTAACATATATCTCGTTTCGAGGAGAAAAATGCAATGATTTCGTGTTTGGGTAAAAATATAGGTTAGTAAGTCGTTCTTCGAACGGGAAAAGCACAGATATCTCATTTGAAGACATAGAAAAAGAGCGTGAAAGAAAGAAATTGATGCCGTAGACATTGCTTACGTCACTGATGACAGCGTGTCTATCAAATCAAGTGATTGCTGCTTTAATTGAAGTTCTTGATTTCACTGAGTAGATATAATAGCTTTAATGCACGTTCGGTGTATCAGAGTGTGATTCGTAATTCCAGGTTATTCTGTCCAGACCTGTGGTTCTCAATCGTAGGGGGCTCCCCCCAAAGGGTTGATTTCAGGTAGTTCAAGGGGGATAAGGCTGTTAGGTAAAAGTAAAGGGCACGGTGAATGTTGTGTTCCTAATTATTTTCGTTCGCTTTCTTTGACTAATTAATACACAGCAGCAGCAGTTATAAAATAAAACTAACTTTTATTATAAAGTTGTTTGTTTACATGAAAAATAGAATAATTATTTGAAATATTCTTCGCTCCAATTTACTTATTTGGGAAGCGGGTAAACTAGTAATTTTAGAGATAAAATGCTCTTGAAAAGATTCGGAACAACTGGTCAAGACCAAAATATGATTAGAAGATGGATTCAAAAAACGAGAACAAACTTTGTTCCCGCTGGTGCATTGATATTGTGAAGGGTCTGTCAGCAAGGTGATACTTTCCTTAAAAAAGGAATCCCACGAAATGAAAAGAAAATTCGGTCGAATGTTATGATTGGTTCTGCATTTGGGTCGTAGACTTAGTGTCTTCATTCAGGCGGTCGTAAAATCGTAACTTTCTTTCTGTTCATGCCTGTTTGATGACTTCACACAGTTGTCCTGTCACTAAATGCATAAAATGCTTCAAGTTTTTCACCGATTTATTTCGTACACAAAAGGGTGGCTTTTTAAACATACCATTAAAATTGCCTCAATTGTTTCTAAACTCTCGTTGTCGGGAATAATGTTCAAGTAATCTTGCAATTGCATTGTACTTACGAAATATCAAAAACATGTTGCTCCATACTTTTTTGAAATATAGTAATCAAAATATTATGGAGTTTTATTCGTCTTGTTTAATTTAACGTAAAAATTTTATGTCCCTACATAAAGCTTGGCAAATGCCTCTCGTCGCTTTTCGCTTTTGTTTTGTTTTTCTTCTTGTAGTAAAATAATATATAAAATGTTGCATAACCAAACATATTATAAATGTGCATATGTGTATGTGGACGTATATACATACCTATAAGTTCCTCAAATAAAAAAAAAGTTTTATCCCTGCGAAATTGACAAATAACGTTATATCCGCCATTGAACAATTATTGATTTTCTTTGCCAAGTTTAATGTACGTAAAATTCTATTTCTTCATCACCAACACAGTCGATTGCATATTCGCTCAATGGAGAGGAAAAAATTCCGACGCCAGAGACATATAAAGATACACATCCCGTCTTAAATATGTGGATAAGCTCTTTATCTTTTGATTACAAATTAATTAATATAGTCGTTTAACGAGGATAATTCAAGATCTCGAGATCAAAGACAAAATTTTACAGTCATTGAACTGAAAATTGAATAGATGTACTTTAATTCTACACAGTTCATAAATTTCTTTTTTATATTATATATAATTGTTTGTCACTATTCACATTCATTTCTGTTTCTGTTGCTTTTTATCGTCAATAAACTCAGGCTGGTTTCCCTCCAGCTGTGAGTATATAAAAAGCAACAAAAATTGAGAAGAACGTTAATAGGAGCAAAAAATTCATAATAATGGTTTGAATTATAAATTGTGTTATATCATGTAGAAACTTTTTTGAAATGATCTCCCATCGTTACACTGTTAATACATCACTCACTTTAGACAACGTAAATAGAATAAACATTCAAGGGAAAAGGGACTGCTGCAGTAATCGAACCTGTCACCGATAGGGTAGCTACTTCAATATAGCGATGCTCTTGCCATTGAGCTGAACAGCCGCCGGTAATGCAAAGGTGAAATAACTGCTTCGCAATATATATATAGTTTTCAGTTCAGACCTTGATAAAATGTTATTTACACGTACGATAATAAACCAGCTTGCTCCGTCCTCTTCCTATGAGTACTATGTCCTAACTCCTGAGCTGCAGTCGCTTAGATTCATTTGAATGGCTCCATAAACAAAGAGAAGCTTTCTGTTTTCGGGGAAGACCGAGGTTTTTGTGAAAATAAAACTCTTTGTATGTTTATTTATGCCTTTGGCTATCGACGTCTGCGTCTCCCAGACAAATGGTCGTTGTTATGCACTGGCTTTTCCATCCGTGGCAGAAGGATGATCAGCAAAAGAAAAACTAGCAGGCTGTGTGTTTTCATAGATTCGAGATTTATAACTGCCCTCGTGGGTCTTTTGGAGAGACTTGCAATCTACTCACCTATCTCGTTGGTCCAGTGTGTTATTCGTTACGAACAGAAACATTTCAAGATATAAGAGTAAATTAGCCAGAACCCTTAAATCAGACACTATCTTTTATCCAGATAGTTTTAATATATTGTTCGCTTCTCCTTTTTCTTTTACGAGGTGGTTTCCCTTGATGGACAATGAAGTTTCTCCAGTTACAAAATCGTCTCAGTCTTATTTATCTTTAAAACAACAAGTAATTGACTCTCATACTAAGAACCAGGAAACGTGCTCGAGAGAAAATCAAGCTTAAAATCACACGGATAGATCACAAGATGGCTCATTGTTTGAGAGAATTTTTTTTTTTAATGGAGTCAGAGATATCTTAGAATCAATTATAAAACTCAGATGAAAATAGTAGGTCATGTTTGCAAGAATTTTCTTTTAAGACAACCACTGGACATTAAGACTCACAACTTGGATCCCTAAGAATCGGGGACTTAATTCCACTCTAAACGCAACTATTTTAGCCACTAAGCTGAATTTTCACAAAAAAATGTTTCCCTACTTATTAAGTAGTGTGCGTGCTGAGTTTAAAGTTTCTACTATGGACGGTTAGGGCTGAGAAGACAGAAGATTTGAAAAAAAAAGAAAAAGTAAAACGCAGAATGACTCTTTCTTTTCCCCCCTCTCTCCCTCTGTCTCTCTCTCTTCTCCATGTCTGACTAATTGCGACGATAAAGTCAACTCTTGGAGATGGACAAAATTGTGGCTGGCAGGAAATATGCTGGAGTGACGATTAAGTCTTGGGAGATAGTGGTGCCGCTACGCTCGCAATGAAGAATCTCGGGAAAGGATGATGACGATAATGATGATACCCTGTCAGGAAATGTCAAACTGTTTTTTCTGTCATTCTAAGGAAACGACCTAGCTGCTTTTATTCACACGCTTGAGCAACTCTGCTGTGCTTGCAAATACAAGAAACAGAATTTATGAGGTGAAAACTATTACGAAAGGCGATGGAAATGGTGGCCAGTCGCCAGATAAACAATTAACGTATGCTAGATTTCCTGTACCGGCCAAGTTTCATTCTCCTTACGTTGAAAGAACTGATAGGAGCCACGGTAGAGGTAACCGGAAACTTGAGCAATCCAGGAAAATCCTGTAATGATCTAGCTGTCAAATAAAAAGCCACACCTAAAAACGTGGCCTCAGAGGTTGGGAAGAAAAGTACATATGTTAAGAGAGTATAGCATAAAGTATACAATGAATGCATAATACCTGCTAAGACTTACAGATGCAAAACATGGAAATTGATAAGTATACATACATATGCATGTGTGAGTGTGTGTAGGACGTAGGTGTTTATACTATATGTGTGTGTGTGTGCATGTGTGCATCTTTCTCTCTCTCACCCTCTCACTCTCTCTCTCTCTTTCGATTTCACTATTACATAAACGTTTGATCCTAAAAATAATTGTTTTCATTAAAAGTAAATGTTTGGTCAAATCAAAATGATGTATTGTTTTGGGGCTTTTTTTCTTTTTTTAGAAGAAAAATTAAAACTTCACTAAATAGACAATTTGGCCGATCCAGCATTACACACACACACACACACACACACATACATACACACACACACCCACCCACACACATATATATATATATATATATATATATATATATATATATATATGTATATAAAGAGAGATAAACAGATACGGTCAGAGAAATAATTATAAATGCCTCACATTATTTTGAAACTTTACTTGAAATGATATCCATTTTTACACAGTGAATGTATCAATTTGCGTAGACAGAGACAAAAAAAGAAGCAATTAACAGCAAATGTTTTCATGTAAGAATCGAACCTGCGACTGATAGATAGTCGCTTCAACGTTGTGTTGTTTTTGTCGTCTTAAAAGTGGTTATGTAGCTCAAAGCTAAGAGCAACGTGACATTAAAATGATTACAGATCCGTCCTATGTTCAATTCTGAATTGTTTATCCTATTCACACTGTCTAGGCCTAATGATACGTTCACCGTCCAACAATGGAGGATCATTCCATGCATAGTTTCAATATGATGTAATGCAATTAATAATCATTCCGTTGGATCATATATCTGTGTCTTAATAACATAATTGTCGCGTTGAAAAAAAACAATTAAAGCAGATTTAGACCGTGAATAAGTAAAACGAAAATTTGTAGTTTATATTATATATATATATATATTATTGTGTCATCCACAGACAGCTGTTTCGTTGTGTTACAACTCTTCAGTGTGGCTATAGACTATCCGTTATCCCGTCCAGTACCATGAGGCAGGATTCGAAACTTTCGCTTCAGACCCGAAGGCCAGTATCCTATCGCTGATGCACAGAACTGGACGGTCAGAGAGGCTAGATTTAAGCGATATATCTATTTAGCTTAAATTCCCCGTCCAGAGAGTGCTCTATTCCTATGGAAGAGCATTGCATAAGCTTACAATGAACGAGTTACCTCACTTAAAGAGTGCTCAACCCTGAATAAAGGAGCGTTATATATATAATTGATATGCGTGTGTGTAAGTATATTGCAGTGATTATTACCTTTCCCGTGTTATATACGAAATATGTCTGCATTAGATTTTGCTGCACTATGTTTGTCTGTGAACTTCAATACGACAGTTTTTTCCACAAATTTTGAAATTGTCTTTGTTCACAATAGGCGAATAAAACCAGAACCTCAACCCAAATCCCTGAAAATTAACGATAAAACTGAGAAAATCCCCAAATCTGTGTGGGGCAATATGCCGCCCCCAGACAAACATAGTGCAGTGAAATCTAACTCGGAAATATTTGGAATTTAATGCGGAGAAGATAACGACCACCTATTATTGCTTCAACTAAACTTTAGCTCAGCGATGTTATGGTAATATGATCTATAACTTCCTATTTACTTCTCTCAAGTTTCAGATTCTTTCGGATGTAGTAGACAGGATCAATTTAAAGTAATTTCCTTTTCTTCTAAGCAACCGCAAAAGATCTGAGATAAAATGGCTTAATGGATGAAATATACTGACATTTGAATCAAGAAATGCTTATTATTGCTGAACAACTGACGAGCATATTCATTGATATAGTCTTGCATTCTACGTGAAATTGTATCGTGGTCTCTGCATGATACTAACAGTAATAAAGGTCAACTTATCCATTGTTTGAACCCCTGCCGTTGAGCAATAGTTAGCAAGACAGAAGAACTTTTTTTTCTCAGTCGATTCTTTTCAGGCTCAATGAGATGTCAAGATTTGATTTTTACGACCGTAATGTTCTCCTAGCTCAATTGGCAAGAGCAACTGGCAAGAAATAAAGGACTGGTCATGATTTTCTTTGATTTGGATTTTCGCGATAAATCCATTTTTCATCGCTGGTGACCATCCTCTCAAAAAATTTCTCTTTTCTTTATCTAAACGCTAACTGATGTTCGTTTTTGAAGGTTCACGCTTTCCCCAAGACTTTTACAGTACTTGATATGGTTGACTTGTAACAAATTAATTTTCCATTGGTAGTGACTACATTATCCAAAAATGGCTCTTTTCTGTACATAAACGCGGACTGACGATCGTTTTCAAAAGTCCATGTCGAGCCAATTTTCGAATCTTCTGGATTTCCGTCAGGTTTTCAATCCACTTTCTAAAGTTGTCTCGTGATAAATCCATCCTTCATCGGTAGTCAATAGACGGTCCAAAATTGACTTGTTACTGTAACAAGTAAGGAAATAAAGAAATTGTTTTAAACGCTGACTAATTAGAAATGTTCCATTACAGTTAACGGATTGCTTAAGCAGTAAAGAGCACAGTAAATTTCAAATGCACTTCTACGATTTTGCTGACATTTTACAAAGGATATCTGATGTATGGTCAAGATATTGTTCATACCAGAGGAGTACAAATGATACTGGGAAGCAGGTACAAATGTCGTTGGGGGTGGGGTTTCTGTTCTAATTTCCAATCAATTCTGCTTACAGTCTTAGAATGTAAAATGACCTAAGCGTTGCGATGAAAAAAGCAACAGAAATAGGATGAAAGTTAATTTTGTTCAGAAAATTAACAAGTCTGATGAGTCATTTAATGTAATTGCTATATTGATAGCTCCATTGGTGCGACCTGCACGCAAGATACATACATTCATACATAGCGAGCCAGACCAACTTGAATACTGAAGAAACCTTCGTTGATAGCTTTGAAGGCCGTTTTGGTTTATATTTTCTGATAATGAATGAGAGGACATATCTAGATTCTAATTTGCTTTGTTATTCAATTGCGCTTAGTCTGACACAAGACTATGTTTCTGAAATGTCTTTCGAAGTTTAGAATCAATCAAGTCCTGACCAACATATTTTATGGCAACGAAAATGGAAGGGGTATATGCATTCACTCGTGTTTAACTGTCTCTCAGTTTGTTCACACAGTAACTCCAGAAGTCCTCAAAGTCCTCAAAGTTCCGTGGCCAATGACTGGTGAAGAACTAGTTAAAGTTTAAGGCAAGTCCAGGACTTTACATAATTATCCCCTTTCATTGTAGCTATAAGTTTATCCATACAGTATATTCATTTGATATTTGATTTAATTGGGACAGATTCAGGAAACTTTATAGATACCCCCTCTACATTGTAGCTATATATGAACTGATTTTCATTCAGTTTTTAGTTGCAATTGCAAAGGTATTCGATCTATGCGTTCTTTCTTTTTAACTGCATGTGCTTATATCCTCTTGTGGTTGCATTACGGTAGGCTTAATTTGTTATAAACTCCACCTGTTGATATTAATGTAATTACTTATTCCTCTATGTTCACAGGGCGGAGAGTACCTGTCCATGCTAGTGGCCTTCACGGTAAAAGCTTCAGCCCTCGGTCGTCAATCAAAAGTAACCATCACCAGACGGTACTGTCAAGTGACATCATTCCGGAAACGTATATAAGGCAGCTTAGGAAGGTAAACAACTGCATTTTTTTCACCTGCGATGAAAGTTGCTCCCTAAATATTTTTTGTTTTAATTGAATTTGAATTATAGTGACATAAGAAAGGGAGGATAGAGAAATTAGGCGAATAAAGATGAATGTTCTCTTTCTTTTCAACGTCACCATACGACGATTAATTCTCAAGTTCAGTAAAGATAGGAACTACAAGAAAGAAGGAGAGTAGACGATCCAATATTTGTAATTAATGTATAGACGTCGTATGAATATTCGCAACCTTTTTATATTACATTGCATTTACATACAATCAGAAAGAAAACGAGGGTCAGAGACATCATAGAATTCATTTGAAAACTCAAATGACAATTGACGGACATCACAACTCACAACGTGGATCCCAAGAGACCACATGCAAAAACAAGGCCGACAAAATACAAGATGGAGAGATGAGCTAGACAAATTCAGAAAATACTGGCTCCATGACACCCATGATAAAGAAATGTGGCAGATCCTGAGGAAGGTCTATGTCTAACGACGGACGTTAAAAGACTGATGATGATGATTTTTCGTTTTATTTCTGGAGTCAAAATTATTCATTTTTCTTCGGGACGTTTTGATTGGAATCAACGAGTAAAATCAATTAGAAACAAATAGTTTTATTATAGAAACTAATGTTGACAAATGTTGCCAAAAAGTGCACACATTTGTATACAACGGCACAGGTTTTAGATAGTTCTCTTCTAGTTTGGTTTTTTAAAGTGTAAATGAAAAAAAAAGACATGTTCCTTTCCTTGCGAAAAATGTAAGGGAAAGGTAGCAAACACTGTTTGAGATTATCAAATCAATGAATTTGTTAATTACTATTTGATGATATTTACTCATTCAACGAAAAATGGAGTTTTTTTGTAGCTAATCTATGATTTAGCACTAGTTTATTCGATGTTATTGATAGGATACGAACGGTAATGCACGACTTGAAAGAGTTGATGGCATTCATTCATTAATATTAAAGTTCGTGATATCTTGTCAAAATAATAATTAGTCTTAATCAATCATGCTTCATAAACACACACACACACACATATATGTGTGTGTATGTATCTGTACTTATAGAGCACATATATATATATATATATATATATATCAAGAGATGGATGTATGATTCGACAGAATGATTATAAATTGCGTTATATCATATTGAAACTCTTATTTGAAAAGATCCTCTGTTATTACACAAAGGCAGTTCGAATTCCTGTAGTTTATTCTACCTACATTGTCGAAACCAACTGATAACATTTAGCGTATATTAACGGGAGATCATTTCAAAAAAGGGTTTCAATATAAAGCAACTCGAAATAATTCTGTCAGACCAAATATCAATTTCTTAATAGTATAATCGTCTCATTGAAAGAAACAAATAGAGCAGATATAGACCGGGAATGAACGAGATAAGAATTTGGAATTTGAACAGTTTTTTTTTTGTTGTTGTTGTTGTTTTTTGTGCCTGCCTTTGCATTACTGGCAACTGTTTTGCTCAATGGCTAGAGCAACGCCATGTTGAGGTGGCTACCTTATCGCTTGCACGTTCGATCCCTGCAGCAGCCCCATTTTCTTGAACTGTTTAGTCTACTTTCAGTGTCTAGCCTAGATTGTAATAACAGGATATCATTTCAAATAAGAGTTTCAAAGCATCTGATAATCATATACGTATATATATATATATATATATATATATATATATATATATATATATATATATATATATCTACACACACATACACACGCATATACACATATGTGTGTGTATGTATAAATGTGCGTGTGTGTGTGTGTGTGTGTGTGTGTGGTTAAATACGACGGACAACGAACATCTAGTTATCTTTTTCTTTTTCCCACACAATTACTCTGTTAATGTGACGTGGGTTTCAATTGAAACATACATTCAAAGTTCCCTGAACTTGACCATTCAGCGTTAAATTTCATTTTTCAATTAATACGCTGATGGCAAAACAAAAAACACGTGGTTCAAAAAATTCTAGAAATGTCACTGACTTTGAAAATAGCTTGTTGTTCAGCCGAAAGCATGAGGTATGATAACACATTTGGACAACCATTTGACTGTATGGTTCCAAGCCGACATCCTCTTGAGCGAAATCAAGAAAAATTCAATAAATAACTAACAAACCATTCCTTGTACATCGTATTTTGAATAAAGAAATGCAACCCAAGTATGTATGTATATATATATATATATATATATATATATATATATATATATATATATATATATAATGGATAAATTTGGTCAAACATTTATTGGAAACTTATTTGAAACGATTTCTGTCTTTACACAGTTGATATGTCACCCAATTTAGGACAACGTAAATAGGGTAAACGATTGAAGAAAATAGGGCTACTCCAAGAATCGAACCTGCCACCGATAGGAAAGCCGGCTCAACGTAGCGATGCTCTTACCATTAAGATAAACAGCTACCAGTAATGCAAAGGCCGAATGAATTTTGGTTGAAAGCAATTATTTGGCCTTTGCATTACCGGCTGATGTTTAGCACAACGGTAAGAGTAATGTATGTAGTGTACATTACGAAATGAGTCAAACTCAGCCGTAAAGATATACGGTGACTTTATTAGCTAATTAATTCACAATTTAATTAATTTGTGTGTCATACATGTTTTACGAAGGGTTCCTATCTTCAGTAGCATGTGTGTATCTTTAAGTGATTAGAAGATTAGTTTTCTGTAAAGAGAAAATTAGCATCAGATGTTTAACTTTGAAAGCCAATATATATATATATATATATATATATATATATATATACATATATATATATATATATATATATATATATATATATATATATATATATATATATATATATATATATATATATATATATATATACAATTCTCACTGGGTGGCCTACTACTGTGGCTTAGTGTCAAACTAAGCTTAGTAAATAACTATGATATTTACGCAGTATCCATGATACATTTTCTCCGAACATGTCATCTAATATTGTTTTTCTAATGCCTTTCAAATCATTTTAGTCTTGCAACTATAATATTTGCAATATCCGTTTCATTTGAAAGCTAACTTGCGTCAGCCTAAAATAAACTGCATTCCATAGAGCATTGCCGGTTTGTACAAAGTCATACAGAGACAGTCGCTAAAATAAATCAGTTATTTATGAGGTTGCCAACAATAAGTTGAGGAATAAAAAAATGTTGTACCATTGTGATCATTATCCGTAAAAAATACAACCTTCCATCCGATGTACATTGAGAAAGATTCAGAGGATATGTGGTCCATAAAACATCAGGATAGTATTCAAAAGCATCTCCATCCTTTGAAGACAGCTCACAAGAGCGACGCCTCAATGGGAATAAAACATGTATACTATCCCATGTAGTTGTGACGAGGAATACTAAGTTGGGATGATTCTCCCCCTTAGAGTAAGGTTTCAAGAACACCAAGAAATGGTAGTCCATGAAGATATTATGATACAAGACATAATTATGAACGGAGAGAAAAAGATCCTTGTACTATGAACTTAGAATAATAAAATTAGAACAACATTGGAAATCAATGTGATTTTAAAGAACTGATGAATGTGCTATGTCCTAATAACTTCATCAGTAGACCAATTATAGAAAGTAATAATAATAATAATGTAATGGCTGACAAGCTGGTCGCACGAAAGTATCACAATATGAAAGCCTTTGGTCAGAAGAGGGCGAAATTTAAGGCTCCCAAGTTCCATTTCTTGATTGTCTCATTGGGCCTGATGGAGTTCGAATCCTTGGGTCAGGCAGTGAAAGTTATATATATATATATTGGTTCAGGAAAAAAGGGAAAGCAGCTTCAAAAGGATGCATTACGTGCTACGTAATATCAATCAAACTCACTAGTAATGATCTGTGCGACCAGCTTGTCAGCCATTACAACACACATAGACACATATTATCATTATTATCATTATTATTATTATTATCATTATTATTATTATTATTATCATTATTATTATTATTATCATTATTATTATTATTATTATTATTATTATTATTATTATTGATCATGACTGACAACAGAAGTCGTATCAATTCTTTTTTCTTCTGTTTTATTCAAACTGATGTAGAAATTGACGATACGCTTCGTTTTTATCTTTCGATCTAGAGCTTTGGACTGTTCGTCATTATAAAATTATTCTTATTTTCATGATTATTCCACTCTTTAAAATCCGTGAAAGTGAGATGGTAGGAATTTTTTTGCTGATGTGTTTTATTGGAGAGGGTGATCTAATTTTTTTTTTGGGGGGGGGGCAGTTCATACTTATTAACCACATTCAGCACTACCTGACCCTGACCAGAGGAGAGCTTAAAAAGAGTAGTTTTTTTTTATTTGTTGCAATAGAATTGCTTAAAGTATCTCATGTCTTTTTTAGTAATTAGATTTACAAAGTATCCGGTTGTTGTTAGCCAAAATGTGACCTATAGGGATTTTCAACCAGACATTTGCTCTCTTGGGAGAAAACAAGAAAAAATACTAAAATAATTGATTTTCTTTGTCTGTCTTCTTTAATGAATTTCATAAAGGATTGCAGCTCAGTCATACTGAACATCTCTAAATCCTCAAGCCATGTCATTTTTTATTGATCACTATTTTACATAATTCTGGGAATCCACGTTGTGAGTCCATCTGTCCAGTAATAGCCTGGTATCGATACAACATGGCTGATCCAATGCTCTTTGAGTTTTCTATTGGATTTTATGATATCATTGACTCATTTTCTCCCTGATATACTGTGCTGTCTTATGATCTTTCAATGTGATGCCAAGCATAACTCCCTCTTGCGAATGTTGCATGGTTCTTAGTTTTTGAGCCTATCTCCTGATAATGTTTCATATTTGAGCTACATTCGTAACTATCAGGAGGATGCATTAGTGTGTAATAGTAGTAGTATTGGTAGTAGTCGCAGTTGTAGAAATAGGCAGCAAGGAGAAGGGAAGATATTAAATCAGATTAGCCAAAAATCTTGACCGCCATTACACTTGGTTACTATTCACTTTTCATCTGTTCATTTCGGGTCAAACAAGAAAATTTAGAATTTATACATTGAGTACTAACCCGAAAATCCCGTTGGTCGGTATTGGTCTTTTTAGTTTTTAATTTTTAACCATGCATTGATAACGAATAATTAAATAAGTGTAAATTATATGTATATATACATGCATCTATCTCCCTTTTCATATATGTATCTATCTATATTTATCCATTGATATCTATCTATTTATCTCTTTCTCACTCACTCACTCTCCCCTCTCTCTCTCTTTATATATATATATATATATATATATATATATATAGAGAGAGAGAGAGAGAGAGAGAGATATAACTTGAATAAGGATATTTTCAGTCGTTCGTTACAGATTGTGCATTGTGTTTCACTTTTTTCAAGTGAAATAGAATGTATAACGACTGAAAATATATCTACCCGTGTTATAAACTGCTCTACCGATGGTATTTAGTTACGAAATAGCCTCTCCAAAGAGTAGGACAATAGAAAATTGGTTAGTTCTCTTTCCTAGTAAACTAGCTAGTCTGGCACCCCATCCATACCTCTACATAGTAACACAATAATAACCATTGCATAAACAATAACTTTTGGCTGGATGGGTTGATCAATAAAGAAAAATACTTCTCACACTTTTTGTCGAGCCATGATCAGTGAAAAAGTTTTGAATTTCATGAACGCTGCCAGACAAAACTAAAGAATGAATTTAGCATCGTCTTTACATAAATCAAAACCCCAATAACTAAAAAAATTCAGGGGATTTCCAAAAAACAGAAAAAAGTGTTTTGTAAGCGTATCAAAGAGTTAATATTCAAGTTTTTGGCCCTCTAGATCCATTGGTGTGGCCTTGATACATACATATATATTCAGCT
Source organism: Thysanoteuthis rhombus (assembly GCA_963457665.1). Lineage (NCBI taxonomy): Eukaryota > Metazoa > Mollusca > Cephalopoda > Oegopsida > Thysanoteuthidae > Thysanoteuthis > Thysanoteuthis major. The sequence continues at coordinate 12,147,828 of OY735226.1, read as the reverse complement.
AGCCTGGCAGACAGAGAAACCAGTTTTTTTATTGTTTTTTTAAAACCTATGTTGACGGTTTTTGAGGTGACGGTTTCCAAAAACAACATATCTTCTCAAATTCGACTCTAAAAATATGTGATATGAAATTTTCTTATCAGTTTTCAACTAGTTCTACCTAGATCTTAATTATTAGTTGTTCTTATCACAATTTTTGACTTGGACAACCATTTTACTCTTACAAGCAGACAGTACGATTGGAAATAACGAGTAAGCCTCCAGTGAGAATTTCTTATTGCACTGTTTGCCCGTTGCCATAGAATGACGGCTCGTGTCGCAATTTGTGATGGTAACAACAAAAAATTAATATGAAAAGAAAAAGTAATCATCATTGATGAAAACGTCGCCATCAGAGTCTATAATGGAACAACTACCTAGTCGATATTTAGATTCAGGAGAAAAAACTTCCATCGAAATAGAACGATGGTCAGAATGAATTCTATGTATGACAACACTGGCGTTTTCCACTTAAAAACATCTGAAATAAAGTTCACATTTAGACACATTCTGGAAAATCAAGCTGTTTTTAATATGCCCGTCAAAATAAGGCCTCGAATAGGTCAAAAAAAGGTTCTTCTTTTAAAAAATAAATACTTTTCAAAAAAGCGTCTTTCAAGAGGATTTAGTGGAGTACTGATGCCAATTTCAAAAATTTTCCAAAAACGGTATGGCCAGGAATGATAAAGCATAAAATCATACAAATATCAAATACACACACACACACACACATGCACACACACACACACACACACACACACACACATATATATATATATATATATATATATATATATATATATATATATATATATATATTTATATATATAAAGATAAAACCCTTCTTTGAAAGCCTAGGTGCTTAAAACAATATCAAGTGTGGCTACTGTAGAATCAAACTCCACGCGTACTTCCGACTGAAGATGATTACAGTAACTTTTGTACTGTACATACAATAATTAAAAAAATGCAAAAATATATTTCTTCAGTACGAATGTATTTATCTGCTATAATGAAATAAATACTTTATAGAAATCTTTGATACGTGAGACTTGTGAGTTTGACTCCGTCGGTAGGAGACACAGCTACCCATCACCTCGTCTTGACCTCGAATCACTGTGAGGAAATTTTTATTTCTATTCCATAAACTTGGTGAGGATTGTTCTTGTAGTTCTTGTTACGGTAAAAAAAACAGTCAAGTCCATGTTTGGATTGGAGTTTGATTTTTATTATCAAGTATAATGAATAAGAATAGGTGTAAGTGGTTACAATTGAATTTGATCTTATTTCTTACTCTTTTTTGCTATTCGGTTGTCCAAAAAGTTTGATCCGTTTTTGTCGTAGTTGCCATTAGGTCTGTGTAATAATCATTAGCTCATCTGAAAATATCGCTGTCAATTGCATTGTAACAATTGCTATATCACTGTGTAATATTTTTACCTTGGAATTGGCGTATTCATCTTATAAATTCTAATTCTAATGATTGAAAATGTAAGTAGTATTTTTGCTACCCAGAATTTGATGAAGATTGTTCTTGTCATTCTTGTCATTTTTCTTGTTTCTGATAGGTACGGAAATAAAGTTAACTCTAGGTTTGTCCTGGAGTTCTCCAAAAATTGATTTCTCATTTTTGGTCTTTCTTCTCTTTCAGACTGTACACCCATCAGAATTTCCTGTAGAGAATATGTAAAAACAAAGTGTACAGGATTGACGAACATCTTCAGCCAATAGCCTGTCGGCACAAAATATCGACCTCTTCTCTTTTGCCGAATGTAGCAGTTACTGTGATCAGATACCTTAAACCGGCTCCTCCACAGAAGATCTACCATGGATACCGGCTAAACAATATACACTAATCTTTCCCCGAATTCAACTCATAGAACATTTCATTTTTTCATTTTTTTTTCGTTATAAAATAAACACAAAGATATTTCTACAAAGAAAGAGGGAAAAGCCTGAAAGATTTTTTTTCTTTCCTTCTCTTACTTTCCTTCCATTAAAAAAAATCTCTCCAAACCTCTTGCCTAACTTTCTCGCTCTATCTCTCTTCACTCTGTCCCTAATCTACAAAACTCTTCTCTAACTACCGTAATTTATTCTCATCTAAGGACAAACAAGAAAAAGGGAAGAGATATTTGATAAAGGAGGATTTTTTCATGCAAATATATCTTTGGAAAAAGAAAACAGGAGCGGTCACTTTTAATCTGATCCATTTGGCAGGTCGACGTTCCCTCTCAGTGGATTAAGGTGGACCTCGGCCGTCCCATCTCGTCATTTTGTCCTGCTTTCTCAGTTCTCAAGCTGGCTACCTCTGCGGAACCACTGGCCTCTACTGGCTCAAGTTTGGAAGTAGAAGTTGAGGAAGAGGACAACAGAACGAAACGTCAGGTTTACGAACCGTATGAGTTACAGATCTATTCCGATCTGTCAACGGAACACGATGACTCGATTGAAATCCTCTCCTGTCAGCTGGAGGCTGGCGAATCGATCTATTACAAGATGGGCAGCGGTCCAACTGCCACCTGCAAAGAGGTTGTCAAAAGATTCACCAAGAGAGAACCGACCAAGAAACAGAGAATCATTGCTCGTATCGTCATGGTGGTTTTCATGACCATGCTGACCATGAGCGTCCTGCTGGTCATAGTATCCCTTACCATGTCCGAGCATATTGATGACTTAGGTGAGTAATTCGATTTGTTTGTTTTCACATTGCTCAGTGATATTGCATGGCAAAAGCAGTGAATACAGGGTGTTCATAAAAGAATGCAGCCATTTTTCGAAAGCTAGCATTAAAACTATTTCAAATCTGAAACCTATTTTAAAGGCACAAATATATTACAAGAACATACAAATTACACGTACAAGTTAATTTCACGATAGATATTTGAAAGCTATCTCCTGTAACCTGGATGCAGGTTTGTACCTGTTTATGTAATGGTTCCATTATATAATAAAACGACATAGCTGACAGACCACAACAGAATGGATGCTCGAATCGGACTAGTGCATGATGCAACAGTCCATTTCATCTACCCCAAACGAGCTGAGTAAGAAGTAACGTGTTATATGGCGCCTGAGCAGGGGATAGCTGGAGCTGTAACCAGCGGGAGGACAATAATCTTAACCCTTGAATCGCTGGTACAGACACGTCTACGATCAAACAGATTTTCTGCTCCTTGATCCGAACAAAATCAGGTCTTCTTGCTGGGTAGTTCAAAATCCTAAAATATCAAAAATCGTCGACCAACCAGTTTTTTTTTTCGGTTTTCAATGAAGTCTGGCTGGCCCTGTATGTATGTATGGATGGATGTATCACGCGTACAGGCTGCACCAATATGGCAAAGGGGTCAAAGTTTATGCATTTATTCATCATGTCTACAAGAAAACGTTTTGTTTTGGGGTTTTTTGGGGGGTGGGGGTTGAAAATCCTTCTCCCGTGTAAGATTTCACTTGGCATAGGGGGTTCAACTTATATGAGTAAAATTGGACCCTTAATTAATTTACAGTAAGATTCACTCTCGCTCTTAGGAACTCTTTTCGGTGATTACGGCCCAACAAAAGGCGAGGGAAGTTATTTATTCATTCATCATTACTTTTCAAACTTGTTCAATTGATCCTCCCCAACACAGCCTGCTGCCAAAATATGTTGGTCAACTGATTGTTTCTTATGAAAGAATGACCAGACTTGTCTTATACTTTTCTCTCTACAACTCCTTCTGATTTGTACTGATAACATTTGTTTGCATGGTCTAATTCGTTGCACAAGAATAAACTGTTAGTGAATTTATGTTCACCCATTCAGCCTATTTATTTACCCGTCTATAGATGAAAGTGCATATAGATAAATATATAGATAGATACTGAACGGACGGAATATATATATATATATATATATATATATATATATATATATATATATATATATATATATATATATATATATATATATATATACATACATATATATATATATATATATATATAGAGAGAGAGAGAGAGAAAAGAGAAAGAGAGATTTGGATATATATATATATACATATATAGAGAGAGAGAGATAGATAGATAGATAGATAGATAGATAGATAGATAGATAGAGGAAGAGAGAGGAAATAAATAATATGCTTATCTTCTCATATTTACGTTATACCTGTATGTCTATCTATATGCTTGTCAAACGACAAAAATGCAGATAGATAGATACTGAACAGAATTGGATAGATAGATAGATAGATAGATAGATAGATACATACATACATACATACATACATACATACATACAGATAGATAGAACACTGAGATAGATTGATGGATAGATGGATAGATAGATGGATCAAAAATGAAATACAATATCTTTTTAGTCTGGCGTTAAAACGAAAGTGCCGTTACAACGAATGGTGTTTACAATAAAGAAAACGCCGCGCCAATTTTGAAAAGTTCTACGAGCCAATCGATTATTTCTGAATCGCTCGGGAAAAAGTACAATCTCTGACAATAGTCTTTCAAGATTATAAAAACAAATGTGCCGTTAGAGAGCGTGTGTCATTAAATAAGGCTGTTAGAACGAGTGTCCCTACAACGAGAGATTACAGTATAATTACAGATTTAGACAGATAAATAATGAACACAAGACATAAATAGATCACAGATGGTGCCAGGTTATTGGAAATCTTTGTATCAACCGTCTGAGTCGGTGTTTATAGACCTCCGAAATAAAGGATGAGGCGACTTAGAAATTAAAGGCTCAGAACAAACTGAACGTTATCTTTCAATTAGAAACCGTCCATCAAAACTGTCACCAAAACTATCAACATAGGTTTCTCCAGTTCTTTAAGTTTGTTTGCTGACTGGTTAGTCGGTTAGCTGGCTATGTATGTACGAATCGTGTATAAAAGTCCTGCAAATGGAGCTTATCGTGTCAAGAACCCAACTTAATACTTATTTTTATTTCGGGTTCAGTTTACAATTTTAGTTTATCTTAGATTGATCCCTTATTTTATGCCCTGCAGCGATCACTTCTTAGTGGTCATTATCAAACGAAAGTCAAGAGAAGTAACATTGATCGTTTCTTTCATCAATTTTTTTTCGTTTGGTCACCCAAAACACGGCATACTTTCAAAAAATGTTGGTCTCATGATGGTTTCGAATGAATGACTAACCAATTCTGTCTTCATTTTCGGTTCAAGACAACATACAAAGTAAACATTCTCTTAAAAAAAAGAAAAATAATTGACAAAACCAATAAAACCACACAAAATTAAATAGTTATTTAGATTGATAGAAAAAGCTGACACATATAGAGGTACTGATATATGTATGTATATATGATCATTCAAGTAAACGTATATAAAGACACGTATATAATGATATATCTATGTATATGTATGGTAATAAATACACACGTGCACACACACGCATTTACACGCACTAACACACTCTGAAATATATATATATATATATATATATATATATATATATATATATATATATATATATGATTAATAATTATACATATGTATATATGTATATGTCTGTATGGGAAAGCACACAAACTTATATACAAAATACACACGCACACATACACTCACATATATATATACGTGTGTATATTTATATAGTTTTTAAGAAATTTTAATCCGTCTCACCGGATGTGAAGTCTGTGGTTAACAAGCGTGAAAAGGTGCAAATCATCTTTTTCATACACCTGTCCCACCAATTTATTCACAACCCAGCTTGAAATATAGCTGAGAGTCAGGGTAGTGAACCGATACCGCTAACGTTTTTTGTTTGAGGACAGTCTTTGTGTTAACTTTTCACTTTGAAAGCGCCATTCACTATATTTACTGAATTTTACCGGATATGTTGAGGGCAACCGTTTACCATAACTTCTTCCAGTCCTCTGTCTCTACAGTTCGTGTTTAGGTGATCGATCTCCTATGCATAATATTTATGCATTGGATGTAGTTTAATGTTAGAATCCATTTTCTTTTAATGCAATGTCTCTTTTATGCTTTGAAGACCACATTGTTGCAGTTAAATACCACAGTGCAACGAGCATCGAATACATACATGACATCATCTATTTTAATCCAATAGGTAAATATTTTCTGTCCGATTGATCACTAGTGCCAAAAATAATTACTGATGGACTCTTCCACAAAAGTGAACGTAAGGAAAAGTTTCTCAGGCTTAGTTAGTGACTATCATGTTCACTCAGCAAAGTGACAACATTTCAGTTTGCATAATTAGGATCAACAATTGACAAAATATGTTTATAAGACAAAGAGAATCGATAAAAAAAACTTTTGCTACGAATGGAAAGTGATAGTTTTTAGCCATGAGGATGCAAGTGGGGCATCCTGCCTCACTGAATCGGGCCTTTTCACCTAAGGTCGAGATTGTTTGAAAGTTTGAACCCTAAACATTATGTAGTTAGTCTTCGACAAAAAATATTCTAATTCGTTACACGTAAATTTATTGGTTTTAGGTTAACAAATTCTTGTTCAGCAAGGTAATTTTTTCCAAGTTGATCCTTAGTAACATTTATTTTCAATGTGGTCGATAAAGGCTAATGGTGCATTGTAACTGTTTTATGTAAGCCAAACTCAATGCTTCAACCTTAAAAATCTAAAAAAGACTGAATTATTATTCGCCGGTAACCGAGATTCCACTAAGTTATTTATCGAATATATACGCCCCTTCGCCGGAAAAATGGCAGCGGGCGCCCATTTTTGTAGCCGAGAACAGGTGTAATCTTATAAATACTCACAACTTGATTGCCTTCCTTTTCAAGACTTAGACACTCCTCCCAGTAATGTGAATAAGATGAACTTCCATTACAGAAAAAAAGGCTTCTTCTAGAGGCCATGCTTTTTTGCATCTCAACAGCAGAAATGATACCTTTTTTCTCCCATTTTTGTGTATAAAATCGAATATCGACTCAATCAATAACTTCCCAGACGGCCCGGGATAATGGAATATGTGTGCGAACGTCAAAGTAAGGCGTCATTCTTACTGTTGAGTCTTTCCATAGAAGGAAATCATGTCTGGCATAACAAGGGGAATTGAGTGTGACTGAGAGGAGACTATATCGTAATACAGCAAACAAAAAAGAATGAGAAACTGTCTTCCAAGTTTTTTTTTAACTCTCGTTCTTCTGTGTTTTCTACAGAGGAGATGCTGGGTTCCCGAGCGTGTATCCGAACGGAGAATGGATTTCGTTAACTGAGTTAAGACTCTACCTGAGACAGCTTGGGTTCACTTTACATTAATACCCTTGGGAAAAGTATGAATCAGCAAGGCGACTAGAATATCAAAGGTGACTGTGACAAACGGCTAATTTATTATTGAATATCCCAGCAGATTACTTATTTTAGATTATTTCTTTTAAAGGAGTAGAAAACTATCGCATAGAGAAAAAAAGATAAACAGGAAAATTTCGTATAAGATGTTGCCATCTCTACACCTGGAGATTAAAACCCTGTATAAACTCTTTCAGTTTCAGGGCCAATCTTTTGATTAAGTCACATGTTTTAGCTCCGTAGATGACTATCAGGTGGATGAATTAGTTATAGGCACTTAAACAAACGGGGGTCAGAGATATCATAGAAACCATAAGAAAACCCAAATGGCAATGGGCAGGTCAAGTTGCAAGCACGACTTGCAACGTGAATTCTTAGGAATCATATGCAAAAAATAAAATGCCGAAATAACAATGTTCAAAAAGTAATGGCTCTGCGACGTCCATGATCAAGAGGTTTGGCAAACCTTACGGAAGGTGTATGTTTAGTAATTGAGGCTAAAAGGCAGTGACAGTTCATTGTTATTAATACCCTTGGTAAAGGCATGCATCAATCTTCTCCACTCCCTACGCGGGGGGTAAGGCTAATTACACACTCACACCGTTTGACAAAGGCCAACATCCGACAAAAAATGTCCGATAAAAACATAATTATGCTATCACTCAACTGTTAAAAAATAACAGATAACAAAAAATAAAAAAGTTAAGAACAGTCTGCTCTTCTCTAATCTACCAGCAACAGCTGCAATTGAAAAAAAAATGAACGCTCGTTTTAGGTCTTCCGGCCTGAAGCAGCGGCCATATTGCTTTCAACGCTTCGATAACCGGGATCAAAGTAGTAATTTGTTGGAAAATTTTCTGCTCCTGCTAATTTTGAAGAGAAAGCGTGTGACTCGATTGCTTGTTCCTTTCTCTCTTTTCGCTACTTTCTTAAACGATTTAAATTGCAATTACTCCTATTCGGAGAGACTGATACGCATCTCTGTAATGTTCAATGATGGTGACGATAAGCCCTGGGCACCTTTTTGCGAAGCAACGTACAACTTTAGTTACGTTGATTCTCTCTGATTGCCCTATACTAGTATCCGAGTGCCAAGCTGAACTCGCTGTGGAGCAGTGAAGCTTATCTGTCAAGCTACGAGAGCTCCATGGTGAGCAGATGATCAAATCTAATCACAAACTCTTTTTTTTTTAATTCTCTTCCTTAGATAACTCGGTGCAATTTTAGAAATCGTCAATTGTCACCAAAATTGTCAACATAGGTATCTTTAGTTTTTAAGTTTGTCTGACTGGCTATGTATGTATTAATGTACGTATGTATGTATGTATGCATGTATGTATGTATCTTTACATCAAGTGCACAGGCAGTACCAATGGAGCTGGAGGGCTAAAACTTGTAAATTCATGCTAAGGAATATAGCCTTAGTTTGTGTAAGGTAACATTCATGTTTTTTGTGAATTCAGACTTTTCAGAGATCACTACCAAATGAAAGGCGAGACTGGTGACTTATTCATTGATCAACCGTTTTTCCAATTTATTGATTGTTCATCTCAATACGGCATGTTACCAAAAGATATTGATCCCGTGACGATTGAGCGATTAACGAGACTTGTTTGATGTTATATTTTTATGTACACTAGTAATATTTATAGTAGCAATCGTACTCTAGTTGTATTTGTGGTAGCAAAAGTACACTGGTAGTATTTATGGTAATAATATCACATAGAATCTTTATTAGATGAACCGTTTTCAATTTTTGATCCTGATTGAAAGTTCTAGCAATATTATGTAAAAGAGGGTGTTATTGATATTCACTATGTATAATTTAGTATAACAGAGAGCCAAAACTGTGGGGTACCCAATGAGGATCGAACTTTAGCCGTAATGGTTAACTATGCAAGAATGCTTACCAAGCTGTATTTCGATCTTTTTACTATATAATACTCAGTCAACGTGATTAATAATCACCACTGAATCAGATGCATTGACGAGGAGATTTTGTCAAACAGTTTTGGTGAAAAATAGATGCTGTTTTCGTCATTAAGCAACGAACATTTTTGGTGTATCTACGAATATTCAATCAAACATGTATCTAATTATATCAAAACTTGCATACATAACATGAAAAGAGCTGAGGCATCTATACTTTGAAACATTGATGCACACATATTCACTCGTTCACCCATATTAAATCACTAGCAACCAGTAGGGATCGAACTCACTTCAGTAATAGTGGTTCACTAAGCTAGATGTTACCCATTACACTACAACGAGGCGCCCAAGAAAAACGGCTGTGTAGCAAAAAGATTCAGTAAGAAATGAGAAGGATGGGATCACCTTGAATAGTGCTGTTTTGATGGGTTCAGGGTTTTGATGTTGTACGGTCAAGGTATTACAGTATATACGAATGGAACCAAGTATAACCTGGAAAACACACACGGAATTTAAGAGTGCGGTTTTGAACAGTACAAAAAATCTTGGAATAATTATCTGCACTGTTCGAGGTATTGCTTTAGTAATGCTTCAAACCAGATGCTGTAATCATAAATCTCATCTTCAAAAGTCCTCTCTCTGCACTTTTTATTGACGCTATGAAATTCAATCGATCCTCATCCGACCGCCACAAACGGAAGTCAGATCTAGGTCAATCATATCTCGCTTCTCTCCATCCAGAATTCTCCAATATCACCTGTCAGGTGTCATGTTAAATCAATTGGAAAGAAATAATTCAAAGACAATTGATACCGGTGCTATCTGAGGCAGCGCGTTCTCTATTCTGTTTGCTTGTATGCGTCGGTATCTACTTAGACTGCGTTCTGGCTAATGTTTGTATGTGTCAGTATCAACTTGGACTGCGTACATGCAAATGTTCATATGTGTCAGTATCAAATCAGACTGCATACTGGCATAGGTTCCGATGTGTCAGTATCAACTCAGACTATGTACTGGCATAATTTCCTATGTGTCAGTATCAACTCAGGCTGGGTACTAGCATATGTCCCTATGATTCAGTATCAACTTAGACTGTGTACTGGCAAGTGTTCGTATGTGTTCGTTTCAACACAGACTGAATACTGGCATATGTTCGTATGTGAGGGTATTTTCTCCGATGTGCGGTGGTGGATGAGGTCATGGACGTACATACTGTATTAACCCTCTTTGCGCAACCCTGTTTAGCTCCAATTCATGATAGCGCCTTTTTTAAATCATTTTCAAAAAAAGGCTTAGTCTGATTTCCAAAACAAATAATGATGAAAGATAGTCTTCACAGTAATTATATACTGCATGATTTTGTTAATATGCCATATGTATGAGAATACACACATACCTATATGCATAAACATACACAGCGATTTATGTAGTGATACATATCAACTCCTACTGATGTTTCATCAGCTTCGAAAGGTGCCACCAAGAGAAACTTTCTGTTCTAATCAATGCCATCTTGTTTAGGTTCAACAACGACATCATATGTTTTAAAATAATTGCTGGTACAAGCTTTATTTATGCTAAGTTATAATGACCCTGTATTGTTCTGTGTGGCTTAGTGCTGCATTTTTAGCGACCTTACCTGAGGAATTACTGTACTAGGGATGGTGAGTGGTGTAAATGCGTGTATTTCAAAGACAGTTCTCAGTATTTTCCCCGTTTGGGACCAGATCTATGAGAAAAAAACTAAAGCAATGTACCCTTTAATTAGTATCGGTCAACGTGTTTCAAAATCTTATGCTGTGCATATTTTCCCTTTGACAAAAGTATGCGCGTATTTTTTTATTGGTAAATCATTTTTTTTTTATAAAACTCGGAGAAGTATCTGCAGGATTTGCAATCTTTTGTGCATACATTTCCTTTTTGCCCTCTCTGTACTGATTCCAAAACATATGTGCGCTCAAAGCTTTGAAGTGCATACTCCTTAAGGGTATTTTTTTCAGATATTAAGTCCATTTTCCAAAATCTGGAGTTTAATTTTACCGAATTCCGATTGCTTTCTCTTCATCTAGAGTAAAAACGAACGCCAAAAGATCATATTTACACAAGAAATCATTCGTTTTGAACTGAGCCACCTTCGCGTTCGTTTGATCTCGAATCGAACAGGATTTATAAAATGGGTTCCGACAACTCGATTAAGAATAAACATTTAAATCTATTCCAAGCAGTTAATCGAAATATTGAAGATTTATGTTTATTTTGAGTAAACAAATGAAGAAAAAGCTTTCAGCGAGACTCAAATTCAAGTCCCCGAAAGGAACTAAGGTTTACGCCCTGCAACTTACCTTCCATAGTGATCTCTCACCGCTATGTTCGTTTGCTTTTATGAACTGAAAGTATCAGAATCTGTACAGAAATCGGTTTATTACTCATATTTTTATGATTTGATTGTTTTGAAAATAACCTTCAATTCTAGTGACCAATTTTCAGTTATATATATATATATATATATATATATGTATATATATATATATATATAATTGCGTCATTCGCAGAGAGCTGTTTCGTTGCATTACATCCCTTCAGTGTGGCTATAAACTTGATATCCTTCCCAATACTGCAAGGTGGGACTGAAACTTTCGCCCCGAACTCAGAGACAGATGCTATACTAGAACTGGACGGTCAGTAGGACAATTTATTTACTTATATATATATATACTTTCCCATCCACTAGGGTGCTCGATTCCTGAGTTAGATGAGCATTGCATAGTTGCTTATAGTAGATGTGCGATATATATATATATATATATATATATATATATATATATATACTTTCGAATTTTTTGTGACATGTCAATCACTTTTCATTTCAAAATACCTGTTATTTTGATTTAATTTACTTCTCTTCAGTATTCTCTATGTTTTATTCAGACTTTGATATCATTGTGTGATGCGCAAATTTTGGCTCAGTTCACATATATTTAACGTTTATTTTAGTCATCTGAAGACGATGCAGAACTTTGAACATGAAGATGAAATAAGAAAAGTTGCGTATAATCGTCTTGAGTATAAAACTGGTCACAAATTGCCTCAGACATTTTCCTATATTAAACTAGCATTGAGTGGAGAACATTTGGGGAGTACTTGACAAACTCATTCCAAAGAACAATGAAATGAAATAGATTTTTTTTTAAACTCCTTCTTGATATTCACTAAACTTAACGTAAGTAAGATGTCCCCACAAATCACATTTCGATACTCCCAGATACTCGGGGAAGGCTGAATCGAACAGTGATCGATACGTCGTGATAAAAACACAACAAATATGGGGATATTGGTCGGAATGGATTGATATACATGATAGCAGCATCTCGTCTACAACAATTCAGACAAAACACAATGCGGCAATCGAAGATTTTAGAAGTAATTCCTTTGACGAAACCCAAGTGACACATGTACATGCGCGTGCCTTTCCGCTGCCGTAGTTATTTTAAAACTTCCGATTAGAGGGGATCAGTCTCAGAAGCGTTTCTCTTACGTCACCGGAAATCTGACAAGTGTCCAGATTTCATTTTGCGTTTCTCCCCCCCCATCCCTCTCTATCTCTGCCGCTCTCTCCTGTTCTGTTCCTCTCTCTGTCTCCCTCTCTCCCCCTCTGTCTGTCTCTCTGTCTGTCTGTCTCTCTCTCTCTCTTTTACATATACACACACAACGCACACACTCTCTCACACACACACACACACACACACACACACACACAAGCATCCCTCTATTTGTTGGTGTATTCATTCAGCTTCTGCGACTAATCTTTGCCTGAAGAGAACTTGGATCGTATTAATTCTATCGCTGAGATAAAGAAAACATTCCTAGTCACTCCTCTGTGTTGATATTCAATAGAAGAAGAATAGCAGAAGCCCACCGAATATGATGACGAAACAACATTATTAAAGGCACGAGATACGACACAACACAAATTCTAAGAGAACACTCAAAAGAAATACGTCACTGATTATTGCCTCGCACATCTATCCTATGACGTCTATTCTTCCTTGTACACTTGAACAACTTAATCATAAAAATAAAAATAAAAAGTCGTTTATTTCATAACATGATATAAAAACATCTCGAAGTCACTGTATAGGATACACTGTATTTGTTTGAGTTTCGTAGTGGTCAACCATCAATGGTACCCCTATTGACACCACGGCATCGATTACTGCAACTCATCTAGATCAAAGAACATCACGATTGGATCAGAAGACTGGCGCCATTTTGCTAGGTGAGACGAGTCACGTCACCAACTCTTTTAGACAAACGGTCGAGTTCGTGCGGGGAGGATTCTGCAGTAGGCTACGGATCCTGCCTGTCAGCAGGGTATTGTGCAAGCTGGTGGGGACTCTTTAATGATGTGGGGCGTGCTGTTGGAATTCCCGTAAATCACTATATAAAGCAGGGATCTAGTTTGATAAGTGTGACATGCCCAGATCTTGTTACAGGCGTTTTGAACTACTTCTATACTCGTCATGTTTCTCGGCCTGTTCTAGCAATATAACGCAACTCTCTATTGTCACGTGAAACTGATTTGACTGACTTCCAGGTACTCGATTGGCCCTTCAGTAAAATCCATATCTTTGAAGCCAATTTGTTGGTAAATATATTCACCTCAATACCTAAATTATATAAACAGATAATGGGAAATGACAGACTGGAATAATGTATATTTTTTCAAATACATAGTGTTTCAACCTGTAAAGCTTCCAGAACTATATATATATATATATATATGGAGGTGTAATGGGTATATGTCCTATTTTGTTTTGTTTAATCTTTTTGTGCTTACTAAGCTGCGCTAAGGAAACGTTAGGGAGCCTCGAAAAATATCAGTCACCTGACCCTTTCAAAAAGCTGAAAAAGAATAAGATAGTAGTGCCCTTAAGCTGGTTCGCTGGCTGGACTTCACTTATCGCATAACTATTTACTCGATCCGTTTGCAATATACAAAAGAGACTTAGAGACAATGGCCTCACTCACTTTACTCTGTACTATTTTACCAATAACTAAGGTGAGAGGTGGATTCATGCCTTTTCCAAGGATATACGTACTAAGTAAACACTTACTGTGTCGTTACCCACGGTTTGATCCCCTGTCAGTTGATCAAAGCTGCCTGTTTCGTTGAGGCGGCGCCGTCTGTGACTAAAGAGTCCTTTGCCCCCATCATGTTAATCCAAAAAAGAAGGGTCTACAGCCAATGCATCTTCCTGATAATCCCCTATGGAGCTTAAACATGAAACCTAACCAGACCATTGACTGAGAGTCATGCAATGTGCACTGGAGAGAATCACGATCAACATTACATGAAGAGATCATAAGACCACAAAGTATACGAGGGGGAAAGAGACATGATAGAATCTATTGGAAAATTCAAAAGGCAATGGGTTGGTCATGTTGTGAGAATGGCAGACAGCCTACTGGACATAACAACTCATAATGTAGATTCCCAGAATGTCACCGGCAGAAAATAAGATGGCATTATATACTGGACAGGTTCAGAAAGTACTGTTTCCATGATGTCCATGATAGGGAGGTCTGGAGAATCTTATGGAAAGTCCTCGTTCACTGACGGATGCTAAAAAGCCGATGATGGTGATATGCTGCAAGAATTATCAGCTTCCTTTCTCCCTGTTGGTTCAAGGTGCTTCTCCACCTCAAGAGTTCAGCTACAAGGTCCTCCCAGGAGTCGGTGTCAATATTGGCCGACTTCATATCTTCTTAAGAAGGAAAAAAATGTCCAATAAAAGCAGACGAACTTGAAATCATTGTTAGGTTTTGTCAAGCCTTGAACAACAACAAACTATACGTCATATTCGATTCTCTTTGATCCTGAAGTCGGTGATATTGTGTCCGTAGCATCTTCACTGCCCCTGCCCTTTAACGTCCCCGTTTCTCATTTCACCTTGACGTCACCACATCAAGCGATGTCAGAAGGTGGAGATGCTGAATAGAATACAAGTCTCAACGTCACCGGAGATGATGGCAGTGTCTATTCATGTCTTTTATTGATCCATGAAGAATTGGCGATGAACTGGGAAAGAAAGAAAGAGAAAGAGAGAGAGGGAGAGAGATGTGAAAAAAGAGTTAAAGAGAGAGAGGGGAAAAACAAGCCTGTCTGCTCCAGGGTCAAACTCAGCTCCAACTTATATTCCGACTGAAGATGATTAGTTCGACTTTTGTATTGTATATAAAACATTTTTCTTTGTATAAATGTATTTATTTATTAGAATGAGATAAGCCTGTTCGTATCTGTATGATATCTTTTCGTTAATATCTAAGACTTTTCAGTTTAGTTTAATCAGTGAGACAGCCTCCTGGCAATCAGTCCACCGTGAGATTATTACATTTCGGTTTACACACTTATTTGCTGTTCTTGCTATGGTATTAAAACAAACTCCAGTCTTCGTAATGATATCAAGATATTAAGATAGAGGGGGGGGGTAAGAAAAAGAAATAGCTCAGATTGGGAAGGAAGAAAAAAGAATAATATGAAGTTTTAAAAAGAGTGAGAAAGTAATCTTACAGCAAGATCTTGATGGACGGATCGGTTTCTGCACAATCACCGAGGTAGAGCAGCGCAAGGCCTGTTCAGTATCTAGATGGGTGACCTTCTGGTAAAACTAGATGCCGTTGGCAGCTGGGGATCACGTGAAGAGTCTACCGTGGCGATGCTGCTAATCTTCCGAAGAAGGAGACCGATCTCTACACTACACATAAGTCAGAGATCCCTCTCCACTTACCCCAAATCCTTTGACTGGCCTGGCTACGGGCGGCAAGAGATGAAAGAATGAGAGTGAAAGGGGAAGGGAAAAAACGAAAGAGAAATGAGTGAATACAGGAAAAAATAAAGAAGAAAATGAAAAAAATTGAAAAAAAAATTATAAAAAGCAAAAAAGCCACATGACTGGTTAATCACTCAATAGAAACTTTTACCTGTCCAACGTCTCTTGACATACCGTGTTGGTAGTGATCAATTAAAAATATGGGAAAAGGTTACTTCTTTTGCATTTTACTTGGCAGTGAACAATTAATAGTTTGAATTTTCATTAGAAAAAAAAACAAGCATGAATAATTTTGTGCATACACTAGTGATTAATTTAGCATAAACTTACATTGCAAATTGAACCCTAACCAAAAAACTATTAAGAGAAAAAAACAAAAGAAACATTGACTTAACACCATTCCTCATCATCAGTCTTTTAATGTCTGTCGTTGGACATAAATCTTCTGCAGGATTCGCCACACCTCTCTATCGTGGGAGTCCCTGAGTCAGTATTTTCTGAATTAGTCTAGCTCGATTCTCCATCTAATAATCTGCCAACCTTGGTTGTGCATGTGATCTCTAGGTATCCATGTCGTGAATCACGATGTCTATCGGTTGTCTGCTATTCTTGCAATATAGCCAGCCCATTGCCATTTGAGGTTTTTTATGGATTTTTTCATACTTTTTTTTCCTTATACACTGTGCGGTTTTGTGATTTCTCGATGTGATGCTGATTGTGATTCTCTCCTGTGCACGTTGCATGGCTAACAGTCAATATTCTGGTTAGGTTTCATGTTTCAGCTCCATAGGAGACTATCAGGAAAATGCATTGGCTGTAGACCCTACTTGAAACTTTCAGGCCTCCAGCACCAATGGCGTGGTCGGTACGCGTGATACAGCCAGATAGACGAACAGACTCGTGTGAAAACTGAAGAAATCTATAATAGCACTTTTGGTTGACGGATTCTGAAATAACAACGATGAGATTAGATATGGAACTTGCTCAGGGTTATAAGCCGCAACGGTGACAGCTTAAGTTAGCCAGATTTGCAATGGTCTCCGATCAGACACAGTTATCAAAAAATATCCGTTTATATAAATAAATGTGTACAGGTTCCCTTTGCTATCCAAAAACAGAACGTCCCCCCGCAAAAAAATCCATAAGCTGTAATGGCTATGTATTTTAGAACCAGTCGTTGGTTGTAGCGGTAATGGGGGTACTAGAAACTGAGTTGCAGAAGAGAGAAAGAGAGAGAGATGGGGGAGCGGCAGCCCTAACGGCTCGCTGCAAAGCAAACCCTGTACACTGTTTTGGTTTTATGTCTTTTTTTGTAAATTCAAAATGTGTTGTAAATCGAACTTTTTGAAAGCAGAGGAACCACGATAGTGATGCATTCGGTGACGATCGAAATCATTAAACTTATAATAGTTTTTGAGACCAGATTGCTGAAAATGCCTTTCGTAGATTCTCAAAGATATCATCAACAACAGCAGCAGCAGTAGCTGTTATAATTCCAATTCTGAACAAAGGCATTTCCCATCTCTTTCCATGACGACCGTGATTGCACCAATATCTGCCGTGTCTCATCGGCAAACTTTTTGATCCAATCTCTCCATCTCATGCCTCATCTTTTCTACGTTTATTGTCCGATTGGCACCAGTCAGTTAGCTCTTTGCTCCATCCCTTGTCATCCCTTATGGCTTAGTTTTCCGCCCCTCACCATTTTTGTTCTTCAGTTATTTCATAACATCCTTCATTCCATTCCTCGCACTGATTCGTGTTGATCTTTTTCTCTCTCAAAGATTTATCCCCAACATTGCTCTTTCCATGGCTCTCAGTGCCATTTTTTGCTGGTTCCTAGTTCGTTTTGTTTATGCCCAATTTCCACATACCTAAGTCGAAGCAGATATTATGCTTGCATTGTATTTTACGCTCTATTGTAATTTATACTTTAAGTACATTAGCAAGGTGCTCTTCAATACGTCTCTATTCATTCACATATGTGTGTGGGGGGTCTGTGAGTGTGTCTATGCCCTTTTCTTTGTCTGAGTGTGTCTGTGTGTCCGTGCGCGGGCGCGCTTTACAGACGATATTAAAAAGGATTATTAGATTCGAGCGACTGATCTCCGTCCCATCTACCCTTATATAAATATTTAGTAGAAACATAAAAATCACTCGTGTAAACCGACATCGCTATCTGGGAAACCGACAAAAGCTCTTTGCCGTTTCACGTGTGCGTTCATACGAGCGACCAGGATAAGCAAACCTCGATCATGAAAGACGAAGAATAGACGACCGAATGTTCGTTTGACATTACATCTTTCATGTTTTTATGTAATGAAAAATTACCCGCGGAAACCATCGAAAATAAGCTCTCACTATAATGAAAAAAGGTTGAATAGAGACCACATAATTCTCTTTGTACGTTTACTCATAAAATATAAATCAAGGACTGCTTGTAATAGTCTGAAGTTGTTCGAATTTCTTAGAGCAGACATTTCACTATAATTCACCAAAAGTCTGTCTGTCTGTAGGCGACTGCACACATCAAGAATTACCCAATATATCCGCATGGAATTTCCCATGCGCACTAATGGGATCACAAGGCATGTGTTTAGCTAGTTATTTTCTGAAAATTCCAAGAATAATAAGATTGGGATGATTGCAATCGTACTCCCACTGATAATAAAGATCTGATTTCTATCGATCTATCTTACTATAATTCAATTATTTTTAATCAGATGCGATCCTAGGATTCACGGTGGTAATGATTTTTAAATAAGGTATGATTCAATGAATACATAATTCAAATCCATCATCTTTTATTGAAACCACAGTCCCACTTGGACCTTCGCCAGGAAATCGTATGACACCCATCTGCAGGGCGGCTGTTCGGCTAGTTTTCATGATAAATCTTTTTTTAATTGACTTATTTTACTTCATCCAATTTTAGTTACTTTCTCTCGTAACACTCAGGCTATTATAGTACGATTCAAATTCCTTGGATGATACATATTCATTGCTAATTTTTGACTAATTAGAAACTGTAAACTTGAACTATCAGCATGCACAGTATCAACATAAGTTTCTCCAGTTTTGAAGTGGGTCTGGCTGGTTTATTATGCGTATATGTATTGCAATGAAATAAGTCCATGTTTAGTGACAGCTGACTCGGTGCTTTAAAATGTGTATTCATAAGATGGAGATAGATGTTAGTCATCAAATGTGGATACGGAGTCTAAGTGCGTGAGTACGTGTTATGTATGTCTTGAAACACACGTATATCATGATATATGTAATTATGTATATGTGTGCATCTGTGTTCTTGTACGTATAGGTATGTTGATGTATGTGTGTGTGTGAATAGTAGGGAAAGAGAGAGAGTGTGTGCGTGCCTCGTTATCGCTTCGGTGAGGATGTAAACGGATCAAACATATTGGGGATATAAAGGTTGAATAGATTTTCTGAACATTAAATCACTTTTTGTATTGAATTATTGATTTATTGACTCTGTCTTACCGGCTGAGATACACAAACACGGAAGCTGCCTGTGGGACCCGCAGACCCCATAACTGCAGGGCTGCGCCAGGGATCCGGGAACACAATATATCCGAGGAACCCTGAAGGAAAATTATCTAAAAATAACTAACCACATCCGACGCACACGCACGATCTATCTAGAGGGCTTTCCAAACTTCGTTTCTGCACTTTATAGAGTTGTTGATTATCTTTTCGAGTGTCGCAAAATTAGCTATACTTTTTATATCTTTCGGAAGATACTTTTCCTGAGTCAGTTGAACTGCCAGGATGACAATGTATATTTGGATTGGACAACAAAAATCAAAACGATGTGCCGCAAAGAAAAATATTTTTAATAAGTGTGTCGCCAATGTAAAAAGTTTGGGAAGCCCTGATTTAATGTTATAATGAACAGTGTGTTTTTGTTGTTGTTTTTTGTTGTTTTTTTTGTTTTCTCTGTCCGTAACAAAGAATTATAGCTTAACGGTAACAACTTTGCTGATAGAAATATCTTCTTGCGATTTGAAACAATGGTCTCTTCCGTAGAGATGCATTCAGTGGTTTCTTTTCAATAAAAGAAAACATCTCATTGAAATTCAAATATATCCTCGCTTTTTTCTAGGGAGGATTAACTTGTTTATATAATTATGAAAAGAATTATTTTCTGCCCTCGTCAACAAAACTAGAGGGGGTATGTATTCGGTGGCGTCATTCTGTCTGTCTGTCTGTCAGTCTGTCCACACGATATCTCCCGATGTTTTTGATTGAAAGCTATTTACAATTTTTCCATTATTTCTGTATTCACTAATGATTATCCATACGATATCTCCAAGACTTCTCAATGAATTCCAATGCCATTTATTGGAAAAGTGAACAATAAAAGACGGAAGAAGTTGATATATTTTGGAGCGGATCCATACATAACTATCTTCCCTACGTCGTGTCTGTCAAAAGTACTTAATACCACTAAAATTTTCATGTCTGTCCACACGATATTCTCTAAAACTCTCAATGAAATCCAACAACATTTTTTTTTTAAGTGGACGATAAGCTATGAATTGAATTTTAAAACTGATCCATGAACAGTAACTTCCCTTGACGATTGCGTCGGCAGTTGGTATACGCTCTCAGATAGCTTTCTCGTTTTCCATTAAAAATATGAAGTAATAAAGAGTCTTACTTCAATGAAAAAAATCTAGTAGCGCGGTAATTTTCACAGAGGGGAAAAAAAATGTATGTACTTATATACTATACTATAATTTTTTTTTGTACCACGAGGTAGGGTCAAAACCTTCGCTTCAGACCCAGAGGCTGGCATTTTAGCCTTGCCCAACGCACGACTGGACGGTTTGTATGACCAAATTATTATACATTTACTTACATACAATTCCACATCCTCCAGAGTGATCCATTCCAGAGTTGGAAGAGTGTTGCTATAATAGCTTATAATAAACGATTTGCCTTACCTGAAGAGTGCTCAACCCTGGAGGAGGAAGTTTTGATTAGGATATATATATATATATATATATATATATATATATATATATATATATATATATATATATATGGATTTTTCTCTTTTTTATATAATCAGTGTTAAAATCTGTAATGCTTTCGAGACTATATATATATGAGGGTTGATCGATGAATTCACTGCCTTATGTGTAGTTCTTAACAGAATTTTTTTCTGAAACTTTTGCAACACTGTCTGTTTCTAGTGATTAATATTCACTACAAATTTAAATGAATTAGGAAGATGATTATGTTGAAAAAATATTTTTCATTATAAATCATTTTTTCCATCAATAGGCTGCTTATTTATTGATGAAATTGCACACACACAAACACATGCACACAAACACACACACACACACATATATATATATATATATATATAGTTGACGATATGGAAATATTTTTCAGCATGGATAAAAAGTTTATTGCAACTCTATGTTTTGCTCAAGTACTGGCGTCATCAAGACAAAATGGGGAAAACAGATGTGTGTGTGTGTGTGTGTGTGTGTGTTGTGTGCGTGTATGTGCGTGCCTGTGTCTGTGTGTTCAAGATAGAAACTAATATAATACGTCGACAATGGTTGTACGAACTTTACACAGTTATCACTGGGCGTTTTTTATTAATGGAGGTTAGTGTAGAGAGAAAGACAATGGTCCATTAATCGTCAAAGAAGGAAAAGACAGCTTTAAAAATTACCATAATAAATCTTTGGTCTTTTATCTCAGTTTGAGTATCAAACACTTTCGCCGAAGAGAAAAGAGTAACTATTTCAGCTACCTAGCGGGATTCAATATATCGCATGTGTTTATGTGGGCGTGTGTGTGTTTATGTGTGCATTTGTATGTGTGTCTGTGGCTGTGTGGACTTATCAATATTTCGATCTCATATATTGATATTTATCAACATATTTGTAATTGATTGAAAAATAATATCTTCACACACATGTATGCGCGCAAATGAAGACACGCACACGCATATATGCATACAGGGATATATACATATACACACACACGCACACACATGCACACATACACACACACACATATATGCACACATGTATTTGCATAAACACGTTGATATGTATACACACCCATACGTGCATATATATAGATAGATATTTAGAGATATGAATATATCGAGAAAACTGAGACACAAACGCTGGCACACACATACATATAAATCTACCCCATTATATATATATATATATATATATATATATATATATATATATATATATATATATATATATATATATATATATATATATATATATATAAATATAATTATTGAGAAACGAGAACAAATCGTGGAAACTGAGAAAATGAGGAGATTACAAGATGATAACAGATTGAGAGAGAACTGGGCGGACTGATAACCAGATAACGAAATAGAATGTTATTCAGGGACTTCCATAGAGGAGACAGCTGAAAATATTGGCGTCTGAAAGTGAAAGAGGAAAATGACTAACATTCAAAGGGAAATTATGAATCACCACTATCAATATATGCTGCTTTTACCTCGGTAATAATGTTTCAATGGTGGTTAAGTCAAGTTGCTTTGTTGAAGATTGTACCAGAACGGTTTGAATCATGAATCAATGGTTTATATACATACATATGTGTGTGGATGTTTGTGCGCGTATATATATATATATATATATATATATATATATATATATATATATATATCGACTCAAAGTAAGGGATCAATTTGGCATAAACTTTCATAAAAAAAAAACTCATTGAAGGAGGGGATTTTTTTTCAAAAAGTTCCTTACTCATTGAGGGGAGTGTGTGAGTGTGTGCAAAATTTCAATTTTCTACCTTGAACATCTAGGCTGGGCGAAGTCCAAGCACATAGGGACATAAATGTTGGCGAATATCAGGAAATACGAATGACCTAAACCCAGCAACAGTGGTTAAGCCGGTCTGTTGATAATAGTGGTGATCAAAAAGGCTGATTGAATGAGCGGAAGAAAAAACGAGCAATACAGGAAAATCAATGAAGGGCGATGATCACTAAAAAAAAAGGCCCTAATTTCCAGAAAACAGGACGACATAAACAACGGAATCAATTGAGTAGGAACAGCTACGAAGCAAAATAAAACTTATTGCTAAATGTAATATGGGTGAATGATCAATATTTCCGTACAATGGTTCCAATGAGCCGGCCTAAACTTAATTTTCCTCTTATATTACTTTAATATTCAGGTAATATTGAACATAAAGAAGAAACCGTTTTGCCTCAGGATGCTTCTAATATTTTACAAGTACAATGCGATTGCAAAATTACTCAATTATTGACGATATCTTTTTACGGCAAAGGTAAACAAGTAATCACAGAAAATAGCAAATAACGATTACAATACTTAATCTATGCCAAGAGACAAGATCTTTGTCATTATAATCAAAGAGAATACCTGTTGGATATTGGATGTCTTCTTCCCGACGGAATACTGGTGTAATTGGGAGAGAGGATAGCAGAAGAAATTGTAGGATGTTTCTGAAGAACTAAGAGAAAAACAGTAGAATGAATGTGACAGTTGTATCAGATGTTAGTGGATCTCTTGGAATAATCCTGAAGATCGTTTGAAATCGTTTGGATTGGAAATATTAGGATGATTTGAAACTATTTATTATTGGTTCTTTGGTAAATTCCATTGATTAATTCTTTTACTTTAATCTTTTGCGAATTCTAAAAGACTAAGACTTAAATATAAGTAAAAAAATTCCGGATCACATATCACTTTTTATCTATCTATTCGTAGAAGAAATGTTTGTTTTTTGTTGTATTTTTTGTTTTATTTTGTTTTTATTTGGACCCGCCACTGGTTCAATTTTTGTCCCATTTGGAAGCTAATCGACTGAACCTTTTTTATTAAGACCCCAAACCTGGTCAAAATCCCAAATTTGACCCTGAAATATATGATATACTTGCATTAGTGTATGTATTCTCAGAGTTGTCAATTTAGATCTGTTTTGCTTTGGGTTTTTTTTAAGTTTTTATTCCAAATTTGTGAGACCAGTGTCGACAATATTTGGAATTTTCATTCATATTTTGATGTCCAGTGTTGTCAATTGATTTTTTTTTTCGAAATTATCAGCCATGCTCCTAACATTGCGTCAACATGCATGTCTGGAGTGAAGACAAATGGGTCATACTGAGGCGTTTACAATTTCAAGTTCCATCTTCTCTTTCCTGCTATTTCTCTCCGATTTTCTATTGTCATGGATTCAAATTAACTGTAGCGTTGACAGCTTCGTCTACTTAAGGCAAGGCTCGCAGCTTTTTTTCTGCTTCTTCCTCTTCCGCATAGCCTCGGCGTTAGTGCAGTGTCGTTCGTCTTTCTCCGAGCCACAAGGACACGTGACGCTTCTGACACGAGTCTGCACTTTGGAATATTTTAGAAGAAAGTAAAAAAGAAAATGTACTTTATCTCTATTTTGATTTACAAAAGGTGGTGTTTAAAGGAGGGGAAGAGGGTCGTGTTCGAAGATGTGGTAGCATTGAACTACGGTATACTGCTTCCCAATTTCTTTTTGATATATATATATATATATATATATATATATATATATATATATATATATATATATATATATATATATATATATATATATATATATATATATGACAAAATGGATTATAAATCTGATTTCTGTTTTCGAAAGGTCGTGTTTGAAAATGATCCATATCAAGTAGGTTATTTATAAGTGCAAGGCGAAAATAATAGATATAGCAAAAAAAAAAAAAAAAAGCTCATCAGTGTGTACGTATGTGTGTGTAGGTGAGTCATTATAATCTCCTCCCTTGTCAATGCACTTAATTCAGGATTCATACTTTGAACATGAAAAAGTGAAAGTTGCAGATAAATTTTCAGCAAACAACTTCGTAAAAGGCTGTGGACTTATTGATCCATTTCCACACGCATACACATGCACATTGAAAATTAAGATGATAAGAAAAGCTAATTTGATATTGATATGTTAGAATGTCTAAAACAAAATTAAACTAAATCAATTGAAATGAAAATCAGATTAAACTAAACACACAAATAACTAAAAATCTTAGATTATAGTGACTTTCGGACACCCACCCTTATGATCCATGCAACCAAATCTTCAATTCACCATAAAACGAGTTTTATGAAATACTTTGTCCCATAAGTTTCGTCTTAATGATGCCCTAATCTTTACAATCACCACATAAATACAGACTACGCCCAAGATACGAAATACGAAACCCCTCGTCATATACCACTCTCAAAAACCACTTTCATCCCGGATAAAAACAAACTTTTCACACCTTCCTCAATTCAAGGAGAAATGACTCTATTTTCCTGACGAGATGCAATATGGTATACTGTCTCCCATTTTTTTAGGATATATATATATGTACATAATGGATTATAAATTGCGTTATATTACATAGAAAATTATTTGAAATGATCTCTTATCATTACTAGGTTAATATATCACTTAATATCACAACGCAAATAAAATCAACAATTAGAGAAAATAGGGCTGCTATAGGAATCGAACCTGCCATTGATAGGGTAGCAGCTACAACGTAGCAAAACTTTTGCCATTAAGCTAAACAACCTGCCTGTAATACAATGGCCAAATAACTGCTTCCAACCTAAATTTCAATCTCTTTGCATTACTGGCGGGCTGTTTAGCTCAATGGTAAAAGCATCGTTACTTTGAAACGATTACACTATCGGTGGAAGTTTTTTCTTTAATCGCATATTTTATCCACATAGTCTAAACTGAGTGATATATTAACAGTGTAACGATGGGAGATCATTTTAAATAAGTTTGTATATAACATAATGCAACTTTTAGTTTGTATACCCCCCCCCACACACACATATATATATATATATATAGAGAGAGAGAGAGAGAGAGAAAGAAAGAGAGACAGAGAGAGGTCGACAGATAGGAGGAAGAAATATGTATTTTGATATGTGCTTAGTAAGAACATTAATTATAATTACAACCCGTTCAAAATTAATAGTCAAAATGTAATCCTTGTTGGCTACGTGCAAAAGAACATTAATCAGAATCTGATCCAAGAGAGATGATATTAAGATCCATGTCAAGAACTCTTAATCCAGTGGAGTATCTGATTAATTCCCACAAGATCAGTGGCCAACACTTGAATCTTCAGAACATTGAACACACTTCCCGAGAGTAGACATATATACAGGAAAATCTTGTAGACACATGAAGTACAGAATCAGGCACCTAGACGTGGGGCAATGGTTAACAAACTGATTCCGTGAAGAAATACTACTGAGTAGTGAGTTTGACATGCACTAGGTGCTTGACTTGTTTATGTTTTTGTTTTTGTTATTTTTACCAAACTAAGCTAAACTTATTCAATATGTATATACTAATACTGGAGTAATGATCAACGAGCTAGTCTAACTGTTATTTATTACTTAGTAAGGAGTTGGATTCTTAGTAAGCTTTGTACCAGACTATGTAATGCTTGGTCAATACAAAAAGAATGATTTACAGTGACCGATGGTCTGAAAGCTCGGTAGGCAGATAAAGACCGAAACACAGATACTGGGGTGAATGCTGAGTATTCGCTTTATAAATGTGTTTTCCGGTCAGCACCTAGCGACCTGTACTTAGTCACTTGAGTCGCGACATGTGGTGTCTACTTTTGATCACGTCATGATAAGTAGTTTGTGTCCTTCGATCTTGCAAGCTTTAATCTTCTTTGTCACACTGCAATGATGAATATATCAAGACTTTCAAATTCGACTCAAATTCGTAACACACGGTCATTTCATTATTCTTTTTTATTCCATGCTGTATTGTTGACGAATAAATAGAAGGAACAAGAAAAAGAAGAAATTTCGTTCGAAACCAGCGACGTTGTTTATACAATTTTTGACAGCATTTGATAATATTTGTTTCTGTAATCAAAATATTTGTTTCTAATTGATTTTTTAAGTTAACCCCCTTTAAAAAGCCCAAAACAGATATGAATAATCATTGCATCAGAAATAAAACGAACAATATCGTCCAAAACTCAATATAATCCATTGGCAAATGTAAAAGCTATATATACATATATATATATATATGTGTGTGTGTGTGTGTGTGTGTGTGTGTGTATGAAGTGTATACCTTAATTATAAACTGTGTATAGTCTGCTTTCTTTCTTTCAGTCTGTCTTTTTTTTTGTCCCTATCTTTTTATCCTGAGAATTGATTTCTGAAAAAAAAGGACAAAAGTAGTTGCTCCATAGTCAAAACCACTCAGACTGAAACTTTATTAATAATATTATGTCAGGTAAAATAACTTGCTAAAAAAAGGCTTGTCCGAATGAAAATCTCGCAAAGAACATGTAATCAGACCGAGCAAATTCTCTGAGAATGTCATAAAAATTCCAATTTCCCTTTCTCTCTTTCTTCCTCCTCCTGGTCACTGGTTGACACCACGTGACGTATTGGCATTACTCTTCCTTTCCCCCTTCAATCTATATATGGTTTGATTTATTGTGATAATAAAGTCAACTTTCTGGTAGTTTGACAATAATATGACGTAATGTGACGCAAAAAAGGACTAAAATATTCCTCTAACTTTTCCCACTCTCTATATCGTATCTTACTTCAAAATAGTCTGAACGAAAAGTCTCATAAAATTGTCGATTTTTATCACTGTAAATAACTCGCAGAAATCGATTCTGAATTTCATACTTTCACAACTGCGTAATATGGTCCTATACTGAGATAAGATAAGCTTAGTAACTCTACAGTACGATGAGCAACGTGTCCGTCAGTCTGTCACACTTCCATCAGTCACCCTTAAAAATTGATATTTTATTTTAAAAGGAATGGCAACAGAGGAGAGGTTCTGATAATAGAATCGCAACACAAAGTTTGCGAAGAAAAGCGGGAAAGGGGAGAGAGAGAAGCAAGAAAATAGTACAGAAAAGGGTCAGGTATTAAACATAAAGCTAACAGAGAATGGTTGAACCTTGTCGGTAAGAAGAGGAGAAAGGTCAGAGAGTAAAATACAGTGGAATTGAACTAGCTTTCCAAGAGATGTGAGCGGAGGTTTTTGTCAGGTTCTTCTGATTTCCATCCCTAGGTATATAACCTTAGTAAAACAACGGGTATTTTATAAGTGTAAATAAAACCGAATTTTAAAATTGATATTGTCCCACCTGTTCCACTAGAAGATTGAAGAGAGAATACGTAATAAGTTTTTCCTTTTGATAGACGAAATATTTTTTAATCATTGGAGACATTTGCAATGAAGAAGAAAACTTGATTTACTAGTAAACAGAGGTGGTGAAAATAGACGGAGAAGAACGAGTAAAGATGACAAACAAATGAATGTTAAAGGAAAAGTAAGATGTTTCAATTGCTGGCGATATCGATTAATAATGGAAACAGGTCTGGTAAGTCACTCGATAGAAACTGTCATCGTTTTATGGCAGCTTACAGTGTCGGTTAAAAAAGGTGATCAACGAATAAGTTCCTTCTTTCGCCTTTTTTTTTCTTGGGTTGAAAAAAGTCTGAATATTCAAGAAAAATTTTCCCTAAATGCTACGAGGCCAATTTAGCAAAAACTTACATTGTAGATTAAACCTCCACCAAAAACCAACTGGGGTACTTTTCAGAAAACAAAGACATAATAAGGAGTAAATTTTGAGCCCTCTAGCTCCTGGGGGTGTGGCATGTACACACAGTGCATACATAGCCAGACAGACAGACAGACAGAACAACTAAGAAACTGAAGAAACCTATATTGACAGTCTTGGTGACAGTTTTGGTTAACAGTTTCTGATAAAAGAATTTGACAGAAGCGACGGACATCGCTTCACGGCTGATGAAAACATGACGTCATGATATTATTGGTTATTTTGATTCTTGAAATCTCTAACATGATCCTACTCATCACACTTTCTGCTCTCTCTCTTTCTCTTTCTCTCTCTCTCTCTCTCTCTCTTCCTCTCACCCTCACACACACACACACACACACACACACACACACTTTCAATTCAATCTCTCGCAGCATTTTTCCTTTACCCCATCTTCCTCTCTCAATTAAACATCCTACAGCGTTTTCTGCTTCCCCCTCTCCCTCTCTCTTTCTGTCCCTCTTCCTCTCTCTCTCCCTCTCTCTCTCAATTCAACCTCTTACGGCACTTTCTGTTTCCCTCTCTCTCCCCCTCTTTCTCTCTTCCTCTCTCTCTCTCTCTCTCTCATTCCAACCTCCTACAGCGTTTCTTCATTCTCCTTCCTCTCCCTATTTCTTTTACTTTCTCTTTCTCTTCCTCTCTCTATTCAAACCTCGACAGCGTTTCCCATCTCCCTCCTTTCTCTCTCTTTTTCTTTATTCAACTTTCTACAGCAATTTTCTCTTTTCCCCTCCTTTCCTTTACACACACTTTCTCTTGTTGATATTACCCTTTCTTTAATCATCAATCTTTTTCCTCTCATCCTTTTTCGTCATTCCCCCCATCTCTTTCTCTCTTTCTCTTTCTCTCTCTCTCTCTCTGACTCTCTCTCTCTCTCTCTCTCTCTCTCTCTCTCTCTGCCTGTCTGTCTCTCTCTCTCTTTGATTTGACCCTCCCTTTCATCGTCACCCTCTTACTCTCTCTCGATTCAACTCTCTACTGCCTTATCTCTATTCCCCTCTCTTTCTCCCTCTCTCTCCCTCTCCCTCATCTCTTTCACTTTTCTTTCCTTCCTTTTCTACCTTTTCCTCATCTCTTATCCTCATTCCCTATTGACCCATTCCTCATTCCATTCCCAGAATGTAAATGTTTTTCCTCAATATCCTTTTTCTTCTTCAACAAATTCTCACCTAAACTCACAACATAGGTTTCTTCAGTTTCTGAATTACTCTGATCGGCTTGGTATACATGTTTTATGCGCACAGGCCGAGCCAATGATATTAGAGGAGTGATTAATGTTAATGTGTGCTCCTTATTATGATTAAAAACTTTTTCCACCCCCATATAGTTTTTTTAGAGTGGGATCAGTTTGTAATGTAAATATATGATTAATTGGTCGTTTAGTTTCATTTTTGAATTCTGACTTTGTCAGTGATCAAAATACGATCATTCTCTTTTACAATTTTTTAGTTGATCACTCCCAACACGGCATACCGCTGAGGGACATTGGTCACGTGATGGTTTCTTTTGAGTGACAAAACAGACCTGCCTTTCTCCTTTTTTTTTCATTCCGTCAAGTTGTGTCTGTCAATTATATTTCCTGTATTAATCTCTCTCAGCCTATAAATATTCAACCGACCTCTTTTGCAGTTTCGTTTTTCAAATCGAAAGTAGTTTTCATTTTCACTTTCTCTTTTGCTGTACCTTTTCTTTCTCTCCCTTCCCCCTTCCCTCTCTCTCTCTCTCTCTCTCTCTCTCTCTCTCCCTAAATCTCTCTCACTCACACAAATCAACGTTTTTTTCTCTTCCTCAATTATTTTTTTTGCTATTCATTTTTTTCTGCACTCTTCATATTCTTTCTTCATAACCTCTACCTTTATTACAATTTTGTGGTCTATCCATTTCGACTCTCTCTCTCTCTCTCTCCCTCAGTCCGTCTGTCTGTCTGTCTCTCTCTCCCCCTCTCTCTCTGTCTACCTGTTTGTCTGTCTGTCTGTCTGTCTGTCTCTCTCTCTCTCTCTCAAACACAAAAATTCACGCCTTTACTCTTCCTCAATTATTTCCTGCTATCTTTTTTTTTTCTACACTTTATATTCTTTCTTCATAACTTCTACCTGAGGTACAGTTTTTTAGTTTTTCCGTTTCGACACATCACCTCTCTCTCTCTCTCTCCCTCCCTCTCTCTCTCTCTCTCTCTCTCTCTCTCTCTCTATCTATCTATCTATCTATCTATCTATATATATATATATATATATATATATATATATATATCGTTCATGACCTGTTCTCATATTTTTAAGGTTTTCTCCTCCCCTCAACCCGTCAGTCCAACAATACTGTCTCTCTTTCACGTGACATTCTTTCTCACTTTCTTTGATTCCATCTCTATCTTTCTTTTCCATCCCTGTTTTGAACTCCCTATCCATAGCCTGTGTGCAACAACAAACCGTATTTTATTGCCATACCTCAGCATACGTAGATGCAGGCATTCAGATGCACTGCAATTGGAATAATGAATAAAATATCTTTCCAAAAATGGAATCTGAATCTGTTTTCTTCAGAACGCTCGATGTTGCTCTCTTGTCAGCCAGGCTAAACACGTAGCAGTCATTTCAAAATCAGAGACAGAGAGAAAAAGACGAAGTCTCAGAGAGAGCGAGTAAGATGAGACCTGTTTGTTTTGGCTTCATATCATTTTTATTCTAACTTCATCATCATCATCATTCTTTTAACGTCCGTTGTTGGACATAGACCTTCCCCGGGATTCGCCACAATTCTCTATCATGGGCGTTGCAGAGCCAGTATTTCCTGAATCTGTCAAGTTCATCTCTCCATCTTGTGTTCTATTGACCGCAGTTTCTTAGGTGATCTCTGGGGATCTATGTTGTGAGACGTGATGTCCATCGGTTGTCACTCATTCTTGCAACATGACCTGCTCATTGCCATTTGAGTTTTTTGATAGTTTCTATGATGTCACGGACACCCATTTTCTTCCTTTTATACTGTGCTGTCTTGTGATCTCTCCATGTAAGGTTGGGCATGATTTCCTAATGCGCACATTGCATACTTCTCAGTTTGCGGGTCCGTCTCTAGTTTATGTTCCATGTCTCAGCTCCATAAGTGACCATCGGGAGAATGCATTGGTCGCATACTCTTTGTTTTAGGATTATTGGGATCATCTGGTTCTTGAAAGTTGGGCTTGCTCTGCCAAAGGCTTGCTATCCCAAAGTGATTATTTGCTTGATTTCCTCCTCTTTTGACAATCTCCTCTTTTGGGGGTCCTAGTTAGAAGTAGTGATTAATAAAGGTCTATCAATTAATGTTCACTAAACGCATGCGCAGGCATGACACAAGCGTCTAAAATGGACGTCTCCTATGTAGAGAGCATTTACTCGCCTATGTTCAGTGTTTATCTTCCTTACTTCCGTCTCTTTTGTTTTAATCCTCAAATTCCTCCCCCATCCTTCCCGTCGTACAGAAAATTGCTCGTAAGTTTGATAAATCCTCTTTTGGCTACACTTCTTTAGATATGTCAAAGACTTGAAAAAATTGTTATCTTCCATAATGGCCAGGCATAGTCATGAAGCTGAGATTTATAGTGTTGGTGTTTTAGGGGTCGCATTTTAGGGATCATTACTTGACCTCAAAACCAATCAACTACAGTCTAATCTAGCGATCATCTCTAGGTCTCCCATCGTTGGTAGATTCACACATATTCGTTGCATACACACGTGCACAGGTACACACACACACACACACAAGCACCCACACGTACACACACACACACACATATATATATATATATATATATATATATATAGACACATATCAATAAACACACACAAACACACACACACATATATATTGATACATATCAATAAATACACACACACACATATATATAGATACATATCAATAAATACACACACACACATATATATAGACACATATCAATAAACACAAACACACACACACACACATATATAGATACATATCAATAAATACACACACACACACACATATATATATATAGATACATATCAATAAATAAATACACACATACACACAAACATATATATAGACACATATCAATAAACACAAACATACTCGCACACACATATATATATATAGATATATATCAATAAATACGCATACACACATCCGTACACCTCGACACGTACCTCCAATATCCACCATATCCCTACGAACACATATACATGCCAACCCATGCAAAAACATAATCATAGACCAAATAAAATTTACGCTTTATTTTATCGCAGAATGATAATTCATAAATATTTACCAACAAGATGCTATGGTTTTATGTAATAGAGTGGCATTTGTCCGGATATTTGGAACGGCTCTATCCTCTATCAAAGCTGACGCTGGTCCTCAACATTACAAATGATGAAAAAGTATCCTCTGAAAAATTATGTCCTTTTGTCCCTCTCCCAAGAACACGAATCTTGAAGGGATAAAATATTGCACTCAAAGAATAGCGTGCTTTTGAAGATATACTCTGAAGAGTTACTTTTTGGTCCGTCTCCAACGATATAGCAGTACCGTACTTTTTTATGATTGTGTTCTCGGTACAATATTTTTTTAAACACTATCTACTGTCACTGGCTGCGTTGATATTAATTTCTCTGTTAACGACAAAAAAGATGATTCCACAAATCCGAAATAACCGACCTTTATGTACGCACCTTACAACTGAAACACCAAATCTTGATATTTTTCAACCTGAACTTCGTACAGCGATCAAAAACTTACATAGAATAAGCCAAACAACTCACAGCTTTGTCTCAGACTCAAAGACTTTTGGGAATCAGATGAGCTTAACACTCAGCCAGTCATCATCAATCTTTTAACGTCCGTCGTTGTACATAGACCTTCCCAAGGATTCACCACAATTCTCTAACATGGGCGTCCCGGAGTCAGTATTTCCTGAATCTGTCTTGTTAATCTCTCCATCTTGTGTTCTGTCGGCCTCGGTCTCACATGTGATCTCTAGGGATCCATGCCATGAGATGTGATATCCATCGGTTGTCTTTCATTCTTGCAACATGACCTGCTCATTGCCATTTGTGTTTCTTGATAGTTTCTATGATATCACGGACACCCATTTTCTTCCTTTTATACTGTGCTGTTTTGTGATCTCTCCATGTAAGGTTGAGCATGATTCTCTCATGCACCCGTTGCATACTTCTCAGCTTGCAGGCCTGTCTGCAGACGAAATCGACCTTTTGGCAGAGAACCTACACGACCTCCAGCTAATGCCAGATGATCTAAACGAAGGAAGCAAATCATTTGGCCTACACGTGAACTTCAGCAAAACAAAAATCATGTGCAATTATCATGTTGAGAATAAAAACTCAGCCAGGGGTTGGTTTTTATTCCTTTTTTTTCCACCTGACCTAAATATCTTGATCAGGTAAAACAAAACCATACACTTGCTCATTGAAAGAACACGTGGTTGAAATTTCTAAAAACCCTTGTGACACGTGAATGATTAAGGACAACATACTTTGGTGAATAAAACAATTGGTTTCTTTTGAAATTCCTCAAAGGTTACCGAACGCAACCTTTGGGAAAACTGGGGTGCACAACGATAGAAACTTTATCATAAAGATAGCAAAGATGAGTTAACTTGTCGACTTGAGAATCGTTATATAATAGTAACAACACTTCGTTTCGGAGATTCTGACCAAAATGTAATTATCACGTGCAGTAGGATAAAAAAGTATCATCAAACTCATGCTTTTGCAAGAAAGAAAGAAAGAAAGAGAGAAAGAAAGAGGTCTGGTTAGTCATGCAATAAAAACCGTTACGTGAATAACGTCTTTTCCAAAATTCAATGCTAAGAGTGATCAATTAGAGAATTGGAAAAGAGGTGACAAACAAAAAAGTAACTTTTCTCGCCTTTTGCCTCACACTGACTACTATTTTGTGTTTCCAAAAATCATGTGTGGATGCTGCTCAATACAAACTGAATTTAGCTTAAACTTACATTGCAAACTGAACTCGCTAACATAGACCTATTTTGCAGAAAGTTTTTCGAGGGACAAAAAACTTTTTTCTAGACATAATGAGGTATAATTCTTTACAATTTCTTCCCTCTGGGTCAATCGACGTAGCCAATGCACATGATACATACATAGCCAGACAACCTTAAACATTGAAGAAACCTATATTGACAGTTTTGGTTGATGATTTCAAATGAAACATTTATAGTATGATACAAGTGATGGACAACAAGGAAATAAAGTAGTTTCATCTAATTCAATATTTTATATCCAATTCATTTTACTTTTTTTCTCTTCGACGTAAGGAACATATGATGAACAGGAAATTTCGTTAACGAGCCACTGAGACAATTCAGATGATCCCTTGAATAAGGATCTTGAAAATAGGATGGGCGATCCGAGCCAGTTGATTTCTGTCGAATTCACCAATTCTATTGCAAGTGTCTCACCATTCCGACGCCAGCCTTCTTATTAATCGGTAAGGTTGGTCACTGACGTAAACCTGACATTGATACGCGTTCTTGGCTGGCTTCTCGTAGAGTTTTTCCATCGTGCCAAAAATGGATTGAGGAATTCCGTTTGGGTGAATCAGGTAGCATTTTGGCAACGCCTGATACGCCTCTGCCCGACCCTAATTGACTCGCTCCCGTTCAGCCAACTTTTACCATTTCACACATCTCTTTTATCGGGGTATCTTTCGCACCTTTAGACGATACGTACTCGTTTTTTCCAATTTGATGATGGCATGGTTCTTACTTAAAAAAAAAAGTAAGGAGAGGACAAAAACATGAGATATCCGAAAATATTTGTATTCATATGAGCAATCATCGGTATCGAGTCATGAAAGGTTTGACACGAGGTAGAATCGAAACCTTCGCTTCAGACCCAGAGGCTATATGTACATAATAATAATAATAATATATATATATATATATATATATATATATATATATATATATATATATATATATATATATATATATATATAATTACTATTTTTGAGTGAATAAATCTTGGATACATAAATGGATGTTGACAGAAAGTTTCACGCTGGTGAGATCTTCAGACCATGTGCTACTCTCGATTGGTTAGTCTCTATATATAGGGTGCTGAATACCAGCGTGAAGCTCTAATTTTTCTATATATATACTAGCAGAGAATCCCAGCGTTGTTACAGAAAAAGGAATCTAAAATTTGACAACATGAGCAAAGAGATAATGCTAAACTCTACCTTACTTACTCTATCAGTGATTTTGTTACGGGAATTAACTAGTATATAACAATTTTGGGTATCTCAGGTAGTACATTAATATACAAGGTAATTTCCGTAAAAAAAGATCACAGAAAAAGAAAATTTGAATCTCTACAAGATTATTTTACAAAAAAAGATGCAACGAGACTCGTCTCAGTGGGATAGTCCGTTTCTAATTGTCGATAAGAGATATTATTAGTCAGCAAAATTGTCACAATCAAGTGGAAGAATCTTTTGTTGCGGACAAAGAAACAGAAAAAACACTTTGTTCCTTATATAGGTGGATGCAACGAATGTTGGATTATGTTCAATTCAATTGTTCCTGCAACATTGTCTGAGGTATAAAGCTATAAATACTGATCACATAGTAATTGAAATCTATACTGTTTTATTTCTTGTCTTTTTAAGCTTTAGTCTTTTCCTTCTGAGCGAATTAATTTCAAGTAACATGAATGTCTTCATTTATTTTTTCGTTTCGTTGTCGATTCTTGAAAAAGGACTCTTAACTTCTAATTGGTTTCTTTCCTGCAGAGTACTTTCCGTTGTTTTTTTTGTTTTTTTTTCTTTTTCTTTCTTTCTTAATCATCTGAGAAGACGTCTCCAAGTTTAACTGTTAAGTATAGTAACAAGTATGACCTACTCTACTGATTCTCCATTGGGGACATCGTTAAATTAGGCTGAATAAGTGATCGATCGTTCAATGCATACATATACATGTACAAATGATTGTATGTATATAGGTACATGTTTAGATTCAGACCAAGGGACATACATATATATGTATGCATAAAAATACTTGAATTTGTACAGACTGAGATCGATAGATAAATGAATAGATAGATCCGTACCTCGTATATATATCGAAAACCGCATATGCACCAGAACTAATTATCTAATGTATTATCAACAATTATCTAAAAATAAATCTTTTCATCTAGAAGAAAAAGCAGCACAATATTTGGGCATTTTTGGTCCAAAATGACCACAAAAACTGAAAAAAGCTTCTTTTTTTTTTAAGAAAAAAAAAGATTTCAGATAGTGGATAGGGTGTACTCATGCAAATTTGTTTTAGTTCCAAAAATGTGTCCACAAGCGCCCGGACACACGTAGACGAGTAAAGAAAGAAGAATCTGTAGTGCACTTCTGGCTGGTTGGTCGGATGGGCCATTTGTGTGGCGACGGTGATCAAATAGATACTCTTCCAGGAATTTATGAAAAAAGTCTGCAGTCATAAAAGTATTTCGGTTATTAAAACCGTAATAAAGGACCTCTGGGAGATTCACCAAAACTAAACAGACATAAACATTGAAATATGAGGCAGATCAAGCAGAATTTATTGGATTTATATGAAAAAAACAATCTACTGGGAAATCAAGCGAATCGCGGACAAATACAATCTATTTTATTCGGAAAGACATTCATATTAATTACGAAACTGAAGCTGAATATTTGAAGAAGGGAACGAACAAGTAATAATTCTACTATCTACTTATATAACAAACAAAGGGAATTTTTAGTTTCTTTGTACATAACAATGGACTTTTCGACAAAAAATAACAATTATGATGATAGAAATATCTGCTATCCTCATTGAGAGCAAAACCAAGGAATAAACTCAGTATAGAACAGAGAGCAATAGACAGAGCAGTGTTAGGAAAAGCTCTCAGCATTAAATGAATCTGCGAGAGAACCAAGAGAAAAAATATCGTGCAAGTAACTAAGCATCAAAAATGGAGATGGACAGGACACCAATCAGGAAGAAGGCACAACAAATAATTATTTACACACACACACATATATATATATATATATATATATATATATATATATATATATGTGTGTGTGTGTGTGTGTGTGTGTGTGTGTGTGTGTGTGTGTGAAAGATCATTTTCCTGAAGAAGCCCAAACAGGGCAGAAACATGAACGTGTTATTCTAGCGAATCTTCACTTCATTATATGTTAAGCTCTACACTGATTCATCTTAATGCTTAATGTTGAAAGTATCGTGCACTTGATGAAATTTACCCATCACACATCGGATATAGTATATTATTATTATATTGTATTCCTGATTTGTATTGTATATATATATGTGTGTGTGTGTGTGTGAGAGAGAGAGAGAGAGAGCGTGTGTGTTGGGGAATACTTACTCTGTTATATGAGAAGATAATGAAAAGAACAATGATCAGAATGATGATAACATAAACAACGTGAATTATCATAATGATATTGTAATAATTTAATCGCAATTCAGATAAAAATGCCATAATACTTAATATGTGAGCATTATCAAAGATTATACTGATTGTGTCGACTTGAGCAGATCATACGGTGTAGACTAAAGAAAGCAAAGAAAAGAGAAAAAAACTGGTTAAGTGCCAGACCCTCTACCCGGAACTCAGAAAACTGTTGAGCATGAAGGTTGTAATCGTACCCATAAGAGTTGGTGCACTTGGAACTGAGCCGAAATCACCCTTTTACTCTGATTGCCAAATTGTTCTTTGTTACGATTAGAAACTGTCAACCGATATTGTTAACATAGGTTTCTTCAGTTTCAAAGCGAATCTGCCTGGCTGGCTGGTTATATATGTAACGTGCGTATAGGTTGCATCGATGGAACCAGAGGCTTAGAATTTAATCATTTTCTCCTTATTATGTCTACAAAGTGTCCCGGGAGAGGTCCGTCAATTCTAGATTTTGTATTTAGTGCTTATCAGGGTTGGGGGTATTGAGTACGGTTTTTAAAGTCTCTGGAAAAATTCAGTGGTTTATTCAATATCATCGCATCGAACCCGGAGGGAAGCACTCTATCACTGGGACACGGTATTCGGTAATGCTAAGTATATTTCACTAAAGTAAATGATTCGAGTTAATTTTTATGATGAAAGAATACAATTTCTATTGTTTAGTGACTTGATGTTTTGTCGTGAATCTTTTCGAAATGTTTACTTCACTTCCGAGAACTTTTGGGCTTGTTGAATCTGTACTTAGTCTTGCTTGTGTATTTACCACAACTATTTTGCTGATCAATTCTACAGCCTTCTTCGGGTGAAGAAATCGTTGAGTATGTATTTACTTCCTGTTTGCTGGTGGTATGGATAAGGATATACTTGATTCTTTATTATCATTTCTTTACTGCTTTTCCGGTCTGAACCGCATCAAACCTTTCAGGTCTGTACTGGATTAGACGTTTATACTTTATTGGTTTGCACAGAAAGAAAAACAAAACAAAGAACAAGAAAAACAAAAGCAAGAAGAAAAATAACAACAACAACACCAGCAGCTGCAACAACAACAACAACAACAACAAATTGAAGAACAAACTGGAGAGGAACAACAACAGCAACAACAACCAAATGTTATGAAAAAAAAAAGATCACAGAGGAATCTACTTCCTAAATCGATCAAGCGTGCAAACGTAGAACCGGAACATTCGATCCTTCAAATCATTGAATTATATATTAACTTTACCTTTTTATTTGATTTGAGTATTCGAAGCGGATTCAAATCTCGAGGTCAAGGTTTTGACTCAACTGAAACGGTGGAGGGGAGGGGACATTTACTGTTTGTGTGTTCTGAATCAACCCGGAGAAGAAAAGACGACTCACTTTGAACCAAAAGATCCTTACCTTCTCAATGCCATTCGATTTTCCTTCTCAAGAAAATCTCTAGTTTCCTCCCTCCCAATTATGGAAGTCGCAACAAAGGAAAATTTCAAATAATTGTTTTAGTTTGCATGAAAACAGACCTCTTTATAATAAGAATGAATTCAATCTTTTAATTGCACAGCAGCTGCAGGGTATTTAGTCAAAGAAAACAACAGAGAATCATTCGGAACACATCATTTGAAATTCCAATTCATCAAAAACAAATAATAATTCCGCTACCGTAACACTTTGCTTTTGTTTTTCTACTTTTAGTTCTTTAATTCGTGGGTCTATTAATAAGAAACGTATCCCAAGTAACCTTGAGTCGAAAGCATTCACAACAACTTTTATTTTTATCCAATTGCCTTAGGCTATTTAAATCAAACCCTCCAACCCGGTTTTATCTATCCATACTCCCACTGGAGCGAAATGAGACACAAGGTCAAGGCTTAACGTAGAAAAATAGAGCAGCCAATCAAAAATAGCCGCAGCCGATGCGACTTCGGTTGCTAAAGAAACCGTTGTTATTAAAGTAACCGAGGTCACGAAAGCGTCAGGACGAGCCAGACCTGTCTCTCGTAGTTCAATGGGACGGCACCACCCAGGGGTTCTATTTATTCACTCTCCCGTTAGAGCAAAATGCGACACAAGGTCAGTGCTTCACGTGGGGGAAAAAAAGAGCACCCCATCAAAAATAGCTCTAGCCGACGCGAACTTGGTTGCTAAGCCACCGTGTCTGCTAAAGCAATTGCAGTCACGGAAGCGTCAGGACGAACCCGACCTGTCCCTTTCAGTGCGATGGAACAGTGCTGCCCCGGGGTGAACTGCCTCTCCAACGCTGAGCCGATTAATAGGAAGAGAACTCAAGGTTCCCAATGCGTTTATCAATGCGCAGCAACAGTGCCCCCTCATTTGCTGACGCATTACACCTGCACACTCGGTCTTTGATGCTCGCCATCATACAATCTCATTCAGATCCTCCTAGCCGGTTGTGGATCACTCCGTTAAACGGTTGGCGTGGAATCTCCATCTCCAGGTAGAGGCGAGCAGTCAAGCAGGTCCGTCAACGGAACTTTTTTTCTTGATCTTGTGAAATATAGGCCAGTTGAAATAATCCGAATTGCGAAGTACAGACATACACAGACATGGATTAACACAGACACAGGCACATATATAAATACAAACACATACACAACACATCCATGTCACATAACCAAACATGTACACATTCACAAGATACATACGTACCGCCTACTTTCTTCTTCTATAACATATGCAGATCACATACACACATACACATACTACATACACACATCCAACATACTCACACATTAACGTACATACAAAGATTACATACCCCCACACATATATGCTACCTACACATATAGCTCATACATGAATCTACACGCATATACACAAACCACAAAGATACACATATACTACATACAAATACATCACATACTAGCATTTTACGTACATAAACTGGTCTCATCCCCCACACATGCACACATACTACATACACACATACACACACATCATATACTTACATCTACAGATACCTACAGAGGGCTCATATGTAAACATATACATACTTCATATACACATACTATATACTCACATCTACAGATACACTCATAGGCCACATATACACACACATAAATGCGTATTACATACACGTATACCACAGACATGTACTTTTATATAAACAGGCTACATGTGCATACACATACACATGCCACGTGTGCACAAAAACTATATGTGCACATGTATGCAAGTATGTATGTGTGTACACACGAGTATTTTGCATTTTTGATGATATGTCGATCGATGAAGAGCCGTGCCACGGAAATCAACTGATGGGTTGGATATTTTCGGAAGCTTCGTTTGATGCCGAGCGTTAGTCCTGTTGAACTGGGTTGGGGGCACCTACCTGCCATGAAAATTGTTTCTGAATAGATGACCTTAGAGCGAACAACGAATGGCAGTGCCAGAGGCAAACGTGAAATCGATGTCCCCCAAGTAATTAAGACCGGAGAAGAGAGAAATGACATGCATAAAGAAAAATCTGGTCTGGGTAATAAAGTGGCTTTCAAGGAATACATTTAAATACAATAGGAATTTAAAAGAAAGAAATAGACGAGCAAGGGGAAGTAGAAGGAGAAAAACAAGAACAATAGAAAGAGAAGGAGAACCAGTAGAAGAAGAAGAAAAAGAAGAGGAAATAAACAGAAGACATTGTGCGAGAAAAAGAAGAAAAAAAAACAGAAGAAGAAAACGAAGAGAAAAAAAGAATAGAAATAGAAGGAGAACCAGTAGAAGAAGAAGAAAAAGAAGAGGAAATAAACAGAAGACATTGTGCGAGAAAAAGAAGAAGAAAAACAGAAGAAGAAAACGAAGAGAAAAAAAAGAAAGAAATGGAGGAGGGAAGAACGAAAGAAAGAGGAAGTGTAGCACCAGGAGAATGAAAAAAAAGAATTGGAAGAATGAGAAAAGGAGAGAAAAAGAAGAAGAAAGAGACTGGATAATTAGCAAGAGAAGAAAAAAAGGAAATATAAGAAGAAGAAGAAAAAAGAGAGAAAATGGAGAAGAAAAAAAAAGAAATAGAAGAAATTGGAACCTAAGACAAAGGTGTAGCGAGAAAAGAAAGAGACAGAATAAGTAGTAAGAGAAGAAGAAGATGAAGAAGAAGAAGAAGAAGAAGAAGAAGAAGAAGAAGGGAAGAAAAAGTAAAACAACAACAATGTAATTTGACACACCCATATCCCTAAATACATGTTTAGATATGAAGATAACTCCGTAAAACATGATTAAAGCATGATCAAAATTCAGTTAACGAGCAACAGTCGCGTGTGAATTCATATTCATATTTCGATGTTCATTCTTATCCTCATCAAAACATTACCCCCAATCTTCATGTCTTGAAATTATGTAAGGGATACTATTTTTGGAGAAGAATCTGTGAAGAACAGTACATGGATGTTGACAAGTGCGGGGCGTATGTTTAAACATGAATATTTGCAGTGTAAGATATTTGTCTTTTCATCGTTAAACCATTGGGTACATTGATTTAACTACACAGCGTGTTTTGTAATACATAATTCATTCACAAAAATGACGCGTCAGAAATATAAATGCGCGAAGAATATCAGCAGCAGGAACCTGTAAATGTCCTCCGTCGAACACAGATCTCCCTCAGATGCCTCCATCTTGGACGCCACGTTACTGATACAAAGAATGTATAAGAAGCACATATTGAGAGCAAATGAAAAGGTTTCGAAAAACTGTGAACGAAAATTGTTTTTTCCACATTGAAAGGACTCTGTTCGATTATATTCATTTTGTATGTCTCTTTTCTTTTCTATTCTTTTCTTTTTTTAAATATCATTCGTTTGCTGAAATAACAATGAAAACTTTTTTTTTTTTTTATTACTGTCCGGT
The DNA here is from genome assembly GCA_963457665.1 of Thysanoteuthis rhombus. Taxonomy (NCBI): domain Eukaryota; kingdom Metazoa; phylum Mollusca; class Cephalopoda; order Oegopsida; family Thysanoteuthidae; genus Thysanoteuthis; species Thysanoteuthis major. The sequence continues at coordinate 12,104,708 of OY735226.1, read as the reverse complement.
TCGTTGTAGAGAGCTGCACTTGCCAACCTTTATGATTCCACCTAACAAAAGATCTCCAGCAATAAAGCGTTGATATTTATATTTTTACATTCTACTACCTTGCTGTAAAATCATGGGTTTTATGAAAAAGAAAATTATTCTATTTGCTCACATGCAAAATACAATATTCCCGGGTTCGGCGTATACTCAAAGCGAAAAGATCCTAACGAACAGAAGATATGTATACACATATACACACATATACACACACATACACAAGTACACACACACACACACAAATACACACATACACACACACACACACACACATATATATATATATATATATATATATATATATATATATATATATTGAAATGAGGATTTGCGACACAAACACGTTTTTATTTCTGCCCTGTAGATTCCTACGTAGAACATTTGGGGTGGGTGTCTACTGTCCTGAGTGGAGAACCTTCCTCTTATCTGATTTACATATCTTTACTTTTTTCTATTCCTTCTTTTGTTGTTGGTCACTGCTTATTCTGTTTTACATAGAGGAAACAAATTATCCTTATGAATAAGCGGGGGATGCTTCAACAGCGTGTTGTTAAATTTTAGATTGTATTCCAACAAATTAATGTTTAATGTTGAATGTATCGAGCACTTTATAGAATAAACCCTACACACATCGGGTATTTCGTTATATTATATTATAGTATATTCCAGATTTGAACTTTGTTTATATATATATGTATATGTAATCAATAATTTTGTCATCCACCGATAGCTGTTTTGTTGTATTACAAGTCATCATTGTGGCTATAGACTATCCAACATCCCATCCAGATTCATTCTTTTAGTCACTGTGCCCCCCTCGAACATTTGTGCAACAATTACATTATCAAATAATGCATTATTTTATATCATATTGTATTCCTGATTTGTACTTTGTAGATATATATATATAAAGAGAAAGGGGGAGAGTAATCTTCTCAAGTAAAAAGTTCTAAGAAAAGGAAATTAAGGGTTTTAGAGGGAGGTTTTACTTACAATGTACCTATAATGCTGAACTGAACCCTTACTATTTACAATATTTATTATATTATACTATATGTGTTCTTCCGTTGTATGAAATTTCTAGCTCTGTTTGACACAATATCCCCCTTAAACATTGGTACAGCTCAACCAAATTTGGCTGAGATTTGGTATTTATACTCAATGGACATTGAGGGATCTTTAAAAGTAAAAAAATGATTAGAGGTTGCAAAGGGAGGTTTTATTTACTATGTGAATATAATACTGAACTAATTCCTATCTTTCGGCTCAATATATATAAATATGTATGTATAATATAATAAACTGCATTATATTATACAGAAACTCTTATTGGAAATGACCTACCGTATTTACACGGTTTATGTATCACTTGAACTAGACAACGTCAATAGAATAAACAATTAAGGAAAACGGAGCAGCAGCAGGAATCGAATCTGTGATCGATATGGTAGCTGTTTCATCATTGCGATGCTCTTACCATTGAGCTGAACAGCCAACAATAAAGCAAAGACCTAAATAACTGTTTTCACTCCAAATTTTCATCATGTTTATTCTCAGTCTATTCGTTTCTTTCCAACGCTACGGTTATATATTAGGAAATAAAGACAGAATGATTATACCCTATCGATTATAATTTACTATATCATTCATCTTATTTTATATTATATATCTTCATCAATTACATAAAACCGCTGGCTTTGTTTGTCACTGAGTTACCCATTAAACATTTGCACAGTTCAACCAGTTTTAAGGAAAGTGTTGACATGTTTTAGAGGGGTTTCTATTTACAATGTGAATATAATGGTAAACTGAACCTCTACTCTCCGCTTGGTCAGTTTCCAGCCGGTATATATATATATATATATATATATATATATATATATATATATATATATATATATATATAATTATTGTGTCATCCATAGACTGCTGTTTCGTTTTATTACAACTCTTCAGTGTGGCTATAGACTATCCTTTATCCCATCCAGTACCACGAGGTAGAATCGAAACCATAGCTTCAGACCTGGAAGCTGGTATCCTCACTCTACTCCACGGAACTGGAGGGTCAGTAAGGTTGAATTTAAGCCATATATTTATTTTTCGCATATATTCCTAATCCACCAGAGTGCTCGATTCCATCGTATCACATGGTAAAAAAACCCATTAATATTGATCATTGGGAAACATTAAATACACATTATGTATAAGCCCTGAACACAAGGTTCCGACCCTTGTACCTTACGGCCTTCATCAGGTGATTGTCCTAACTGGGGATGTCCGAATGGTGAGGCTTGAAGGGGGCCACTATCGAATGTCCGCATCCTGTTGATCAATTCTGGGGGGTGGGGGTGCAATTCCTAGTCCCAAACACTCCGATGCTACCATCCCCTTCCTCAGCATTCGAAAACATTTTCAATTACATAACTCACCTGAAGAAGGCCGTTGGGCACAACAACCGAAACCTTGTTTTCAAAAGGGACAACAGTCAGAAAAAAAACTCCGCATACTGACTATCTCTTATCTAAAAAAAAAATCAGACAGAACCTGGATACATAATTTTTATAATATACCTTGCAAGTTTCAGTGTGAGTTTTCAGTGCAGTAAAGGTTGAAGTATCTCGTTGAATTTTAATCGCTATAGGGCTGTCTAGTTGCCAGACATCGAGCCATTGATCTTTTAGGTAAGAGAGTCTTGACAGGCCTCTTGCTTAGTGTATCAATAACAACATCATGCCAACGCGTCCAAGATGAAAGCCGATTCCATGCCTTTCGGGAAAATAGTTGGGTTATTACTCTATGACTTGTCGACTGCAGACATCATCCCCCTAATTTAGAACTGCATTCATTGTGGATTGTGTGACATGACTAGAATACGATATAGTAAGAAATCACCGACGAAATTGACGAGTCAACCATTTGCAACCAAAACACTGAGACTAAATCAGCATTGAAAACAAGTGACTAACTGACTTATTCAGTGGATGGAAGCATCACTTCTTAGAGTAACACTTAGTATCAAACAGACACAACGTATTCGGAAAATATCAGATGTATGATATCATTAGCTGCTTGGAATCAACTTGTTCCATCAAAGCGTAATCACTCTGCGAATAAGTATCTGGGCGTGGCAATATGGCTTGTTCATTCCGATGACCCAGAGAGCTATGCTGGCTGGAATTCAGTTCCTAATAGGTTCAACCAAGTCAGACACGTCAAGAGAAAGGAATTTGACCGAACCTTTTCCAATCCCCCACCCCCAAATATATTCCCTAATCCTCGATCCCATTATATTGTTTTTTTCACTTATTTTGTCCCGGTTCTAGCTTCAGTACCCATTTTTTAAATTACTTTCCTCTATCCGATTCTCCCATCACCCTCTTACCTTACCAACAAGTTGGTATATTGTAGTCCCAATTTTTGTGAAAAAGAAAAACCGTATTTCTAATTTTGTTTTTTGTTTTTTTGTGAAAAAGAAAGAAAAAAAACTATTATCCAAAATCTACATTTTGTAGACGAAAAGAAAATAAAAACAAAATCTGAACATACGAACTCCCAAGTTCACAACTGATTTCAGCATTGAAAAAAAAACATCAAAGGTTGATATCCAATTAAGCCAACAAACCAACTTACCAACCAACCGACCATAGAACCAAATCAACCAACCCAGACACAAAAGCTGATGGCGTGGATAAAATATGACTCATTGAGATTACCCGGCATAACAATTGGTCACAAGAAAAAGACTTATATTAGCAAGGGTTCTTATTTCGTCGAGAACGAATGCGATATTTCTTTCCGAACAATCTTATGCTATTTGAAGAAATGCGCTAAGAATAGTGACACTCAATTATTAGGAAGTCGATACAAAAAAGTCAACGAAACGAAAAAAAGATTAAATCATTTAAATAAAATATATTGAACTAATCCTCAATCTCTAAAAATCATCATCATCATCATCATCATCATCATCAGTCTTTTAGCGTCCGTCGATGGACATAGACCTTCCCCAGGATTTGCCACACTTCTCTATCATGGGCGTCACGGAGCCAGTACTTCCTGAACTTGTCTAGCTCATCTCTCCATCTAACATTTTGCCGGCCTCGAAGGAAGAGTGTATAACCCATGCATCCTCCCAAAAGTCACTTACGGAGCTGAAAAATGGAACCTAACCAAGAGACAGATCCTGCAAATTGAGAACCATGCAACGTGCACATGAGAAAATTATGCTTGGCCTCACATAGAGAGACCAAAAGACAGCACAGTATTTCCGGGAAAAGACAGGAGTCAGGGACATCATAGTATCCATTAAAAAACTCAAATGGCAGTGGGTTGGCCATGCTGCACGAATGGTAGACAACCGATGGACATTACGACTCACGACATGGATGGATCCCCCGAGATTACATGCAGAACCAAGGCCGGCAGAATATTAGATGGAGAGATGAGCTAGATAAATTCAGAAAATACTGGTTCTGCGACGCCTATGATAGAGAAGTGTGGCGAATCCTGGGGAAGGTTTATGTCCAACGACGGATGTTGAAAGATTGATGATGATGATGATGATGATGATGATGATATTACACATGCTATTTTTTTTTTTAAATCCTATGACACCTGTGTCTCTTCAGGGACTTTTCTTTCAGTCGTGTTTCTCTAGATAGCTCAGGGCAACGCTGCATTGTGACATTTATTCTGTAATACAACAGTAAATCTACAGTCCTAAAGGCATCAATGCAAAAATGAAATAATAAAGCAGGATTTATTACCTCTACTTCCCCATAATATTGATTCACTTTTCATCTGAAGTTCAACAAATAGAACTTAGAACTAATAATGATGTCGAAAAACATTGGTGTTCTTACTGACATTTTGGGATATAGTTCACCGACTGTTTTTCAACCACCAGAGAACCTTTCGAAAATATCAACTAACAGGTATCACTATCATCTGAGAAACACGTTTTCTTACATTCGGAGAGACATGCTATAAAACAAAGACGTGTAAACAACCGGCGATTCACACGCATGTACGCACAAAAAACTCACGCATATGAATAATACCCACTGTTGTTTTATAAAAAAGAGCGACCTGTAGTGAGTATAATGTGCAAATGTCTGTTAATAACGCTTGCATAAGTACATATTCATTTTTTTTTCGAACGAATTTCCATTTCAAGACACTTACCTTTCTGTCATTGTCAATAAAGTGCCTTTTTAAGTTGCCTGAGAGCAATTTTAAGGAAGAAAATTAAGGAAAAAAAAATACTTTCATTGACTGAAATTCACCGTCACCATATTTGTTATTCGCCGTCGCCATATTTGTTATTCACCGTCGCCATATTTGATATTCACCGTCGCCATATTTGTTGATTGAGTTGAGATTTCATATCGAGAGAAAGGAAAGAGAAGAAAACTGATCTCAAAAAGATCTACTTGAATCGGAAAGTAACGAGCTTAAGAAGAGATTATGATGAATTTTATTGATATTTCCTTGTTTGCTCGTTGTTTCGTTTTTGTTTTGTTTTTTTGCTTTGTTTGTTCTTCGAAACTTTATGACTTGAAGCAACTTGTATTACTACTTTGCAATAGAAAGTTTAAAACCGAGTTGAAGATGAGATTTTTAGATTTAAGAAAGACGAAAACGTTAAGCAAGATTTGGAATACTGCAACGAACGCTTTCTGATTTATTAAAATTAATTATTTATTTTTATTACAGATTCCCGGAATCACATTTATAATCTATTCTTTAAAGTTGATTGATGGGTATAGATCGATGGATAGATCGATAGATAGATAAATAGTTAAAGTCAAAACTTTAATCTGGTGAAGTAAATTTGTCAAATGTGCTGCTTTAAGCAACTTTATTGAATATTTTTGATATGTTGATAGATAGAAGGAATCATGATTATCTTTGCTCTCTGTAATATTATGTTGAAGATCAAGACAACAGCACTTTATATAGCAGGTACATGGTTTTATCCTAGTGGATTGTTCAGTAAGATATTGAACTCTCCAGTCGACATAATTTCTCTGGATTACATTCGACACATGTTTTTAATTGTAATGGAAGAATATTATAAGAATGGGTAAGAGCTTAAAAACCAAGTTTAACATATATATATATATATATATATATATATATATATATATATATATATAAATATGCTATCATAAACTATTATTCATCGTATATATATATATATATGTAAAGAGAGAGAGATACAGACAGACAGAAGGAGAGATAAATAGATAGATTCAAACATACATTGGTAAAAATAACGTACATACTCAGTCTATTCACATTTTTGGTTATTTTTTTCTAACCTTTTATTGATGTCAGTAAAGTTTTTTAAAAACTACCTAAAGCTTGTTGTTTGAGTTCTGTATTGCAAACTAGAGAAATTTTGAAAAAAAAAAAATTTACAGAGTTTGCCTGTGAATTTTTACAACGTATCTTTAAAGTCTAAATGATGGATTGCTGCTTCGTTAAACTCTCATATATATATATATATATATATATATATATATATATATATATATATATAACGTTTTTTGTAGGTGGTGGATTACGTTCATTGACATTCTAGGAGATTGTGCTGAAAAATGAATTCATCTCGCCCTTTTAAATACTTCTACCCTTTTACTTAATTAGGCTGTGGTCAATGATGTACCTGCTGGGATAGATAGATCCGTCAAAATGAAACATTGTTGTGATTAAAATGACTGTATCACGTTATTAGTTTCTACTTTACAAGTTTCTTTCCTGTGTCCCGTGTACGTACCCTCTTCACGTATCTCAGCACCTTGGCAGTTGTCTTGGAACTATTTTATTGGGTTGGTTGCATTCTCGGCTTTTCACTTGCTGAAACTTAGCCAAATCCAGTACAAAACCACACATCAAAAGTCCACCGACAAACAGAATTACTATGAATGGTTTACGAGACCAGGGCGTCAATCATTGCGCTTTCATCAGCGCTCTTGAACCAAAGATTTACTGTCTTCATGCATTCATCATTGGTGGAATCTATGAGAGCAAAGCAAACTGCTGTGCCTTTGATGCATTTTAAAATGTAACGATGACTTTGTAAGGGGGCAGATGTAACCTACTTTTCACATTTTGCCAACTCCTTTTCTCATGTTTTTCCAAAACTCTTTGGGCGTGTATACGTGCACTGTGATGGCTAAATCATTGACCATTGTATAAAGCCGGAATCCACTAGATATACTGATTAGTACCCAAGGCAGTGAAGTGTCAGGCTTGAAGTTATTTGGTTTAGTGATTCTCAAGAAAGCTGATGAAAATCAGTTTGAAGAACTTAAAGACTACCAATATTTCTTCATAGTTCCTATAAATCATATGCCATGGTTTTTACTCCTTAAAATACACTTAGTATCGATTTCTATCGACGTCTTTCTAAAAGCTCAATCTAACCTAGCAGGCTGCCCCAACTACCATCAAGCCTAGCCCCTTTTGAATAAGCACCCTTTGAAGAGGCGCTGTACTTATATTAGTAATTACGAAGATTTGGAATGGTAGGGTACATACAAAATTATCCAATCAAGCTACTTATCAATGTCTATTTGACGAATTTATTTCTCCAAATTTGGATTTTATAGCTTATCGTCTACTCTTCCGTGAAATTTCATTGAAATTCATTTGGAACTTTGGAGGATACGGAACGGCTATGACTAAATGAAGCACTCTGATTTAAAACGTTCAAATCCCATCTATCAACACGATATATCCAAATGTTCCAATTGAACTTTGATTCAATTTTGGGGGGAGGCTTAACAATAAATTACAAAAGGAAACAGAAAATCTGGAGCAGACCTACGCACAGGTATCTCTCCTATGCCCTAGCTAACTGCGCACAACCACAAAATATCTGTAAAACTTCTGTCTGTCCAGCCAATGTCACCAAAAGTTCTGGGTGAATTTTAATGAAATTTTATGGGGATGTGGGAAATAGATTAAAAAAATAACAATTGAATTCGAGAGTGAATCCATGCACAATAACCTCCATTACATTGTAGCTATCTATGTATAACAAAACATATCTAAAGATTTGTTCCATCTGCCCACACGATATCTCCAAAAGTTCTTTTTGGTGAAATTCTGTGGAACAGTGAGAAGATTTTGGCATGATCCATTAATGATAATCTCCCTTTCGTCCAAGCTCACTGCAGGCAACCACACGATATTTTCGGAAGTTCTCGATGAATTTCAGTGAAATATTCTGAAAGAGTTGCCAATAATCTACAGAATAACTAATAAATTTTTTAAGTGTATCTCTCAACAATTACCTCTCCTGTATTATAGCTTTCATTCCACACGGAAGTTTCATATTAGAACAAGGGTTTATGATATTTGATTGTAGATAGCTCGAAAAGGTTTGCTCTGGGGTATATGATTCATCTGTGTACTTAACTCAGCATTGGATTCCATTTCATGCGATATACAAAGTGTGAATATTGATGAAAAAATGCATCTTTCTGCAACTAAAAATCCACCATTATGAAAAATGGCGCAGGAAACTCTTTGAAACTGATCTGAAACGTCTACCCAAAATATTCTCACTCACTGAAGGTCCCTCTAGTATGTCTGATTAGTTTTATCAGTCAACTCAAACAATCCTACGGGACTCCATTATGACTATACCAAACAATACTGGCAGATGCTCTCCGGGTGTGCAAAAAGGTTGGGGCGGTTCGCGAGGAACGCCAAGATTTCCAGCAAATATGTTTTAAAAAATGAATAGTCTTGCCTTCAAAAAACATCAGTTAAGGAAATTTGCAAATGTATATTAGATTTAAATTTAGAAACTGGATTTGTCAAAATCTACAAAGTGGGTTTGAAATTTGGACAGCCTCCGCCTGGCTAACCTCTCGTTGCCAAGCTTATTTACCGTGCAAAGTTATAAATAATATGATATTAAGCTAATTGGCTCGTGCAGGAGAGTTACGTTTGTGGGTCCCGAGTACAAATGTCAATATGTCAAACAGATATGTGTTAGTTGAATTTTCCTATTTTGGCACGTAACGATGTTCCTAATGGGACAGTGTAAAAGAGGAATATATACATACATACATACATACATACATAAGTACATCATGGAGGGGATATGAATCGATAGATATATGTATATACATACGCACACAAAAAAACACACACAAACAAACATACTGACATACATATATACAAGAAAAACGGGATCTACATATATATATATATATATATATATATATATATATATATATATATATATATATATATATATATATATATATATATATAAACTGAAAACGACCAGAATATATTTGAATATCTAGATTCATCGAGTGTATTAGTTGCCCAAAACTGTTATCATGCATACATACAGAGGTTTAAACAATTGGGGAATTATCAACGACCTTGGGAATAGCTAGTTGTTTAACTGAAAGCGCTGGGTGTGATTATACTTTTGAGCAACTATTACACTCAGTGAATCTGAAGGTCCTCTTACGTCGTCTTGTGCAGAAACAAGAAAGATTTAATGAAAAATTAAGAAAATGTTCCTTATTTGCTATATTTTACCACATACACACTCACACTCACACACGCACACACACACACACACAGATATATATATATATATATATATATATATATATATATATATATTCATAAATATATATATATATATGTGTGTGCGTGTATATATATATATATTTTTGTCATCCACAGACAGCTATTTCGCAATATTACAACTCCTCAGGTTGGTTATAAACTCGGTACTTGGTATCCCTTTCAATACTGTTAGGTAGGGTCGAAACCTTTACTACGGACCCAGATATATATATATATATATATATATATATATATATATATATATATATATATATACGAATATTCACTCGCACACATACACACACATATCGAAGTGGAAATTTCTTCTGTTTGTGGTATGCCTTACAACTATGTTCCCCAACCTTTGATCAATAGTTTTTCTCCTTCATAACTTCGACACTGTCTAGCCACATAAACTTCAAAGGAAAGTTACCTCTTTTCATATGGGCCAACGTTTTTGAATAAACATGATCGCATGTTCAACAACAATAGCGTTCACACGTAGAAGACACGTCTGACAAAAATATCACATAAAAGGAATTCGTACAAAGTTTATTGACTAAGGGAAACTTCAAACAATTTTCCGAATACACCCATGTATAAGACGAATTTCGAAGATCAAAATTCATGCAAATATTCAGGGTCAACTTTTACTAGACTAAGAATTTCCCTGATAAAATTAGCAACCAATGGAGGGAACTCTACCGTACACGCGTAAACAGACTCTCTCAGAGGCTCGCTCAGTCAGCAGTGATTTTGAGTGTTTTGTGACCGCTGAATTCATAATGATTGAGAGAGTCATTCTTCACGTTCTGTGGTTAGTCACCCTCACCCAGATTTAGGTCCCTGAGACTTCTTGCTTATCCCCAACGAGAATTCAGACCGTAGACGAGATTAGGAAGAAAGGAAATAAGCAGCTAGTGACGGTCCCCAAAGAGGACTTTACAGTTTTTCAATGCTTTTTGGCAGCGTGTTGTGTTGAGGGTAATCAATGTAAAAATTGGGGATAAAGTGTGATCAATGAATAAGTTTCTCCCCACACCTTTTGATGGGCAATGATCCCTAAAAAATTGATTTCCACAAAAAAAGCTTGAAAATTAAAGGATCTCTTCATCATAAACTTACATTGAAAATTGAACCCCCAACAAAAAACTCTTTAGAGTAAATGTTTAAATGCTCTGCTTGATGCAGCGTGTACGCATAATACATGATGATTGATACATCTTGTCCGATGATAGTCATTCCATCACTTTACCAGGTCAACCTGCTCTATTCCACTACACACATGTGCTGTAAGGCGGCATTTAAGACATGTTACTGATTTGTGAGGTCTAAAGGACTTATGACAAACGAATGTCAGGCTGCTCACAGGATTGCTTGAATCTGTTTGTGAAATGGTAGTTTTGTACACTTTCGAATGTCTCTTCAGTCCAGGGCTCGTCTTACACATCTTGTCGTATACTACACAGGCTGTGTTGTCAGAAAAGACAGGTGAGATATCGTTATATGCAATCTATTTCTGTGGATATCTTTGTGATTTATTGAGATTTACATTGCCTACCTTTGAAAGAAGAGTACGGCCATATACATCACACTTCCAGTTCTCCACATTCTCCGATAGACCCACGGCAGCTCTTTTGTGCAAGGCCTATTTCAATACAGCATGCTCCAGTTGCCCTTCCTCAAACATTCTGCACCTTAACAGAACACCTCTATTCACTAAAATCCAATGCCAGCTCTCCCCAATTCCCCTCGCTCATTCCCAGATTCCTGGGGTTATTCTTCACGTAGTATCACAACCTTTTTCTTAGTTAGCAAGCCAGACCAACTTGAAAACTGAAGAGACCTATGTAGACAGTTTTGGAGGCAGTTTTGTCAGACGGTTTCCAATAACACCAGCATAGAGCAACCACCGAGCTAGTTCCTCAAACGCATCTTACAATTGACAATTTAGACGATATCATTTTACACAGATCTCTCCAAGCCAAACATATCTATATTATTTCAAGGCAGTAATTTTTTTTACAATAAACAAAGTCTGAGAAAAAAATAATAATGTTCGCTATCTCACAAAACAGCCGGTTTCGATATATATATATATATATATATATATATATATATATATATATATATATATATATATATGTTTTGAGGGGGTTGATTTTTTCTACCGAACTTGCCGATTATCCAACAAGATGGTTTGGCATCGCTCCCATTGAGGTCATTTTTTTTGCATGTTGGCAAAAACCTTCCTTAGATTCTCCACTCCAAGAGTTTCAAAGAATTGTTCAGCTGGGCAACACGTGACTAAAGATCTCGGGTAATTAGCGCCACCTGTCGGGGTTTTCTTACGAAGTTTCATCTTCTTACTCTCCCTATCCCCTTATCTATCTCATGCAACTATTAGTATCTCTTCTTCATGCTTTCAAGCTCTTTTACTTTCTAACCTCACTCACTCACTCTCTCTCTCTCTCTCTCTCTCTATCTCTCTCACTCTCTCTCTCTGAATAATTGCTCCCAACACTTTTATCCTCAAAACTAGTATTCTTTTCCCCTCTCTCTTTTTCTCAATCTATCTATCTATCTATCTATCTATCTATCTATCTCTCGTTCTATTTCCTTCTCTGTTTAATTCTCTCATCCTCGTTCTTTTTTCTCTCCTGTTCCATTATCCCTTTCTTTCTCTATCTCTCTAGTTCCTTTCCTCTCTTCTCTGTTTCATTCATTCATTCATTTATTCATTCTCTCTTTCCTTCTCTCTCTTTCCCCTTCTCTCTCTCTCTCTCTATTTCTCTCTCTCTCTCTCTCTCTCTTCCATTTCTTCTTCACTTATACTTTGTCTTTTTCTTTTCTTGTCCGTCTGCTATACCTTCTCTCTTATACTTTTCATTTTTCCTTTTCACTTTTGTCCCGGTTACCCTCTCTCTCTCTCTCTCTCTCTCTCTCTCTCTCTCTCTCTCTCTATATATATATATATATATATATATATATATATATATATATCATGAGGCATTTTTTAGTCATTTACTAGCAAAACAAACCAAAAACAAACTCAACCCCTCGCACAGAGAGTCGTGAAAAGACCAATGCTAAGGATAACCGTTAAAGTTTGAAAATTTTATACAAATAATTGACAACATGGAGATGGTGCCAGTGAGTCAGCAACTGTGACAGGAAAATACCTGGCACAAGATGAAGATATGAGATAGAAAGGTTTGCAGATAAAACATGGCCGAGGTTAGCACCATCAAGGTCTTCATGGAAGGGTATGGGATGTCTTTTATCCAGCATTGGACTTATACTGACTGATAATGATGATTAAATTTAGTTGACTACTGCACGAAGCTAAGTAGCAGAGCATTAAGTGATAATCAAACTCACTAAAAGAGCAAATTGGTCAACGAGACGGGCTTGCCAACCATCTCGCCTCTTCCCCTCTCTCTCTCTCTCTCTCTCTCTCTCTCTCTCTCTCTCTCTCTCTCTCTCTCTCTGTTTTTGTTCATCTTTTCCTTTCTTTTCTCTTTTCACATTCCCTCTCGCTTTTATTTCAAGTTTGCATTCATTCATCATCATCATCAGCAGCAGCAGCAGCAGCAGCAGCAGTCTTTTAGTGTCTGTCTTCCCCAAGATTCGCCAGACTTCTCTATTATGGGAGTCCCGGGTCCCCGTACTTATCAAACCTGTGTAGTTTGTCTATCCATCTAATTTTTGCCGGTTACAGCTTTACACAAGATCTTTGGGTATCCACGTTGTCAACTGTAATGTCCAGCGGTTGACTGACATTCTTGCATCTTGACCAGCCCGTTTCCATTTGAGTTTTGCTTTTTGTGATATGTCCAACCCCAGTTATTTCTCTTATGTGCTGTGCTGTATTGCCACCCCTTCGTGTGATGCTGAGCATGTTACATGGTTCTCAGTTTGATGCCCAAGGACACGCTAAGTGCTTTTCGTAATATTTTCATCGGCCAATAAAGTTGTGAGAGGTACATGTATCGATCAATGTCCGTCCATTTGTCCATCTGTCCGTCCGTCCGGCTATCCTTCCGTCTGCACGTCTGTCTGCCCACACGATATCTCTAAAAATTCTCAATCAATTTCAATAAAATGTTTTGAAGGCCATGTGTTACCGAAGGAATGATTAAATTTTGGGGCCAGATCAAGGGATTTATTTTTTTGGTTGAGGGTTAGTTTTATTATTCCTTTGGAAGAAAAGTTGAAAAGAACAGATCAATAAAATGCTGAATTTAAGTTTCAGAGCAACAAACTCAATATTTTATCATACTCTCTCTCTCTCTCTCTCTCTCTCTCTCTCTCTCTCTCTCTCTCTCTCTCTCTCTCTCTCTCTCTCTCTCTCTCTCTCTCTCTCTCTCTCTCTCTCTCTCTCTCTCTCTCTCTCTCTTTTCAAATACTTTATTTCCTTTCAGTTTTTCCGTTGAAATACGGCATTGGTAGATATATGCGCTCTTTGGGTGCTCCCAAGTTGTATTATTGTACTTATTTTTTTTGTCTTCAGACTCGTTTCAAGTTTCTAGGATGGTTTCGAGTTGTAGCTGAACGCACCAACCTGATTTTCTAAACTCGTTGGCACGTAGTACCACCTACCAAGAAAAGAAATCTGACAGGGGGGGGGGGTTGATAATTAATAAAATTCGACCGCTACTGAAGGTCAATACTAGCACTAAACATAATCTACGAAACACAGAAAAAGTATTTGGCAATATATATATACAAATATATATATATATATATACATATATATATATATATATATATATATATATATACAAAAAATTCCGTCTAGTATGTTGTCTGTCTCCTCATTGGATTATCAATCAGCCTGTCAGTCGAGCTCTTTTGTATTTTAGGGAGAAAACGTTTCAGAACTCCATGAGCTATATTCTTCTCAATATCCCTTGGTAGATCTACGACGAACGCCATGAAAGTATACAGCCATTTTTAATATCTCGAGAACCGGTCACAAGAACTTGATTTAACTTGATAAACATTCTTTGAGACATTACTTTGTATGTATGAACAGCTGGCCCTCCGTGTGATTTCTCAGTCTGCAGGGAGAAGCCAGATATATATATATATATATATATATATATATATATATATATATATAGAGAGAGAGAGAGAGAGAGAGAGAGAGAGAGAGATAGATAGATAGATAGATAGATAGATAGATGGATAGATAGATAGAGAGAGACAGAGACAGAGACAGGGAGAAAGAGGGGGTGGAGAAAGAGGGCTGGCGTATTGTAAAGTCGCATTCATAATGACTGAGCGATCCATTCTTCAGATTTCATGCAGTCCAAATTTGTCTCCCTGCAACGTCTTGCTTTTTTCCCCTCTCCTAAAGAGATTCTAGACTAACGATGAGATTAAGGAGAATGCAGGGAAGCATGTGATGGTGACTACGAAAGAGAACCCCGGGAGACTGCTTTGAAAAGTAGAGGAGATACTGAGATAAGTGTGTGAGATCCCCCCCTTTGAAGGGGGATAGCGCACCGTCGTCCTACGTAGGCTATTTTATTTATGTTAATATCAACTGGCTGGATACTTTCCGGACAGAATTTGTATTAATCTATATGTTTATAACAATCAGTCTACTGTGGCTAATTGATGGCTGATATTTTTGCATATTTCCCATCGAAGCCATTGACCTGTGACAGAGCTCATGTAAAAGCAAGAACTTTGAAGATGTATTTGGATTGGGATGTTTTGAATTGTTTGATGGTGGAGAGGTAGGTAGAAAAATACTGAATATTGCTGGGAAGAGTGTATAGTTGGAAACAATGGGTACAAAATAATATTCAGCCATTTTTTTTACCAGTTTATCAAGAAAGTCACACTGTTCATTATCAGAGTAAACGTTCATTACCAGTATTGCTATCGCAATCGATTTGAATAGAATTCTTCTGAGCATGCCAATGTATAAACATCTCACTCCTCTCTCTCTCTCTTTATCTATCTATCTATATATATATATATATATATATAGAGAGAGAGAGAGAGAGAGACAGACAGACAGACAGACAGACAGAGACAGAGACAGAGACAGAGGTATATGTCAAGCAACATTGCACTATAGGTGAGATGATCAATAAAAGAGAAAAGTGAGTTAACCTCACACATCTTCAAAAAAAAAAAAACTCAACGTGTTCTTAGTGATCTTAAAGAGAGGGGAAGACTTTTGAAAAACCGAATGAAGGAGAAGTTTTAGAAATTGCCTAAATATGATCATTATCTACCGGGCACGTCTTTTTGCCATATGTAGCTGTACACTAAAACGCATACAAGATTTGTAATATCCTTAGGAACAGAAAAAAAGTGCGCATTATATCAGTGGTCAGAGAATTTATTATAAATGGGTGCCTCACTGTGGCATAACCATCAGCAAGTCTACTAATACATCTGTTTAGTGACTTCGACCTACACTGGGTGCTCCACGTTTGCTGCATTGGGCTTGAGTAATTTGAACTTGGCAAATATTTGGCATGTCAAAGTTTTATAATGGTAAATAAACTAGCTACGCAATTACTGCTGAAGTGAGTTTGATTCATACCGGGTGACCAATGCAGTTGGCCCCAGTGCTAGACTAAGCTAAGCTGAATACGCAACTGAACGTATTTTTTTTTATGAATATCGATCAAAGAAAAAAAGACATAAGGACAGTTTGGCAAAAAAAAACCAAATATTTCTGGACATATCTCTCCGATCAACTGATTAGGTTTAGTGACGTCAATCTCCTCTCTGTTAAGGCCCTTCAAGACTGTCAAATGATGCTGGACGAACTAAATGAAGAAAGCAAGAAAGTTGGCACCCACATGAACTTCAACAAAAAAAGAATGTCATGTACAATACACACGTTGAGGACAAAGACATAACGATCAAAGTCGAAAACGCAGAACCGAAAGAAGTAAATAACTACATCTATCTCGAACAAAGAATCTCCACAAAATACCAAAAAGAGGAAGAAATCCAGCAAAGAATTACAACGCTAGAATGGCAAGCCTTCGGTTGAGCAAGCTGGACTTTCAAGAACAAGGAAATTCCGCTAGTCCTAAAAAAAAAAGGGTATACAAACAACACATCTTCCTGATAGTTCCCTATGAAACAGAGAAATGGAACCAAACCAAAAGGTTGACCCACAAAATCACAACAATGCAACGTTCACGTGAGAGAATCATTTCCTTCTTCACATTGAGAGATCAGAGAACAATAGAGTATATTAGAGAAAAGGGCAAAAAGTACGAGATATCATGATCCAGGAATTATTTTCCATCACTCCATGTCATAGCATAATACCAACTGGTTTTCATTCAGTTTTTTTTTTATGACTAGCCTTCCACTCTTGATTTACGTCCTTACTGTCATCTCAGAGGACAACAGGGGTTAGTTAGCAACGCCCATATTCTCATCAAGTATCATGTGACAGGTGGTACCAGTTTACACAGTACCAGCATCAGCGGGAATCCTTCAGTCCGTATTCAACCACTAGTATGTCGTTGTTGAGATATCTGCAGATGGGGAGCATGGAAATGCGGATTTATACCTTTCCTAAGAGCATAAGGGCTGAGTGAGCACTCTTGAAACACTCATGTCCAGGGTGTTCTCAAAAACTTTTCCTCTTTAACGTAACAGTTTGTCCAGTCTAGTAGAGTTGGCTTCTTACTTGTGAAGAATATGATGTAAAATCTATGGGTACCATAAAACACATGATATATATATATATATATATATGCTGTATTTGTCAGTAGTTTAATTCAGGTTTACGATACAGCATAGCTCTTTCCAACAGATAACTCAATTCTAGGCGAAGTTTCAGAGGAAGACACCTGCATATGATTCTTAATTGGCAGTCTGGCACGGAGGGTGTTCTTCCTTGTCTACATTGTTGGAAAAAACCTTGTTCACTGCATCGTTCACAATTCAAAAGATTTGAATTTAATTCGATGTGATTACTTCAAAATTCTAGTACTTTTACAAACCTCGCGTGACGCTATAATTTCTATAGATACAGGTATCCATATTTGTTGAATCGTTCTCTAGCAATTTGAACACGAGTAACCGATTAACGCCACCTTGCATCTCAATTGTTATTTACAAACCATTGTATAATGGGAGGCTACGATTTGAAAAAAAGTGAACGAGTGCTTCGTAGTGCTCGTCTCGCTCGCGTGTCGACGTGCGTGTGATTTGGCTTCTTTAAGGCGTTACCTCATTAGTTCTGAAAACAGACTTAGGATTCTCTTCCGCCAAAAAATTATCTGAAATTTTCTACCAATCCTGGATTCGTTTTCACGCATTCGGTATCTCCAATAAGACACACGATACGCCTTAGGTGGTAATTACAATAGTTTTTCCACTAATATCTCTCTACATATGACAGCTGTATGAAGGTTGTATTAGGTAGCAAAAACATCTACGTATTCATATAGGCACATATTTACATACAGACTAAGTGACACAGATATACACGTATAATTATGTAAATAATATATATTCTTGCCTCTGTACAGGATATATATAAAAGATTAAAATTGACAACTGCGTATGTGCATGCATAAGAACAGCAGGTAGAATTACCATCACAGTCAATAATTGAACAGCTGTAGCGTCAAAGTTTGATATGTAATAAAATAAAAAAAATTGCATCGAAGAATGAATATGGTCGGAATAAATTCGATCCATGTCATCACTGGCGTTCTTCATTCGAAAACATTCGGGGATATCTGATTCTGGAGAATAAAAAAAAAGTACTGGAAAGAATTTTGTTAAGTCTTTCTTTCCAAAAATACCATAAAATGACATGTCTAGAAGGGTTTTAGTGGAATACTAATGCCAAATTTCAAGTTTGTATACAAAACAGTATGGCCAGGAGCGCTTGTTCGCACAAACGAAAAAAAAATGTCATAATAGGGCCTCCAAATGATAAAAAAAAAGTTTTTTTGACCAAAATCGTAATTAAAAGAAAAAATTTTTTTCATGTATTGATGCCGATTTTCAAGTCTGTAGATAAAACAGTATGGCCAGGAGAGCTGGAACAAGCAAACCCGTAACCAGACATGCAAATATAGAAAGGATAGAACCATCAATATCTTTGATTGCTACGATTGTTTAGTAGATAGATAACTTACTTTCAGAGATTTTCCAATTAGAAACCATGATCTGCCAAAGAAAAGAGATTGTATGGTTTGTCTTTAGATGTCGCGTGGGATTTTCAATTCAATTTGATTTTTCTTCATGATAAATTGGAATATTTTAAAAGCACGCAGGAAAACCAATGTAACCTGTTTGGCTACCTACTTGGTAGGTTGACAATTACATTTTTTTTAATCATCTCGTATCTTTCAGGTCACCCTCTATAGTTTATAGCAGGGATTCTAAAAGTAGGGGTCAGAACCTTTCTGTTAGTTACATAAAGGTTAATTAGAGAACGCAATGCTATTTGAAAAGATTTTTCCGACGGTTTTTTTAAATTACCTCTATAGAAAAAAGTACTCCTGGCGCTTATTGAGGAATGTCTCGATGCTATTCCCTCTTTTTTTTTTTTAATAATAAATTTTGTTTTTATTATATTATAGTAATTTATTTTCAAAAAGAATTTTTCTCATATTGAATGCTGTGAAACTTTATATAGCTAACTAAGTACAATATTTGACTATTTCTATGTTTAGTTATTGTTAGATTACGGTGCAGCAGATAGTCACGAAAAAATATAGGTCGGTTGAAAAATTAGCTTAAAATTTTACCGAGATAACTTAATGTAAATTCGTACTTTTGATTCTTCTATTATATTTCTATCTATATATTTTCCAATTCTTCTTCATTTTTTTATAGATACAATGGCTTTGGTACGAGTACACACCATCTGAATGCTTTCTAGTTTTTATCTTTCCCTAAGATGATAGTTGGAATTCTTTACCTTTTGATTACGTCTGATTGTCCAACCATTGAGCTAGACCCACAGTTGTCAGTCGAAAGAGCAGTATTGCCCCCTCAATAGTCGTTTTATATACTTACCGAAAGAGAAACTCTGACCAAATGCAGCGTGAAAATAAAGTGCGTACCAATAAACATCACAAAGGAGGAATTGGATATTAGATGTCACGCCTACGCCACGAACAACAGAGAACAAAACTTATAGAGCAGTAGGATACATTATTTGTTTGATTCGGTAATCTTCTACTTATGTGTTGCCTACTGGTGCAAATAGTTATTTAACTACGTCCCCACGAGTGCAGAATGTGGCACCAGGTTGGTTTTGATGTGGGTGCGTGTGTTTGAGCATCACTAACCTTCAGTATTGCTGACATCAACATTTATATTGGGAAAATCATTTCTGACCAGACAGACGCAGATGTGGTGCCATAGCCAGTCGGGGTTACACCTCATGGGACCTGGTACTGCTCTGTATAATCAAGTCCAAGTGATTCAGGATTCGTCCTTAAGACCAGCGCTCTTATGTCCTTGCGACGATAGTTGCAAAGACAAAAAAGAATCTTTTAGAAGATTCCACCCAAATGTTCATGTGATATACCCACATTAAACTGACATTGTGACACATCCAGTTCTCGTGGAGGTTCAAGTAAATAGGGACAGACGCAGATCTGACGTCCTTTCCATAGCTCTTAGTAGTCTAGTGATCAGTTGGATCAGTGACTGTGACTCTGAAGATATTCTTTAGGAGGTTCCTGTCCCACACGTTTGGGACATTGCGTACCATCCTCTTTTCGTGGGGGTTCGGGTAAATAGGGATACATAGATAAGGTCACCTGGTGTTCCTAAGCAGTCACCAATCTAGGTACAGATCAGACTCGAGGCTTCTTATCTTAACGGTCATCGAACAAGAACCGGTGCTCTGTATGTGATTTGACCGCACGTAGTGTGTGTTCACAGATTTTTTTAAAAAGCAAGGATCTCGAATGCTGGTTTTCAGAGTAGGAAGGTTGTCTCCCCTTCGAATATTGGCGTATAACAATCTTCGTACCTCCAACTTCCCCGTATTTTGTCGTATTAACCTAAGCTAAATAAAAATTCAATTTTTGTACTCTCTTTGGAATAGTTGTCAGCAAACTATTGTCGCAGACCAATTATACTCTAATGGGTTTGATTCTGGCCGGTTGTAGTACATTTGTGACCTTATGCCATTCTAATATAAGTCTATGAAATACCAATTCAATACCCTAATCTACACTTAGCCGTGAAGCAGTCTTAAAAAGTTACTCTCCCAGACGCTGTTAATAGAGTAGGGAGTATTATTCTCACACTTATGACACTTTTCTGTGCTCAGCTAATTTTACGGAATATCAGTTAAAAATCTCATCAGCGCTTCACCTTGGGGAGTAGTTATCAAGTTATTTCTTTCCTAGACAATTATAAGAGTAGTGAGTTCGATTAATTCTGGGCACAACAAACTTATGAACCTTGGCCGTACCTAGCCAAGCTTATGGGCCATAAATACAAGAGTATAGTATCCCATTAGAATATCTGTAACAGCTCAACAATCACCAGTAAAGAAGCATTTTTTTTCTTCAAAAGAATACATATATTTATCCCTCCATGATAGATAACGCTTTATTTTCTTTTGTGCACATCGAAATAGGTTTACTTCAAGACGATCTTTGACTTGTGAATGTCCGAATGATAAAGTGACAATCTGCACCCAAGCTTTTATGGACCAAACTTTTTTTTGCCAACGTAATATCAAAAAATAATTATCAAAACTATCACAAAAACTGTCAACAGTTTTCTCCAGTTTCAAAGCCAGTCTAGCTGGCTGGCTGGCTGGCTGGCTGAATATATATGTAAACATGAGATCAAGTATTCTTAAGGATTACAATAACCTGACAATGTATGTATGTATGTATGTATGTATGTATGTAACACGTGTAAGGGCCGAAGCAATTTATGTAAAGGCCTTGAAATCTGAAATTTCCCTCGTTATAATATTTTTTAAAAAAACATGCGTTTTTGTTTTTTAAAAATTCTACTACTAAATAGGCTTTTAGAGAGGGGAGTCAAATAATAATGTTAGTCAAGTTAGATTGATCTTTTTAGTGATCATTATCTAATAAAAGGCAAAATAAGTAACTCATTCATTGATCACCCCTTCTTACCGTTTCTTTTTTCTACTGATCTTTCCTCAAAACGATACGCAGCAAAAAGATATTTATTGCTTAACGGTTTCTATTGGCTAACCAAACTTGTTATTGCTTGTTCCCGGATCAGTAAAAGACAATTTCAAAGTTGAAATCATCATGCTATCTGCTCCTATTTATAAGAATTTTTTTTCGTTTAAATTCCAAACTTAACACCACAAAAAAATATTTTAAAATTCTTAGGAACGTTCTAATGGTTTAAACATTAATGGAAGACATTTTGAAGCCAACAACTCTTTGAAATTTGTGTTCGTCTAGTAAATCTTTTTTACTTTATTTTTCCAGTCGATACTTTATTTTTTTCAGTAGCGGTTATCTTTTTATCTTTCAATTTGATCGATCTTTTCCTTTATTGTATTATTTATGCTAACATGATATATTATTTAAATTCAGTAAGTCACGCGATTAGAGTATATTTATATGATAGAATTAGTTTGTTGCAGAAGTTTCTATCTTTTGTGCAATGTTAGGGAAAACTTTGAAGTTTTTTACAGGCTCTTGTGTGTGCATACCCTTTAAGAATTGTTTGCTTAAAACTGATAATTTAATTTTATTGTGATCGAAATCCAAGTTTAAACATTTTAGATAGTAATACAATATGGCAGTAATTGCTAGAGTCTCTATCATCCCCTTAGGAAGGAGCTGGAAAAAATATTTGTCCAGCAGGAACTTATGATGGTTGATGATACGTATCCAGCCATTCCTAATATCTCTAAAAACCAGTTGTGAGGGCTTGATGTAAGCTAAAAAGTAGACGAGGCCTTTCAGTACATTCGTAGAATTAAGGTCTCCTGGGGTGTTACTCAGTCGGCAGTGTGACGCCATTGCGTATTGAATAACCTAAGTATTCACAATGACCGAGCCTGCCCAAAGTCATGACTGATGCAGGGTTTTTATTGACAAGACATTGCATCACGCAGATCCCCAGAACCTCTCTACAACCCAGACTTGGTTCCATGCAACTCAAGGTTTCTCCCAAAAAGATTTCAGACTATAGGTGAGATTAAGGAGAATGCGACAAAAGAAGATTCTGAAGATTATTTTGGTACATAGAAGGAACGTAGGGATAGTTGTGCGAAGTTTCAAGGAGAATACTTTGAAGGGATTAATACCCTCATTGCCATCAGTTATTTTTTCGTTGAAATTTAATGGCTGGATACTTTATGGACGTATTTCACACACACACACACACACATACACACACACACACACACACACACACAAACACACACACACACACACACATATATATATATATATATATATATATATATATTGAGAGAGAGTGAGAGAAACGTCACTGTCACTCAAGTACCGTACTATACTAATCTGAGTCTTGAAAATACTTATATATAAAAGTATCTACGTTGCTCAATGATTTGCTAGTTCGTCTTGCAAAATAATTTACTATTGTAGTGAGTTCGGTTCTCAAAAGTCAGACTAAGCTGAGAGACTAAAAGTCATCGGTGGATAACGATCGGCTGGAAATCATTTGGTAAGAATAGAACATATCAAAGAGCACTTTACCAATGTGATTGAAACGTTGAGTCGACAATCAATGCATAATACCAATTATGATCTACCGATGCAAAACATGGAAATTAACAAAACGAACTGAGAACCGACTTGGAATCGCTCAGAGAGCCATGGAAAGAGCAATGCTAGGGGTAACTCCGAGAGAGAGAAAAGATCAACATTGATCAGAGCGGGAAACAGAGTGGAGAATATCATATTAATGAATAAGTACCATGGAAGGGGATGGCCTTTTTCTAGGGTTGATTCCAGAAAAGACAGACGGTCAGAGGAAGAGAGAAAGAGAAATATATATATATATATATATATATATATATATATATATATATATATATATATATATACATATACATATATATATATATATATATGTGTGTGTGTGTGTGTGTATATATATATCAGCCATCATGTGTGTATATGTGTGTGTGTGTGCATCTCTCTCTCTCTCTCTCTCTCTCTCTCTCTCTCTCTCTCTCTCTCTGTTTTCTGGAATCAACCCCATTCTTTGCAATTTAATGTCTTCATTGATCGACAAAATTTAGATGGATAGATGTGTCTCTGAGTGTTTACGTATGTATATTAGAGATGTCTCGCCTACGTGCAAAAAATATGCTTACCTCAAAATTTGTCGATATATCGGGGGGAAAAGGCGACTGGAAAGAATAAAAAAGACGAAATTTTCACTCGTAAAAAAAATCAATGAATTCAATTTTCAGACTTATCATTCTTTTTTTTTGTTTCCTATTTGAATGAATTTTACTTAGTTGGTATATTTGTATATTTATTGAGATACCTTTATGCCTAGTTTGGTTCATGATTTCCGTCAATTTCACAGCTAGTGATTCTGCTGTTCGGTAAACACTTCAGACCTAATGGTTTTTTGTATATAAAAAAAAAAGATTTTTCTCGTTGACGTTGTTGACGCTAAAAAAAAAATCTTTGCAGACACTTTTGGGATATATTTTATTCAGCAAAATATAAATTCAAAAATAAATAGAAAACGTTTCCTCGGCAGACATTTTCATTTCGGTCAATAACTTTCAATACCACCAAAAGAAATAAACGAGCGAGGGTATACGTGCACACACAGACAAAGGGAAGAATAAATAAACAGGTGAAATGAAAGGGGCGAAGGGAGAAAGAGGAAAACTGAGACAAGGTTTTTGAAAATCTATCAGATCGAATTTCCACCCGATTCAGCCAATTGGAAAGCTCTATAGAGTAGGGAAAATGTTTATCGGAATGTTTATATAAAAATTCTTCGCCAAAGTTTGTCTTTGAATGTCGCAGAATAGAAGCCCACAAATGATTCTCTCCTTTCAGTTACTTCTGTTTGAAACAGAATTGGTTAGGAGAGCAGAAAAAAAATAAAGACCAGACGATGAGTCATGAAATATATTTTAAAGTACTTTTTTTGAATTCTTTCAAATTCATCATGGAGTATCGTAAATCGAGATTATTAATTTTTTTGTGCTATTTACCATCATCTCAATTTTTTTTTTTTTTATAGCAACTAAACTCAAGCCGGTTTCCCTTCGGCAGTGATTGAATAAATGAACAGTGGAGATCGGAATGAAGAATAAGTTACCAGTGATAATCGAACAATTTAACAAAATTATGTACTTCAATCACAGAAATGTATACGTGAGAGAAATTATAAAATCTTAGTTGTAAACAATCATGGAATTTACACCGATCCAGCCAGCTGATACTTGATTACTTAGCTTAGTAAGATACAAGGCTAAAATAATGGACCACCTTTTGAGAACTGAACTCGCTTCAATGGTAGATTGGTCTGCTCAATAAACCAGCTAACCATTGCGATAGATAAACACTTCCATATAAAGGTATTTTACAAGTCTAGTACGGTAGTTGCGTGACGATTCATCATTTGAGGCGCGATTGGCATAGTTGAAACAGACAATGGGATTGGCGACCCGAGTTCGAACTCTGACTGTAAAAGCCCAATCGCACCAATGCCCTTGGGATAGACATGAATCCACCCACGCCCAAGATACGGATACAATAGCATGGCAAATCGGGTTCTCTAGCCTTGGGAAGGTTACCAATCTAAGAGGATGACCGCTCTGATTCCAAACCAGGTAGTGAGGCCCCTTTAAGGTCGCTTGACGCCCAAAGTGTAGACCTTCTGGCAGCTCCTGCAGCCAAACTGATGCCAGATTGTCGCTCTCTGACTTCCTCTAGACTCTATTAGCGAGGCTGAAAGGGAGATTTTGGCAATTGGGCATCCCAGGATCTCCATACACTTTACCCAGGCATGTGCCCTCGAGGAGATACTGCAGTGTCGTCCCATTGTCTGTGAAGACAGAATCAAAGACACTATGGTTCCCTATTATAAAGGTTATTTCGGCAGAAGACCACAGTAGGGAAGGGGGCGTTTAGTGAGGATCAAATTCACTACATTTTCGAAAAGATGAGAATAACTAAAAGTCCAGGGGAAATTACAAGACCACAACATTGTTGAAATTGACGAGAAATTTGGATACAGTGTCACGTGTTCCCCTGCAATAACTCTGGATATATATATATATATATATATATATATATATATATATATATATATATATATATATATATATAAAACCTGTCTTTAGATGACTTTATTATATATATATATATATATATATATATATATATATATATATATATGTGTGTGTGTGTGTGTGTGTATGTTTGTGTGTGTGTGTGTGTGTCTTTAGATGACTTTATAATATATATATACATATATATGTAATTAAGTCATCTAAAGACAGGTGTTTCTTTGTATACCAACTCTTCTGTGAGGCCATAGACAACCCATTATCCACCTCAGTACCACGAGGTAGGATCGAAACCTTCGCTTTAGACCCAGCGGCATGCATTTTTCCTGCCTTATGCAGAACTGGAAGTCAGTAAGTCTTTGAATTTAAGTGATATATTTACTTACACACAATTCCCCATCTACCAGAGTGCTCTATCCCTGAGTTGGAAGTGTATTATATATATATATATATATATATATATATATATATATATGCGTGTGTGTGTGTGTGTGTGTTTGTTTGTGTATGTGTGTGAATTTTTGTGCGTGTGTGCATGTGAACGTGCGTGTACATGTGTGGTGCTGTCCATCAAAATTGTCACAGTAACTGTCCACATGGGTTTCTTCAAATTTTTAAGTTGGTCTGACTTGCTTGTTGGCTTTTTTTTTTTAATTATTCCACCAGTCAATAGATTTTTAGTAGAGATCAAATTTATAACGAAAGTTTATGCCAAATTGATCCCTCTTTTTGTGTCAGGCAGCGTTTTGATTCCCCTCATAAACAGTTTTTTTTTTCTTTGAGGAGGGGTAAATTTACAATATAAGTTTATGCTAAATCAATCCCTTAGTTTTTGTCTCCCTCAGCATTCGCGATTGTTTTTAAAAATTCAGACTTTTTTAATGATCATTGTCAAACAAAAGGTGAGGAAACTTATTCATTGATCACCTACTTTTTCATTTCTTAGTTGATCACCCTAACATAGCATTCTGCCGAAATACGTAGGCCATGTGATGGTTTCTATTGAGTAACTAACCTATTATTATTTCTTTCACTGGTATGATTCCTACAATTACAAATGCCGACAGCGTGTGCAATTTCTGTCTTTTTTTCCTTCCTATCCTTTGCACGGATGAAATATAATGCTTGGCATCGCGTGTGGCCTTTAAGAGCATTGGCTGTAACTTTTATAAGAAACTAAGGCAGATTTTAGCCAAAGCACTCAAAAGTCAGCCATTTTGAGAACAGCCCGGCACAATAACGGCGAGCGTGATGGAGTGTGCGTTCCCTGGGGGAAACGGTCGTACACAGAAAAGATAGGGACATGGCGGCAGACTGGCCGGCGGTCTTTGGATACTCGCGAGGGAGAAAAACTCTCATTTCAAACCCCCCGAAAAAAAAGAAATAAGGAAGGAAAAGTAAACTAAGTTATGGATGGCTGTTTGCTGTGAAATGGCCTTTTTTTCATTGGTTGTTCGTGAATGACGTCATAAACAATTACGGTTCATTGAAGCCGTTACAAGTCGTAGGTCGCCATGATACAGGGAGCGGAACAGAGGCGCAAATTGAGCATCGAAGGGGAGAAACTTTTCTGGAAAGTCTGAGGATACAGGTCGGGTTAGTCACTCAACAAAAACAGTCTACCAACAGCATGTCTTGTCGTGGGTGATCAATTGAAAAATTGGATGAAGTGATCAAGGAACAACTTACTTCTCTCTCGTCTTGTTAGGCGTCAGTGGTCGTCAAAAAAAAGTCCTAATACATAAAAAAAAAAAACAAGCTTAAATGCTGCCGGACACAAAACAAGGATCAATTCGTATTGAAATTACATTGTATATTGAACCCCCATTCACAACTATTGACAGAATCAATTTAAAAACATGGAGTAAATGTTTAAATTTTCAGCACTCACTCTACATTAGTGCAGCTTGTGCGCGTGATACATACACACATACATAGCAAGCCAGCCGGTCATCCAGACCATCTTAAAAACTGGAGAAGCCTATGTTGACAGTTTTAGTTCACAGTTTCTAATATGCAGGACTACTCAACAGTAAACAAATGTGTATCTAAATTAAGTTTGCCATTTGTATTTTTGATACCAAATTGGCTAAATTTGGTACCGACTTAAGCTATAGAGTTCCAAAATTTAAGATTCAGGACTGAAGGAAAATATATAAAAGATGACAATCCTTCTCACACGAAGGATATGAATTAGATATATATATATATGAACAATGCGTGTAAAAATGTTCTATCCGCTTTTCCAAATACCTTAGTCTGATGATGGAATTTAAATTATTTGATTTTTTTTTTGGTATTGAAGCTACAAAATTTGGTCCTAAGATCATACAAACTTGGTTTTGTGCTAGAAAAGATATTTGCCAAACGTGATCTAAAATTACAAAGATGCATCATTAATTCTGTAGCCTGACATGTCTATTAGCTGAATTTCGATCGAAAATTTTCACGGTATAATGTTTTATGTGTGTGATGAATGGAAAGGGGTTGGGTGAAGTGCATGGACAAGGAAGGATATTATGTTGAGAAAAATATTCGTTGTGAAAGTAGATAGTTCTGCTTATCATTAGAATCGTACTCAACCTCACATGGAGAGATTACAAGACAGCGGGATATGTCAGGGGAAAAACAGGAGTCTGAGACATCATAGGATCCATAAGAAACCCCAATTGGCAATGGGTTGATCATGTTGCAAGAATGGCAGACAACCGCAGGACATCACTAGCAGAACCGGGATGGACAAAATATAACATGGAGTGACGAACTAGATACGTTTAGAAGGTATTGGCTCCGTGACGCCCACTATAGAGAGGTCAGGTGGAACTTGGGAGAGTTTATGTCTAACGACGGATGTTAAAAGGTTGGTGATGATGATTATGAATTGGAAAGAAAAAATTATGTCTAAAATATCTTACGATTCACTCGTCTTCAACCGTGATAGGTTTCCAACTGGGTTTATAGTGTCTGCACAAATGAATTGATAACACAAATATCATTTATATAACATTTATGATTTCCTATATTTTCATAAACTTCTCACGTTTTGTTTATATTGCACGGGGTATTTTCCAGGACGCAATTCTCCATGGTACGCAACAGAACTCCTTCGAATCCTATAAAATTATCCAAGACTGAATCGATAATTATCGTAACTGGGATTTGGATATCCGCAGGGAATAAGTTTATGTTTGAGTTGCAACTCAGATGAGTCCCGTGCCGGACAAAATATGTTCCCTAATAAAGATGTCTCTACAATTATAATATATATATATATGTGTGTGTGGGTGTGTGTGTGTGTGTGTGTGTGAGTGTGTGTGTGTGTGAGTGTTGTAAACTATCAGATAGAACTATGTATCATATAGTATATATATATGTGTGTGTGTGTGTTGTAAACTATCAGATAGAACTATATATCATATAGTATATATATATATATATATATATATATATATATATATATATATATATATATATCAGCTTATGTAGATATTGTTGAACATGATCAGATTAGACAAATGCACATTCATGCAGGCTCACACAAACACAAACAGATAGATAGATAGATAGATAGATAGATAGATAGATAGATAGATTTGTAAAGATCAATTTTAATAGATAGATATATAGAAAGATTTGAATACACCAATAGATTTGAACAGACTGATAGATAGATAGATTGGTGGATAAATTTGAATGGATAGATTGATAGATACAAGGATGTATATATATATATATATATATATATATATATATAGAGAGAGAGAGAGAGAGAGAGAGAGAGTGTGTGTGAGAGATGGATGGACTGATAGATAAATAGACGTCATATTCATTCGTGTTCATGAATAATGTTTCTCTTCATGTTCGCTGCTTCAATTTCAATTTCCAGGGTAGTAATCGGCAGAACTCTTACCTCTTCGCGTAACTCTGTTTATTTATTTCTTCTATTTACACTACTCACCCTGAGTTCGTTACCAAGATCTCAGAACTACAAATGGGGTCTATGACCTCTAGGTCAGCTGGATGCTGATAAATCGGAAAACTATGTTCAGAACTTCCTGAAATAAACGTGCCGTATTGTGATTGTTAATAACAATGATTCCAAACAGGTGGTTGCACGCCCAGCAAGGGTGCAATTTGAATATATCAGAGAGCAATTCGGGTCTCGATGGCTGAAATCTGAGTCATGTTATGGTTTAAGTGAATGATGTCTAATGATACAATTCTATTAATTTATAATTCAATATTATTAACTTGGCATTATAGTCAATAATTGAACAACGGAGAGTCAAAGTTTCAAGTAACGTAAAATAAATTCCATTGATGAATAAATATGGTCAGAATGAATTCCATTTATGACGTCACTGGCGTTTCCCACTGGAAAACATCTAAATTAGAGTAAAGAAAAATGAACCAGTCAGACTGAGCCCCCCAAAAAGGTGAATTCTCATTTTTCAAAAAATAAAAAAAGTATTTTCTTGTAGGAGATTAGTGGAAAACTGGTGCCATTTCTCAAGTCTGTAGAAAAAAAGATATGGCCAGGAGCGCTCAGTCAAACAAATAGACGCACAAACAAACAGACACAAGGATAGGACTCTTTGCCATCTTAAATGATGGCGGATTTACAATTACAATATTTACTAATACGTGTAGTAAATTTCAAATGGTGTTGTTGTATCATGTCATATTCAATGAAAAAAAAATGATCAAAAAATTGTCTTGTCGCTGGAATCACTTCTCGTTAGTTTAAAACTCTTTTGCCGAATTCAGGAATTTCAGATTATATCATTATACCTTTTCGAGAGCAAATCTGTTTTATCACAGTAAGAAGGAAATAATCAAAAGACGAAAGCTTAATATTTGGCTGAAGACCAAACATTTAATCATAAACACTTGTGAAAGCATATGAGATTTGGTTCTCTTTGTAAAATGATACATAATCAATTGTTTAGTAAAGGGCATTTCTTTTCAAGCTTTCGAGGTGGGCCACGAAGCAAAAATGGTTAAGAATCGCCTCTTTACAACCAAGCGATAACCACTGATTATCTCCCCTTCTAATTTAATTATTTTGCATAGGTTTCGATTCTGTTTTGTCTCTTGCTAATTCGTCTGGTATCAGAGAAACAGATTTCCGTTTAGTTATGGGTTATTTATGACACACTCCATCCATGACGATAAATATTTACTAAGCTTAGTCTAGCATGTCCTACTAAGAAGAATTCTAAAAAATATAAAAGACAAAATGGTGGCTCTATCAGTAACAGTAGTAGCACTAATACTAGTATTAGCAGTAGTTGTTGTAGTAATGGTATTAGTGGTAAAAGCAGAATCAGAGACTGAGGGATAAAAGGAGAGAGGGGTCCGACTAGCCAAGAAGCTTGGCAGCTAAAAAGGAATTGGTCAAAATTCGTTCTATATCTGTTTATTTCGGGTCAAAAAAGTGTGAGAAAATCTAGAACTTATACCTGAAATACTAACTAATAATGCTGCAGGTTGTTTATATGTTCAAATTCCAGCCATCCATAGATTATCTAATAAATCCTGTTAATTTCACTTCTGATATCGTTGTTGTTGTTGTTGCTGATAAGAGTACGATTATCATTACGCACAAATATAAACATACACCCGCCAAAAATGACAGAGCTACTTATGTTTTGATTGGTACTAAGGAGCCTAAAGCTATTTTATCAAGTAAGTTCTTTTTGATAATTCAAGCATCGTAATTCCTAGCTTTTTATAAGTTTCCACTCAAGTTCTAATAGATGTGTTATCTGGCGAAGAGTCTTAAAGATTTTTATGACGTAATCTTCATCGTAATGTCATAAGAGAAAAGTAAATCAACTAATGAAATGCGCAAACAAACAGAATAAATTAGCATATATGTTGATTATAAGATTACATCATCGCTAATGATGTATTATGAGATCAAATCTAAAAGAAAAAAGAATTTCTCGCCACTAACGGCATGTGAGAACTTTCATAATCACCGAAGACCAACGAAGAAACATACAAATAAGATATACGATAGGATGATAGCAGATTTTATAATTACTATTTAAGTAGAAAGACTGTCGTGCGCCAGCCTTCAAAATGGGGAAGGGCTGTGTGGCAGCCTTGAATATAATTCAAAATACTGGCTTTTATGTGAGCTTGTGTAACGATTACAGACGTCGGATGATGACCTGGAGCTATAACTGATGCTAAACATTACTTGAAGAGATGACAACATAGCACACTATAAAGAGAGACATATAAACCATTAAAGAACTCAAACATCAATTGTCTGGTCATGTTGCAAGAATATCAGACAACCGCTGGACATCACGTCTCGAAACGTGGATCCCCAGTGATCATATGCAAAAGTGTAGCTGGCAAAAAAAAAAGTTGGTGTGACGAATTAGACAAGTTCAGGAAGTATCAGCTCTGCGACGCCTATGATAGAGAGTTCTGGTTAATCTTGGATAAGGTCTGTGTTCAATGACGAACACTTGAATGATGATGATGATGATCTCACTAATCAATAAATCCCAGCTAGATAGATAGATAGATAAATAGATAGATAGTTTGGTTTAATTTGCCGCATGGGTTCAGTTATAGTTTTCTTTTGGAATAGAATTTACAACTAATAACCTGCAAGATGTGCTTGCAAGCTACTGAAACCAAAACATGATCGGTAGGTACCCAATAAGGGAATTAGTGCAAAGTAACCACAAACTACCTCAGCAGGAATTCGGACTCTGTTCACCGATTCCATTTTCTGTGGCGTCAGGCAGCTCAGCGCGTCGGTTCTTTGGTGTAATTAGTGAGGATCGAAATCACAAATAATGACTCGTGAGATCGGCTCGCTGACCACTGCAATAGTATGAATGTTTGAGAGGATATGATACACGTTTCTGTTGTGTGAATAACTGACACTTGTGTTGACTCACCCGACGTGATCTCTGATGTGCAGGCGTGTGCAGGTGTGTACACTCACATACATCTGGCGATTTCTTCTACAGACAAAAACACCTGCATGACCCAGAAGCTTTAAATACATTCGCCCACGAGAAGTGTATTTGTCATTCTACCTCCACGGTCGGTCTGCTAATACTTGGAGAATGATTAACACCAATGCCCCGAAGAAATTAACACTAATGCACCGGGAAGTCACTTCAGGAATTGAATCTAGCTATGCGTAAGATAGGAAACACAGAGGCGCTTATTGGCTCATTCTTTCTTCCTGTCATAACCTTGGTTAGGCGTTTTCATAAAAAAAAAATGGTTTCTGATTTCTGTCTTCTACGTTGTTTTCCCATCCATTTTATCGTTCCCAAGATTCAAATTAGTAGCAACCCAGCACTATTTAAGATATGATCAGATTACACTCTACACTTCCTGGTGAAAAAAAATGAGCCTATCATTTCTTTTTTTTCGATTCTTTTGCAATTACTATGAATAACTATAGGTTGAATATTGGATAATGTTATATAACATTGCTTTGAGTGTTTGTGTGCAGAGTATGCTTCAGTATAAGATAGTTTTTCCTTTGCTTTCCTTACGAAAACTGAGCCGTTCGGTCAAGTTGTCCGATGTTTGTTTACGGTGTGTTTTTTCAATGTTGTTCCATCCATCTCTGACTGCTTTCCACTGCTGGTCAGTGTTCGCAAATTTTCTTTCAACCAATTTGGCCTTAATATGCACCCTAATGTTCTCTATGGTGTTAAGATCTTTTATATAATGGAAAGTGCTTGGCTCATTTGGGGAGGAGGTAATAATATATATACTCTGGTTGATCAATGTAAATTGATGATTGTGATAGATAGATAGATAGATAGATAGATAGATAGATAGATAGATAGATAGACATGGTTGATCAGACTCTCAAAAGAAATCGCTGTATTACAATCTAATCTTGGCAGCCTACCATATTTGGGATGATCAATTGAGAAAATTTTAAAAAGGGGGGATGATCAATGAATAAATTACTTCTGTCGCTAAAAACGTTCCAATTTTCAAACTCACGTTGTACATTGAACCCCCTCCCCACAAAATGCTAGACATAAAAAGAAGTCGATGTTAAAATTTTCCGCCCTATAATCCTATATCTGTGGCCCGTGCGCGTGAACCATACATGCATAGCAAGCTAGACTTACTTCAAAACTGAAGAAAATTAAGTTGGCAGTTTTGGTTGACGGTTTCTAATAAATATATAAATAGATAGATAAACAGACTAATCCTAGAATTCTCAAAAAAAAGCATGCAAGTACCCATAGGTGGTCCGAACTATCGTTCATAGGATTTGTCGTTTAAAAATGAAAGGAAATCGGCTGTCATATCTGTGTAACATTATCATAATCGATCAATGCAGATTGCCAATAAATGAGATCAACCCTGACGCCAACTGAAAACCTCACCAAACCCCAAACAGCTAGATAATCGATGTTTTTATCAGCTAGTACATACACACACTATCACTTACTAGCACCTACTTTTAGCTACACACACATCAACACTTCACATATACTCTTTTTTTTCCCGGGAATTAACCCCTGGATCTAATGCTTTCAACAACCTTTAATAACGATATCAAATTCACATCTATCCACTGAAAAATGATCTATTCTTCACACGTGTGCTGACACATGAACTTATCAATTTTGACTTTATTCTAATTATACATTAGCACCTGTTAACCAGTTCCCGTCGACAGTCAACACACGGCACATGATACCGTTTCAGTTGAGTTTTCTCCATCCACTTTATGACATCAATCATTTCCAGTTTATCGTAAACCATCTAGCTTTTATCCAAACACATCTGATTACACTCTCCTTTCAGAACACTCGAAATTTATACACACACCATGTTGTTATCAGTTACTCTCTCAGCAGAACAATATTCACAGATCAAGCAAATTACTGTCTTAGCTTTCTGAACACTTAAAATCCACTTAGTTTAATTACCGTTTACGAAACTCGTCCACAACCAGACATGGATTCTATATAATAGACAAGTTTTTGTATCTTGATCCCTTTTTTTCCTGATGAAGCCAGTATGAGCAGGCGAAACGTAAGATAAACTGAAGAAATCTCATTTGTACATGATATGGTCTTCTAAATTGTCTTTTCACGCTAATGCAAACATATATATATTTATATATGTGTGTGCCTGTGCCTGTAGTGAGGTGAAAACGTTGGCGCGAACATACGTTATCATGCCTTTCTTTCTTCTAGTTTCACTCCTTTTCAATTTTATTGCATTTCCTCCTTTCCCTCTATTTCTTTTTTTCTCTGTTTCTTTCTTGTGTCTTATCTCTCCTCCTCGAGTCTCCTTAGTCTCTTATCACTTAATCAGCGGTTTTAAATTGCCAATTTCATTTCAGCAGAAGAGTGAATTTTCCTTAGTTCAGTCCTCCTGGGACCTCCCGGCGATTTCTAAAGCCAAAATTAAGCCCAAGGGGGTGTAATATCGACTTCTTTGTCCGTTTCT
Source organism: Thysanoteuthis rhombus (assembly GCA_963457665.1). Classification (NCBI taxonomy): domain Eukaryota; kingdom Metazoa; phylum Mollusca; class Cephalopoda; order Oegopsida; family Thysanoteuthidae; genus Thysanoteuthis; species Thysanoteuthis major. Next base: position 12,069,337 of record OY735226.1, on the reverse strand, counting down.
ATATCTGGAGTCTATTGCTCACCGATAGGGCGAAAAAAAAATAGGTTCCATTCCGAGCGCTTCGGGAATAGGTATGGGAAATGACTGTAAATATTTAATATACTAGTAAATACCCAGTGCTTTGCTAACGGTTTACCAAATTGAAAGTGGACTACCGGTTACGATTCAAACGTTCTGATGTTAACATCAACAAATAAAGGCTTCCCAATTTGGAATCAAGCAAATCATCGAAAGGCTTACGAGAAAAAACCTGCTTTAAAGTCTTAAAAGTATCATCATCATCTGGCTTTTAATACCCGTCGTTGGATAAAGACCTTCCCCAGGATTCGCCAAACTTCTCTATCATGGGCGTTGCGGAGCCACTTCTTTCTGAATTCGTCTTGCTCGTCTCTCCATCTATTATTCTGCCAGCCTCGGTTGTGCGTGAGATCTCGTGGGATCCATGTCGTGAGACACGATGTCCATCGGTTGTCTGCCATTTTTGCAACATGGCCAGCCCACTGCCATTTGACATTTTTAATGGATTTTATGATATCCCTGACTCCTGTTTTTTTTCTGAATGTACTGTGCTGCCTTGTGGTCCCCAACAGAAAACGGTTCAAATAAAGAGAAGACCGTCAATCGCGAGATACCCAATATTTGCTTATAAACTGTAAATAATAATCTAATCAGTCATAACTCATTATGCCCCAATTAAATTCTCTCCACAATTCTACATACAAATTTTCATTGAAATATATTAAGGAATAAAGAAGTGATCTAATTCAGAAAACGAAGATGATAACAACGACAGCAGCTACAACGAGCTCAACGATGACGACAATAGAGGCAGACACCTATTTACACCGGGGACAAAAAGGAAAGATATCAAATTTAACTGAAATCGTCTTGTAATACGTATGTCGTTCCCCTGTTATATTCTGTACGTTGTCTATAAATCGTAATTCTTTTTTTGAATTGTCTAGACTCCAGAGCCAAGACAGGAAAATTACAAAAAGACATAGTGATAAACTTAGTGAAAACAATTTTTATTCCGGTTGGTACCATAGTATGGAAAAAAATCAGTCATCCCATCTTATAAATTGGCAGTCGTTTTCCAGTCTACGTGCGAATATACAGGGATACGTGACTGGTTTTGAAGTGCGTTGGGTGACTTAATACACCGGAGGAGGCATTACCTGAATAAGGAAGCTTAGGAAATGGTATATTATGAGAACATTTCAGCTAGGTTTTATAGTTGGGTCATTGAAGCTGAAACACTGTTCGTGTTTCTTTACTTGTAGACAAAATTCATCCGCTTTTTTTGCCTTGTCGGTTCAGTCAGCAACCTCACTTGTGTCTTGTCTTTATATTTCTTTATCAGCAGCAGCTTTTCAGCGTTCGTCGTTGGACGTAGACTAACCCCAAGATTTTCCAGACCTTTCTATCATGGGCGTTGTAGATTCAATACTTTCTGATTTTGTCTAGTTTTGCTGGCCACTGTTGCGTATAATCTCTGGGTGAGTTTTGATCTTCAGCAGTTGTCTGATATTCTTGCAAGATGGTCAGCCCATAGCCATTTGAGCTTTATATAGGATTCTATGGCCCGTCCCAGGTCGTTATATGACAGCCCCGCTATCAAAAGAGTAAATCAGGCAAAATAATACCAAAGTTAACCATTTATTGGACTTAGTGACGCAAACTGCCAAGAATATTGGCCAAGGAGAGAAAAGGCCTGCAGCACCACCGTCAACGGGTGAATAGCATTTTGCTTTAGCGTTGAAATAAAAGAAACAATAAAGGCTTAACTTAGCTGACATATGAATAATGTTTGGCCTCATTTTTATTTTTTAGTCCTCATTCATTTTTAGTTTTCAAACCCACCTTCCCTATCAGATGGCAGAAGGTAATCCTTCGTAAGAGGTGTGGCACTTTTTTTAATCAATTTTTCTTTCGTTTTCTTGGGGTTTTTTTCTCCATTTTTCACAAATGTCTTTTTTTGCAGCATTCTGTAGTTGGCTTGTTGGGGATTATATAATCAATTAATATATATATATATATATGTGTGTGTGTGTGTGTAGAGAGAGAGAGAGAGAGAGAGATTATTGTGTCATCCACAGACAGCTGTTTCGATGTATTACATCTCTTCAGTGTGTCTATAGACTTTCCATTATGCCATCCAGTACCAGAGGCCGATATCCAACCTCTGGGCTACGGGACTGAATGATCAGTGAGGCTGAATTTAAGTGATATATTTATTTACGCAGAAATTCCCCATCCACCGAGTGTACTCTATTCCAATGGAAGGGTTTTGCATAAGCTTACAATGGATGAGTTATATATATATATATATATATATATATATATATATATATATATGTGTGTGTATGTGTTTTTCAAAGTCGTGGTATTAATCAAGATATACGTAAAAAATCCACCTTTTAACTAACTCCAATACAGAAATTATACTTATGTGATTAGTCATAGAGAAATTGTGATTTTATAATCATTGTGGCATGACTGATCAGAATAAATGTGATGGAATGAAAAAAGGAGAAATAAAGATAAACTGGATAAGAGAATGAGACTAGACCTTTACCATCCAATACCTTAGATCAGCCTTGTGCCTCATTTCATGTATCATCCATATCCGCGCAAAATGTAGTTAATTAAAAGGTTACACTGATATGTCAGTGACTCCGACAGGTTGAGAGTGAAGCGAAAACAAAGCAGAATTGTTGTATGACGATAATTTCCAGAATTCTTATCAGGAATTTATCGACGGTTGACAAAGGCCAGAGATGTTTCCATCGAATTCTTAAGCAATTGAAGCCATGACAAAAGTGCTTTAAAAAGAGAAAGCTGGATTATACAAACACGGCCCGATTGCAATGTCTGAAAACTTGTTTTCATTAAATCAATAGAAAATCAATTACAAAGAAAAATTTGATTAGACTTTGAGAGGAAAAAAAAAAGCGAATCAGCTTGAAGTCAGTCTGAGGCGAAATCTTACTGATCAATTTTAAATCAATACATCAAATTTGTATTTGGTGTGAACAAAATAAGTACACCTAATGTTAAAAGAAAAAAAAACTTTGCTGAGAGCGTAAACCTTTGCCAAACCCAATTGTCACTAGAAACTTAATGATAATCAATTCACGAACAGTTATGATGTGGGGCAAGTAACTGTGAAAGAAATCCTGGATCCACCCCAAAATTTAATCATCTTTTATGTAGCCCAATGTCCACCCTTTTGGAGATGCTGTGCGGATAAACAGTTGACTAATAGTTGACTGATAGGTGGACAGATGGACTGACACGAGTGAATACATATACCTCTTTTAACTTCGTTAGCAGAGGTAAACAACAAGTAGATATTAGTTTAATTTTGAAGTTAAAATCTAGACATTTATTCCTAAGTGTTTTCCATTACTCATTGGTAACCGCTAACGAGATCTCGTAATCAGATTTCCTTTCGTCTTTTTTTTTTTCATGTTGGGTTATTTTACTCAGACAGTGAATCAGATTGTGATTGAAGATTCTTCGTAGATGGCAATGGAAGCGATGATCGTCTCAGAGCGGCTGACGAGATAAAATCCCTGTCCCATGTGGTTTTACTCCTTGATTGATGCATAATGGACTTAGAAGAGCCCCAATCACGAAACAACGAACGAAATAGACTACATCCTAACGGACAAAAACGATATCGTCAAGGACATCCAAGTCCTAAATCAAGTCAATGTGGGCAGCGACCACAGAATGGTACGATGTAAAGTACAAATAAACACCTAAAAAGAACGCAGGAAAATGTTCCATACAAAACCGCAGCCTCTAAACATACCAAAAGAGCACGTTCAATCTTTCAAGCTCGAATTGAGGAACAGATTCAGAATTCTTACTGAACAAGACAACACCAACATCAACGAACTAAGCAACAAAATGACAACGTCAATAATTGAAGTAGCCTCTACATTCAAGCCAATGAGCAGACAACCCATTAGCATAATCTCGGATGAGACTAAAAATCTCATGGAAAAACGCAGAAACCTCAAGCCACCGACAACAACGAGAGAGAAAATTGAAGAGGCTGAACTAAACAAATTAATCAAGAAGAAACGAAGAGAAGACAGAAGGAAATACACAACGGCAGTCATTGAATCAACTCTTGAAAAAGGTTGGGGCTTCAAAGCTATAAACAAACTCCTCAACTCGGGACGAAGGCAAATAACTAGCATACTCGAGGAAAATGGAAACCTAAGAACAGACAGAGACAGGATTGTCGAACGTGCCAAAGAATTCTACCAAAAACTTTATTCGTCCAAACAAGGACTGCAAAACAATGAGCAAGATATGCAAGACACGGGCAAACAACTCGAAGACTTCCCAAAAGTAACCCCGTGGGAGGTGAAAGAAGCCATTAAACAGACGAAGAAAGGAACTGCCCCTGGACCAGACAGCATCACCATCGACCTACTCCGAAAAGCAGGTAAAATCATCACTAGGAAACTGGCCATCCTCTTCAGCTTGTGTCTAAAACACAGTAAAGTCCCAGACGATTGGAACACTATCATAATGCTTTTATATAAAAAAGGAAACCCGAAAGACCTCAACAACTATAGGCCTATAAGCCTACTCAACTGTGTATACAAACTTTTCACAAAGATCATCACCAACCGAATCACAAAAACACTCGATGAAAACTAGCCACGTGAACAGGCTGGCTTTAGAAGAAGCTACTCGACCATGGACCACCTGCAGTCGATAAATCAACTGAAAGAAAAAGCAGCAGAGTATAAACTACCACTTGCCGTAGCATTTATCGACTTCAAAAAGGCGTTCGACTCAGTAGAAATCCCTAAGGTCATGGTGGCCATCAGTCGGCAAGGTGTAGATCCAGTATATGTTGAAGTGTTGAAACATATATACAATCACGGCAGCTCATTTATCAGGCTACATAAAGACTCGGACCCCTTCCAGCTCCAGAAAGGAGTAAGACAAGGTGATACCAGCTCACCTAAACTCTTCACAGCCTGCCTCGAGATGATCTTCAGAAGACTAGACTGGGAGAGTAAAGGAATTGAAATAGACGGCGAGTATATCAGCAACCTCAGATTCGCAGACGACATAGCCCTTTTCGCAGAGAACCTACACGACCTCCAACTAATGATAGATGAACTAAATGAAGAGAGCAAGAAAGTCAGCCTACACATGAACTACAGCAAGACGAAGATCATGTGCAACAACCACATTGGAGATAAAAACACTAAGATCGAAATCGAGGACACAGAACTCGAGAAAGTAGACCACTACATCTACCTAGGGCAACGAATCTCCATGAGACCCTCAAAAGAAGAAGAAATCAAGCGAAGAATCACACTCAGATGGCAAGCCTTTGGCAGAGCTAGCTCAACCTTCAAAAATAATAAGATCCCATTAATCCTAAAGAGAAGGGTGTACAACCAATGCATCCTCCCAATAGTCACTTATGGAGCTGAAACATGGAACTTAACCAAGAGACAGACCCGTAAGCTGAGAACCATGCAACGTGCACATGAAAGAATAATGCTGGGCCTCACATGGAGAGACCACAAAACAGAACAGTACATCCGAGAAAAGACAAGAATTAGAGACATCATAGAATCCATAAAGAATCTCAAATGGCGGTGGGTTGGCCATGTTGCAAGAATGGTTGACAATCGATGGACATCCCGACTCACAACATGGATTCCCCGAGACCACATGCGCAACCGGGGCCGGCAAAATGTTAGATGGAGAGACGAGCTAAACAAGTTCAGGAAGTACTGGCTCCGTGACGTCCATGATAGAGAAGTGTGGCAAATCCTGGGGAGGGTCTTTGTCCAACGACGGACGCTAAAAGACTGATGATGATGATGATGATGATATATATATATATATATATATTTATCTTACTTACTTTCTCTATAATCAGCCTATGGAGCTAAAGGGGTGAAATTTTAAACATTTACTTCTTATTATATCTAAGCACTTTTTTTCGGGGGGGGGATAACCCTGCCTCGTAAATAGGATTCAAAATGCAAGTGTATGCGAAATTGATCTTTTAGCTTGTGTTTGGCAGAATTCACGATTGATCACTATCCAATCCCAAAAAAGCGAGTGAAGTAATCACCACTTTTCCCCATTCTTTAATTGATCATCCCCAATATGGCATATCGCCAAAAGACGTTAGTCACATGATGGTTACTATTGAATGAATAACCAGATCTATATTTGATAATTCCCTATCGCGCTCGTGAAAATCTCGACTGTTTAAATGAAAACCTCTACCGCCATTATTAACCCAGTAACTATGGAAGGTAACTTATGTAATAGTTATCCATTGTTAGATAAAGGCCCTTGTCCATTGAAGGTTATCCCCTTTCAGGTTATCCATAGCAAGATTTTCTTCGCAAGATCAAAGCCCTGACTCGCGGAGGCAATTGAGTTACCAGCATTCACAACAAAAGATAAATTTTATCGAGTTAGCCATACAAATGCAATGACGATACTCCTTGTCATTTGCAGTGGGTGGGTTAACTCTAAAATCCGAAGCTCCAACGGGTTATTAAAGAAACAATGAAAAGAACGGGCTCTGCTCAAAACTTGCGACGTTGTTTATGCAATTTTGACAGCTGTTGGCAACATTTGTTTCTGTGACAAAACTATTTATTTCCAATTGAGTTTTCGAATTAATCCCTGTTACAACGTCCAGAACAAATGAAATGGATAGTCTGCTTTCTTTCTTCCTCCTTTTTTCTTCTCTTTCTTTCTTCCTTTTTTTTTTCTTTTCTTATAGATTCTATCTCATTCTCGAGAATTGATTTTTAAAAAAGGGACAATATGACATAGTGTGACGTAAAAGGGAAAAATATTCTTCTCCCTTTCCCCTCTCTCTATATCGTATCTCTATCTTTACCGATGCTTTCCTCTCTCTTATCATCCTCTCTTACAAAGATCAAAACTCTCTTTCTTAGTTTTAAACTCTGTTCATCTCATTTTACCCATCCTCTCTTAGGGCCACTTAGTACCTTACAAACGCTATTTGGACCCGGTCTTAACATGATATGTCTGCCGTTCTTAGAACAATCCACTTATGTCGCTAGAATAGAAACGTGTACATGGATGATCAGGCAAGGAATAGACAATAGAAAAAGAAGCGATGATAAGACTGGTTGCTGCAGGGTTATATGATTAAATTACAACGGAAACATTATCAGGATTTTTACAAATCGACAAGGTTTCACATCTAATTCTGTAGAAACTAAAAATTGGCTTTTCCCAGAAACTAAACAGAACTGGAAACTTCTACGCAAATATTTTTTCAGAGTTCCTCTCTTGGCAAAGCCAGTGAGATATAAGTTATTTGTGTAAGGGATCAGGTTGACATGATGGAATTTTTGATAGTTCTTATCTTTGGGACGAGAAATCCCAGAGCCGTTCTGATTCAAGGGGTTGGGATTATGACTTCGATTAATAAAGCTAGGATAGACACGCTTCTTTGCCACCCACACAAAAGGAGTGTGTGACTGGTTAGCGTCCTCTGACCAATCTCTGGAAGTGACGTAAAATGTGTGGTCCTGCTTGGGTAGGGACCGGGTTAAAACTGATCTGAAGAGATTGTAGGATAGACTTGGGAAAATAGAGACAGGAACGGGAAAAAAAGATGGAATTAAGTCTCAACTTTGAGAACCCCATCGGATAGAGCGGTTGGTGATAAATTATGCATCATACTGCGTCAAAACCCACTCCAAAAAATAACCAATTTTCATAAAAATAGTTTCGCGATGACTAACTGTCGAAAGCCGTGACGAATTGACTCGCTGAGACGAAAGACTGTCATCAGATCCTGAGAGTTAAAGCTGAGACCACTACTCGGTAAATTTCAACAAATCTACTACCAGAGAGAGGGATTAATTAACACAGGAACTGTAGTTAGATGACCAACCTTCATTTCTTGGTTGCAGATCGTATTTCTATTATTTTTTTTTTAATTTTGTCAACTAAACACCCGTTCCCAGAAACGTTTCGACTACAGCACCAGTACTTCGCCATTGATATTTTAACAGAACTTGGGAAGGACGATGACTGGTGTTGAATGACCAATGGCGAACGGCTAACAATTCTTATTCTGACTGGAAATATCAACTGGGACTTTTTTTGTTATATATATATATATATATATATATATATATATATATATATATATATATATATATATATATGTGTGTGTGTGTGTGTGTGTGTGTGTGTATGTATAATTCTAATACATATATATATATATATATATATATATATATATATATATATATATATATATATGCATGTGTGTGTATGTGTTTATTTATTTGAATAATCAACGTGTATAATAGATAATTGATAGAATATAAGACTTGTCAATTCAACTCAGTCCGTAAGACACCCAGTTGGGCGTGTGTTCGAATCACGATGGATGAATAAGGCTTTTTCATGGGGGTTTACATTCCTCATTATTGGTGGGGATTGTTTCTGCTGTTCTTGTTACGGTACGAAAAATTTTAACTCCAGACTTTGAACTAGAGGTTAACGAAAATATCATATTACTGTTTTGTTTTTCTCGTCGCCAAATGGTTACGTTGGTGAACTTGATCGTCTTTAGTTGAGTCAGATCACTCTGTACGTTGTTGGCAACAGTTATGACTAATTTTTGCATCGATGGCCAGATCTTATATCCACGTTGTCAATGGTTATGTTTCCAGCGTTGGTTGTGTAGTAGGTGTTGATTTCTTTCAGGTAATTATGCTAAACTTCGAATGTTTCCCAAATATGTTTGACACTTCGATTCACCGAGTTCTTGAGTTCGGCACTCGCTCTCGATACTGACAGAGTTTCAAGGTTACGGCTGTCAATGGTCGACTATCGAATCTCGTGCTCTCTCTCTCTCTCTCTCCTCTCTCTCTCTCTCTCTCTCTCTCTCTCTCTCTCTCCCTTATGACTCGTAATTCCTAAAGAAAACTGGTAAGACGTACGTTATTCGTCTTCATGCGCATTAGGAGGTGTGATAGTAAAATTTCTGCGTGGATGATGTCAGCAGCAGTAATAAGGTAGTAACCCAACTATTTGACGGATTGATAAGCCTGAGGATATATAGATATCCGTACATCGCAAAAATTAATTGACGTAGCCCGCGCGTGTACCAGAACTAATTAATCAAATATCTTTTTAATGAATCATCTTTAAAAAATAGATATTTTTTCTAAAATTATCTTTAAAAAAAATACCAGCACAATATTTGGGCATTTTTCATCCAAAATGTTGCAATACTCTGACATATACTTCAGCATGGCAGTCAGTGGATCAAGCTACAGAAAGACTTGAGCCCCTTCCAGTTCGAATACTTCCCACGTTAAGCTCGACCTTGTGTCACATTTTTCTGCAGTGGGACAGCGAATAAATACCCCCCTTCTAGTTCGAAAAGGGGGTCAGACAAGGACATACCAGCTCATAAAAACTCTCCACAGCCCGCATCGATATGATCTTCTGGAACCTAAACTGAGAGAAAGAGAAGGAATCAGAATAGACTGCGAATACCTAAGCGATCAGACTTGCAAACTACCTCTCCTTTTTTGTCTCCCAGATGACACTGGACAGACTGAACGCAAGAGAGCAAGAAAGTTGATCCTTCCATGAACTTAACTTATTAAAAAATAAATGCTGAGACAAAGACGCAACAATCAAAATCAAAATTGAAGACACAGAACTGGAGAAAGTAGTGCATTACTTCTACCTATGACAACGAATCTCAACGAATTCCACAAAAAAAGAAAAACCAAGAATCAAGCTTTCGGCAAGACAGGTTCAATCTTCAAGAAAATACCGATTGTGCTGTAAATAAAGGTTTGTAATGAATTCATCTTTCTGATAGTCATATATGGAGCTCAACCAAAAGACCTACCCTTAAACTGAGAACCATGCAACGAGCACAAGAGAGAAACATATTCAACATAACATGAAAGATCACGACAGCACAATATATTAGAGGAAAAAACAGGAGTCTGAGATATCAAAGAATCCATTAAAAAAATGAATAGCAATGCGCTGGTCTAGTTGCAAAAAAGGTAGGCAACTGCTTGACATCATAGCTCAAAACGTGGATCCCCCAAAATCATATGGAAAACTGAGGACGACCAAATATAAGACGGAATGAACCACTAAATAAGTTCAGAAAGTACTGGTTACGTGATGCCCATGATAAAGAGAGCTGGCGAATCTTGGTGAAGGACTACGTTCAACGACAGTCGCTGAAAGGGTGAAGATGATGATCCAAAATGACTGTAGAGATCAAAAAAGCACTTTTTGGAAAAAAAAATTGATGGTTTTGATGGTGCCTAATGGTGTACTCTTGGAAATTTTCCCGCTTGTAGCCCCCAAAACGTGACCAGAGACATACACACACAAAGGCAAAGAAAAAAGGGTCTGTGGCTCACTTGATTGGTTTGTCAAGGGGGTAATTTATGGGGCTGTAGTGATTCGATAAAATGACGTGGAAAGGAAAATGAAATACTCTCGGGAAATGCTTGAGCGGGGGCTGGGGTACCGAGGTTCATCGATTAGGCAAAATTGCCGATCAGGTACTTTGAGTGCGTCTCCGGTCAAAATATATTTTGCTGATACAAACGATCCCGAGAAGCCTACTTCCTGTACGTAATACAGAAGAAGAGAAGGAAGCGGCAGCATCAGCTATTAGCAGGATGCTGCTGAACAAACTTAAAAATGAGGAAACGATAGGATCGATTTACAAAGTGCTCTGAGCGTGATGACAAGCAGAAAATAACTTGTATACTTGTAATGGATCACTACTTTCATATTTGCACAGAAATGTTCTCATATGGTAGCAGGGTTGCCAATTTAGCGCTTTACACGTTAAATTCAGCGTGTTTCTTGTTTTCACAGCGCGAAAAGTACTAGATTTGCGCATGCGTGCTTGAAGATCTTAGTCATTTAGGGAGTGGCATTTATAGCATCGTTCTGTTGTCTGTAACCTTTTAGGGGCATTCTTTTTTTCAAGTTTAACATTTTTAGCCCTTTTTAGCGATCAGACTAACGCAAAAATAATTTTGGGGTTGGCAACACAGTGTGGTTGTCACAGAACAATTTTATATAGAATGTTCGATCATTCAATGTTGTTCCTTCTATTCTGATGAATATTTTTCTTTGTATTTTACAGCCAGAAAAATTACAACGAATAAAATCCGGATCGGGATCTCAAAAGATCCAGCAACTAATAACCTCACCTCCTTCAAGCAAACATATGGTAAGTGTTGCCTCGTATACTTGTAAAATTTTGTTGAATTTCTTTTTGCAAAAAAAAGCAAGTAAGCAAAAAGAAAAAAAAACATTTTGCTGCAAATTGTCAGAAAATCATATATATATATATATATATATATATATACATATATGTATACCACACTTATAGTGCCAGTAATCATCCTTCTCCCTTGCTTACCCCTTATTAAACAACTTTTCTCTTCTCCTTTCCTATCCTTTTATCAAACTACCTAACATTATTTTCTCTCTTCTGTTTTTCAATCCTTTTATTAAACTACCTAACATTATTTTTTTCCTTTCTATATTCCTATTCACTCATAAAACTATCTCACATTATTTTCTTCCTAGTGTGTTCCTAACCTCTTATTAAACTACTTAACATTATTTTCCACATTCTGTATTCCTATCCTCTTATCAGACTACCTGACTTCCTCTCTCCCTTTCCACCCTCTCATCAAATTACTCAACATCTATTATCCACTCTCCTTTCGTACTGTGTCTGAAACACTTATGGTGTCAGTAGTAGTCATCAGCCCAGTCTATTATTGCACACCTGATAACCGTCAGCCAAACCACGGGTCATAGACAATTAATTGATTGTGCTGACTGGATGACTGAAACACCTGATGCATTTGGTATTTTTTTAAACTTCTTTTTAATTAAGCTTTAATTAATAATGGCTTCTCATATTCGATAGTTATACGGTAAGTCTATTTGCACACATATAAAACTCACCAAGTTGAGAAAGTTATCTACGCGTTCCATAGTTGAAAAGTATTGTAAACAACAAACACAAAGAGGACAAAGACAACAATCAGAATAGAAAATGCTGAGCTGAAGAAAGTGAACCACTACATCTACTTAGGACAATGAAATCCTAAAAAGAAGAAGAAATCAAGCAAAGAATCACTGTAGGTTGGCAAGCTTTCGGTAGAGCCCACTCAACTTTTAACGACAATAAAATCCCATTAGTCCTAAAAGTAAGGGTATACAACCAATGCATCCTCTCGACAGTCACCTATGGAGCTGAAACATCGAAGCTAATCAAAAGATTGACACTCCATTTAAGAATCATGAAACGTGCACGATTGAGAATCATGCTCAACATCACAAAACAGCACTGTACATTGAAGAAAAAAAACAAGAGTCAGGGATATCATAGAAATCTTTGATAAGCTTAAATGACAATGGGCTGGATATTTTGCGAGAATGTCAGACAACTGCTGGGGATCACGACTCATGAGATGGATCTCCTGAGATTATATGCAAAAATGTGGCTGTGACGAACTAGACGAGTTGAGAAAGTATTGGCCAAATAACGGCCATGATACAAGCAAATAGAATCATCCCAATGTGAAAAATACGGTCTTCGTTTACAGTTTTGCTCAGCATTTCTATTCTCTTCCAATATATGCTTCTTATATATTCTTCTTTTCGGTACTGCGATGTCCACGGTAGAGAGGTCTGGCGAATCTTGTGGGCGGTCTATGTCCAACGACAAGCTAAAAAGGCTGATGATTATGTTTACAAGGCTTGATAAATTGATTTTGTGCCTCCTGAAGTGAAATTCTGACCAAATGTACTTCCTAAACGCTTCAGCTAAAACTTCGTTTACAGCATGAATTCTGTGCATTATTTTCAACCGGAATTTCCAATCGATCAACCAATAAAGAACTAAATGAGACATTTTGCATTCGATATTTATTCACCCATAAAATATAACCTAAATATCTCATTCTATGCTTTAAGTCTTCTATGCTTTGCACCTGCACGCAACGGAGCAGTAAGTTCGTTTCTTTGTATAAGTTTTTGTCTTGTGTCCTCTCAATAAAAGACACCAAACTTTGATTCAGATCTCTGCCCTCCTTTCTCACTCATTGTTTCGATTACTCATGCCCCCCCCCCTCTCTGAGTTACTTCGTTGCCTTACTTTTTCATACCCTGTATAATTGCACATTTACTAGCTCGGCGTAGTCAGGTTCAGACCTACAAAAGTAAAGCAGTAAGTCAGAATCCGACTCGCCACACTAGCAAACGGTCTGTGAGTTTGATTTTCAACACTCAACAACAGGCAGCCAGACAATTATCAAATTTAACTTAATTTGGCATAGGACTGTAACAGTGGGAAGAGAAGCAGGGATTGAACTCGCTACACGGAATCTCTCTCCATTGCCTTTTATCATCCAAGGTTTGTTACCAAATGGTTTTTTAAGTTTCCCAGGTTGCACGTCCGTACGCCATAGCTGGTATTATACATTGATTTTATACTTTACGTTTTAAGCATATTGGCAATTTGCTTTCTAATATGTGTTAGTTTTTATATCATATAACGCAATATATATGATATAACGTAATTTATGATCATTTAATTGGATCATGTGTCCACTTCATGATACATAACTGTCTCGTCGAAAGAAACGAATAGAGCAGATATAGACCGAGAATAAACGAGATGAGAATTTGGAGTGAAAACAATCATTTGGACCTTTGCATTACCAGTGGCTGTTCACCTCAAAAGTAAGAGCAATGGCACGGTGAAGCAGCAACCCTATTGGTCGTAGGTTCAATTCCTGCAGCAGTTTTATTTTCTTAAATTGTTTATTCTATTCACGTTGTCTAGACCAAATGATATATCAACCGTTTAATGGTGAGAGATCATTTCAAATAAGAGTTTTGATATGATATAATACAATTTATAATCATACGTACATATAACCTCCACACAAACTAAAACGACTAAGATTTATTCGATATGAACAAAAACATTTCATAAGGAGATGAAAGATATAAAAAGGCAACAAAATCAAAGCTTACCGTATACGAAATACATTTGCAGAAGGCAGGTGAGCTCATCGACCGAAAGTCATGATCGGAAAAATCAAATGTCTAAATGATTGATCGAATGATGACAATACTTCACGTTAAAAATTTGATGTCTTTTATTCACACACGCACATATACACACTCAAATGTGCATAGACATAAACACACACTCACTCTCTCATACACACATACACACACACATACTCACGCCAATTTAACCAGAATCTCATTTTATCTATGATTATTATCTCTCTGTATTTCCAGGTCGCGATTCGAAACCCTTCACGGATTCGACGCTCTACACAGAAGTTGTCACTGAAGTGATAGTCAACACCACAGAGGTATGACAGGCTCATGAAAGGCAGACGACAATAAATTATGTGATCATCACGACCACTTTGACCACCTTTTGAACAACTGAACCAGACAGTCGTTATTCACATTTTGCTCACCTTTGTTATAGATAATTATATTGTTCCACTTCATCTTGTGGTAAAAAGAGATAACCCGAGCCATAGTTTCATGGACCACTTCAGTGAGAGCGAGTTCAGTTCATTCGATACAGTTCAAATCAATTATCCTCTTGAAGACTCAGAAGGAATAATTACTGGTTTAAAATAAGCTACTCAAATGAAATGTCAACATTTTGTAATAACTCCAGGCATCTCTTTTTAAATCTGTACGGACTCGAGATCGTACGTCAATGTGTATGCACCTGCTTCCATGTGCAGCAGAGATTGAAGGACATGTTTTGATAAAGAAGGAATGTTTGAAGTAAAACCATACAATATGAAAATGGACGCGTCACTTGTCAGCCATATTGATTCACATGCGTATCTGTTATTTAACGAAGGGACACATTCTATTCTTTATGTAAAAAAAATGTACTGTACAGACACTTTTGTATGAGAAATATTTTAAACTAATATGATGCGTCAGCTCACAGGAGACATTTTGGTCCGTTTAAAAGGGAAAAGAGCCAGAATTATTCAAGTTGTTCAAATTTAAATCATGCAAGGTATTCCCAAACTTCAATGAAAGTAGTATTTAGGTATGTACAAAAGTTTCCAGCTTCATTTTTTCAAAGATAGAGACTGAATACACTGTTGTTTTTCGCTGAAAACTTTTGTACACACCTGATATATATATATATATATATATATATATATATATATATATATATATATATATATATAAAGACAGAATTTGAAAAAATAAAGATAACTCCTCGGAAATATCATTTTGTGTTATCAAATTGTATTGATCATCTGCCCTTATATGATGGAAACCTAATAAGTATATATATATATATATATATATATATATATATATATATATATATATAGATAGATAGATAGATAGATAGATAGATAGATAGATATAGATATATATATATATAGATATATATAGATATAGATATATATAGACAGATAGATATAGATAGATAGATAGATATTGTACATCCCAACATTCACGAATAGTGTAAAAGATTAAACATTTTTTACTCAATAATGTGTTTTTTTAAATTCTACCAGCATTATTAAAACTCACTATTTTGTAAAGTTCATTTGGAACTGTTTTACAAATCTTCATGATTTCTAGGGCATACAAGAAAGGCTAAAATTTTGTTATATAAAAAATGCATCCATACTTACATGAATACATACACGATGATGACCATAGATAGATAGATAGATAGATCGATAGATAGATAGATTTTATCCGTAAAGAAATGACTGGATTTCAAAAAATATCCCAATGAGTATAAATCAAAAGAAAAGTGATATCACGTAAAGGTACAGTGGCCACAAGAAAAGATCTCATATCAGAGGTCTACATTTTATGACACTTATATATTAAACTTTTTCACTGTTGTTATCTCAATTCTAGCTCTACTTAATAGCCAAAGTATCAAAACAGAGATGACCAAAGCGGTTATGGTAACATTTATAACTGACAGATTCTCAAAATGTGGGATGCAAGTTCACGTCTTACTGATAAACTCCTATGCCAAATTTCAGCTTCGTAGTTGCCAAACTATGACCTACAGTTTGGAACATACAGTTACACGTCCGCTTATACAGAGAGAAAGTCACTTAACCTATGATATTTGACATGAAAATATAATGCACTCTTGTGTCAGATTTCAACTTCCACGATGAAAATCTAATCGGGCAACAACTTGCAACACACATATAGACAGACAGAAAAATTCATTTTCATATAGATAGTCACATAGCCTATAATATCTGCCTTGTAAATACTCCTATACCAAATTTCATATTTCCGTGTGCAAAACTGTGGCCTGCAACTCGGAACAGACAGACAGACATTCACTTATATATAAATAGAATCGTAAAGCCTATGATATGTGATAACTAGACTTTTAACCCACGAATAGATATGGATTATCTTTTTTAAATCCGTAGAGGGTTTTTTGTATCTATCTATCCACCGTCTGTTTGTCGGTGCATTACAAAACCTTTTAACAAAATAAATCAAAACTTGTTTAAAATAAATTCCCAGTTTGGAACCAAAACGCTTGAATTAGAATTTTTGAAAAATGAATAATTTCTGGGCTTTTGATGTTAAAGACTGACAGGAAATATACATGTGAGAATTTGAGTATGGTTTTTCCCCTTCTTATGATATATGCAACAAAATTCCGTTCCTTTGAGGAATAATAATGTACCGGTAAAGAAAAATATTGGCTGGATTCGTTACTAACATTTTTTTAAAAATTCTGGGGGCAGCAGTATTTGTTTATTCTCTTCCAATAAGACACATGCCATGAAAGTATCTGCTTTTATGATGTTTTATTGCTTTTAAGCTCTAACGTCCGTGTTTTACTGACATTCTTATACCCGCCATATTGGAATGAAAATTATATCCCTTGAGCATGCGTACACAGATTGTAGAATTATAATCATAAAATATCTGCTTGCGTTCTCTTCGGGTGAAGGAGCAAAGTTTGTAATTTAGCTGTCTAAAATGCAGAGTTAAACTGCGCACTGTATATAAAAACACCCTTTCCTTGAAATGAAGAACGATATCTTATCTGCGAAGGTAGAATTTTTTACAAAACTGCATATTTGGGACATTTTAACCTGACATTTGGAATATTGTCAGACATCGTTGTTAGGTTTCTACGCGTTCTAATAATGATAACAAAAAAAAGTACAGAATTTGATCAAAAAACTGCGACGGTGTATATACAATTTTTGACAGCATTTGAAAACATTTGTCAATATTTGTTTCTGTAATAAAACAATCCCCTTTCAATTGAGTTTTCGTATTGATCCCCCGTTAAAACATCTAAAATAAAAGTAAGTAATCATTGAATAAAAATAAAACGAAAAATATCGTTCGAAATGCAGTATAATTCATTGTGAAATAAAAAAAATATATAATATTTATATGAAATGTATACTTTAATCATATACACTGTATAGTTTGCTTTCTCTCTTTCTCGTACTTTCTCGTATATATTTATCCCGAGAATTGATTTTAAAAAGAACACTATGACGTAGTGTGACATAAAACAAGAAAAAAAAACAGCGTTTCCAACAAAGAAAGAAAACTGACTATCTCTCTAACCATTCTCCTCCTTACAAACACTGTTAACCCATTTGAATCCGGTCTTTCTGTCACTCTAAGAGCTTTCCATAATTTTAAGAACTGCCGACTTACGTCGCAGTTAGAAATATCTGGAAAGTAACGAGCAGCTGTTATGTCTACGAATATGTAATGTGTGGGATTCCATGGAATTGGATTTACTGTGGTTCCATCATTGTTTCTCTATTCGTTCGATTTGAGGTAATTTCTCAGCTGGATAAACACTTCGAAAAGGCAAAGGAAAATAATATTAGGCACCACTACTTTTACCCGAAGGTCATTTTCCAGGGACACTCAGTTAGGGGCAAATTCACGATAAATGGTTTGCAATATATATAATATATATATATATATATATATATATATATATATATATATATATATATATATATATATATATATATATGTTTGTGTGTGTGTTAATATTTACATGCATGACCACGCATGTAATGCATGACCACGTAAATGAATAAAGAAATTGAGCGTCGTGCTGGACTCAGACCTACCATTTGAGCCAACGACACTCTTGGCAGGTTAGAGTCTGAGATAGCACGCTTAAATTGCTCACCTGTGGTCGTAGGCATAAATATTTATATATGTTTATATATATATATATGTCTTCCCATTTTGCCGAATGTATGTAAATCATTAGATTGGACAGTTTATGTCCGACACATAAAAAAATAAATCGGATACTAATCAAACTTGGTTTCCACATTCTCTCTCTCCTCTCTCTCTCTCTCTCTCTCTCTCTAATAGCTTAATATCGGCAATATTTTGGAGTGAATATGTTATCTTTTTCGCTTGGAATGCAAAAAGCTAAACATTGACTGCTAACCTTCACGGCAAGCACGTAAAATTTACGCTACACAGCCTTCAGAAATATATGAGTTGATAGAGCCAGCTCTATAAAATATCACTTTTAAGTCCAATACTATTGATCTATATTGCAAATAGATCTAATCTAAAGAAATGGGTTACTGTGAATTCCACCAAGAGATGATGTTGAAAAGAATCCAAATGCCAGCCGTATATTTTTTAAAAGAAAAAAGGAAACGTTTTAGTTTAGAAAAATAACTTTTCTAGACATTAATTCGTACATAGCCCCCAGTACATAGATCCATATATCAATATATAGATACATGTATAATTTCATGTCCTGACGATGACTGACTATCTTCTGAAACATTGACACGCGTGTTTTAAACTCCTGTTTCGTAATCAAATTGTGAAAGAAAAAGAATATTTGAAATGAAAACAAAATGATCATATTCGTACAAATATATTTACATCATTTCCACAGCAACTACAAATATGTTGAAATTTATAATCATCAATACACGATAAAATAAAATAAAAATTCCTTTGATACTTAAAAACTATATTTCTTACGGCTTTTATAACAGCTCATTTTCTAATGTTTTGATATCGGCCCTGTAACGTACGGAGGGGTACCCAGAAAACTGACATTTGAATGTGACGTGAATTAGACGTAGTTACGTATTTCGCTGCAAGGTGTTACGAGTAGACACTATTTTGAGCCATTGTTCCATGTGGATTTACTGACTTGTTTCCTGTGGTGGCTTTTTCGGTTGTTTGCAAGAACGATTGGTGATTTTTGCGATGACTGATTAAGAAAAAAATTGAACAGAGAGAGTGTGCGGAGTTTTGTTTTTTCTCTTGTTAAGAACTCCCGCTGAAACTGCTGTAATGCTTCAAGATGCTTTTAAGGGAAACGTTTTTGGGAAAGACATAAGATTATGAATGATATTCACGTTTCCAACGTGTGGAAATGTTACTTGAAGACAAACCCAATCTGGCCGACCTTCAACAAGCCGAGATAACGATAACCTTGAAAAGGTTTGCCATGCAATCTATAAAGATTGTCGCCGGACCATTGATGAGATATTCGAGGTGACCAGTTTTCGTTGAGTTAAGAATATTTGTAAATTGTCACCGGTGATGAATTTATAATTCCGGGTATTTTGGGGTACCCCTTCGTAACTCATATCGTCATCTAATTCACTGTTCGATAATTTGGTAACAAGTACCCTAACCGAAGTGATTGTAGTTCAATGATAATGATTATTGAATTCACCTCGGTTGCAGCTCGGCTATTAGGTGGGGTTTATGTATTTGCCTTTTGGATAGACAGGTGTCCACTGATTCCCACCTATGATTAAATATGCACCTTTATAAACATTAAATCACGTAAACGCCAACACAGATTTTCTGTAGTCATTGTATTTGTCTACATGTAAAATATTTACTGGTTTAGATATCAATACACCGAGTAGTCCAAAAATATCTCTTGTCGAGACTAAAGAATTTCTTTAGGTACTGTGTCCTCTGCTGACGCTAGTATATTCGCATACCTGTAAAATATCGGGTGTTTATGAGTTGGTTCATTCGTGTGTCTCCTAAATTTGCGATGTTATAATTGGTAACTTTTCCCTATTTTACTTCATGAATTGATATAGTGCATTTCCATAAGCTCATTACTAGCTGGTATCAGCGTTTTGTGTATGAATTCAGGTAAAGGCAAGGTCCCGATGGTCAAAATTCATGTCAAAGCATATACAACACAGGGTGTCCCGGAGATATGTCCCATTTTCCTAAAATAATTTTATTGATACAGTAAAGAAGCTACAGATAAGCATAGACATATGCAATCCGTTACATGGGGGTGGAAATGGACGGGAGTCACATTGAACCTTATAAGTAACGTATTGCATATTAAAAACCGTCAATAAAAACTGCCACCAAACTGTAAACATAGGTTTCATCAGTTTTATTTTTTGATTGGTCTGGCTGACTGGCTATGAATGTATGTATCATGCGTACAGACTACACTAATGGAGCTAGAGGGCTAAAGATTTACACATTTATTCCTCTCCGCATGATGTCTGCAAAAAAAAAACTCTTGATTTTGTTTTTGAGAATCCCCACCCTCAAATAGGTTTTTAGTGGGTGGTTCAATTCACAATGTAAGTTTATGCTAAATCGATCCCTTGGTTTGTGCCTGCTTATTCTGTTTTTTGTTTGTTTGTTTTTTAAATTCAGGCTTCTTTAGAGATCACAGCCCAACAAAAGACTAGAGAGGTAATTTATTCATTGATTACCTTTTTGTCAAATTTTTTAATCGATCACCCCCAACATGGTATGCAGCCAAAACGCGTGACGGTTTCTATTTAGTGACTATGTCTATGTCTATTAGATCTGTTTAGAGCATCCATTAAATTGTTTTTTGACAAATCGGGCATTACTTTTGGGACAACCGATCTATGTCTTGATTGAGCTGATTGTAAAAGCCCCTTTACTTAATAAAAAAAAACACAGCTGTCTTTTTTCTTCTTCTTACTGCTGCCTCCAGTGATTCATTGGGTCTAAGGTTCCATTAGTGGAGTGAACTTTTGCTCTATCTTTTATGCATCTACTATATCCGCCATTTTCTTTTTTTTACTCAAGAAAAAAAAAATTCAATATTTCATGTTTGAGAAAGCCTGAAACGTCATTTTTTTTCAAAGTGGTCATCTTTATTTCTTCTTTATTTCTAAAGTCTTCAGATTTCTCAGAAGCAGCCTTATACGCTGTTTATGATTTCATTATATTCCCGAGACTCTCCCATTTCCGAAGGAGTCTATTCTTTTTTTTTTTTTTTTCCAATTTCTTCATTTATTTTACGTGGTAATTGCTGTCAAAAATTAATGGCAGCATACTCCGCATATTTTTCTCCCTCTTCAATTTTTGTAAATAGAGGTTTAGTTTTTTTTTCTGTTTATTTTTGGGGGTTTATTTTCACAAAATCTCGTCCGCGAGATTTCGCATTACTGAAAAAAGGATTTTTAATGGGAGATAATTTCATCCTCCCGAAATGGTTCAAAACATTTCGATTTTTAATTTGTTTATCACCATCATCATCATCATCATCCTCATTTTCATTTACTTATTTATTTTTATCGTCCTTAACATTATCATCAATATACAGTTCTCTAAAATAATCATGTTTTCAAATTATGTTATCGTGGCCAAGGCATTTTAGACTAAAGCGCTGACGGAGTTCCTCAAACAATAGGTTTTTCTCTACGTCTCCATTAATCCCACTAGTGTCCAAGCTGTATCAAGCAGAACAGTCGTGTTACTTACAGCAATTTTGGTTCGTATCCCAATAGTCTTCCGTTAACCTACATTGAAATTGTTTCTGGAGCTCCAAGTACTGCAATCATAAACGCAACTTTCATTTTTCATAAATTTATTACGATAACTATTATTACTATCATTTTTATTCTCACAACCATCATCAATACGATCATTATCGTCATCATCATTTTTATTGTTGATATTGATGTTATTAATCGTGATAGAAGAGAGTGCGGGTGGAAACGTTGATTTTATATTATTTTTATAGTACAATCAGTGATTTTTAATTTTTTACGATGATTTCACAAACAAAATAAATGCTTTTGTAGTTTGGATAATAATGCCACATTTTTCAGTCTTTTATCTCTTCCCCTATCAAAACTGCTTTTTAGAAACCTTCGGCCAAAACTGTCACCCATACTATCAACATGGTTGGTTTCAGTTTTCAAGTCGGTCTGGCTGGCTGGTTGGCTATCTATGTATGTATGTATGAATCAATGGAGCTAGTGGACTAAGAATTGATGGGATCATGTTGAGGAGCCCCCTGATGTGATCCTGATAATCCTCCTCTGTGGAGGCCGATCTCTACACTATGCTCAATAAGTCAAGCCAAAGGCCAACCTTATCCCTGTCCCCAGACCCGAACCCTCTACCTGCGAGCAATTAACAATGATTTTTCTTTTTCCTTTTTTTTTCTTTTTTCCTCTCCCTATTTCAAACCAAAATTCCAGGCCAACATAATCCAAACTACGCTTACAGAGCCCACAATTTTGTAGTCGGTTTTTGAACGAGACATTTTTTCGACATCTTTCACAGCAAGTTATCCATCTTATCCAAAGCAAAAGATGCCACAACTTTTTACAAAGATGTCTCAATTTGAACATGTTTTTTGTGTAGAGTAGGTTGTAGTGGCTTCTCTAATAAAGGGTTTGCTTAAAAAGTCACGTTTGTTTGAGTGAGTTATATTCAAACTGTAGCCTATGAGCAGGCATCCAGTCATCAACAATTTGACACGCTAATCAACCTGCAATCGAACTTTAATGAATTCATAATTATGTACAAATATTCATGTTTTTTTTCTTTTCTTTTTTTAAAAATTCTTTTTATTAATTTGTGATAAAAAAAACAGATCTTGGTAAATTTATAAATACAGGTATATCCCGCTTTTTTCAAAGTTCACGCCATTTTTTTTTTCATTTTTTACGAAAAAAAAGGCGAAAAGTGACAGTAGACTTCAGTGTTTGTCATGCAGCGTGCCGTTATAGAGGCAGCGCATACCCTCTTCTTTCCTCGCTCCTACATCCTGGTTTCCTATACTACCAAAAACTCCAAAGTATCAACCTAACATACCATCATCATTTTTGAGTCTGGGAACGCTCGTAAAAATTCCCGTATAAATCGATGCTAATCATTTCTTCGCTTTACGTCATTTCGGCTTATGAATGTTTTTCTCGTAGAAACTTTGGGAAACCTATAAAATCAATCACGAAGACCATCGAGAGAATTTCATTGAAACCTGCGCAAGAAGCAAAATACAACAAGAATTAACAACATTGTTCCCGATCGTGGTAAAATACAAGAAGCAATCGGGATAAATTTTGAGCAACGAGAAGCAAATGGAGTGTATTTTTTTTCCAACTTAGATTATGGCTATTCATTTATTGGAGCAGTGGTTCCCAACCTTTTCGACATCATTCCCAACAGTAAGATTATTAGTGTTCCCCTCTTGCATTTAAGTAAGTACAACAGAATAATCTCAGATAATTGATTTATTTTCCATGTAATTAAACGGATTTATAACAAGAATGTGTTTGATTTTGTAATTACACAGCTGTTGCCGATTTGTATCTGTTACTCAAAGAAAGCAAACGAAAATAATTAGAAACGTCATTTTGATTTCCAATTTATTACAAAAAAAAATCAAGTCCGTCGTATCTGATATATACATCAATGTTCTAATTTTGTATTTTTGCTACTAGTTCTCTGATTCGGTTTTCTATGATGATGAGAAACCTCATCTTAAAACATTCTCTACTTAAAGCTTATTTCAAACCTTCGACTTGATAGATCGAAGTACAGAAAACCTTATCTTTACTTTTTTATTTTTACCTAACAGCCATCCCCACCGAAACAACCTAAACCCTTCCCCAAGAATTTTTAAACTAGAATTGAATGAATATCTTTGCTTTGCTTCTCGTTACTTCTAAATGCTTCTCACCGCTTCTTGTAACGAGGAGCTTAGAGAAAGTAATTTTTAAAATGTGTTATACGAGAGTTTATGGTGATAAATCAGCTTTTACTTCTCGTTGCTTCCTGTATTTTACCACGATCCCATTGTTCTGTCTTCAATACTCCAGAACGTGAACGCTGGTGACTCTAATATTTGATATTGTTGTTGGCATCTAGAATCTTTTTTCATAACTTTTTGGCCTCTGTCAGCCGCGCTCACTGGAAAAAAAACTGATGATGGTCGGTAATATATCGATCAAACTGTTGTCAATTCCACTTTACCAGGATGTCTGAGCAGTTAAAGCATGGTATTATTTGAAACACTTGTTCGTTTACCGCGGTTAAAAAGATTATGTGAGACCATGTAATATTTTACTGCTATTTTTTTCATCTTTTGTTTTCTCTGTTGATTAAAAGACAAATTTTCAGACTTAAACTCAAAAAGTTTCTTTGTTGTTATTTCTTTACTTCCTTGATTTCCCCATGTTAATATTAGATGTTTGCAAACGTTCGCTGAGCTTTTGTTTTTGAAAACTAAAGATTGAATGCACTACTGAAAAGCAATGTTTTAGGAAACTTTATGTGTCAATAAATGGATGTATATGATCCGACAGAATGATTATAAATTGAGTTAATATATAATATATCTATACTTATATAATGGAATGATAATATTTTTTTTCAACAGAAAATCAGCACCCAATGAGAAAAATTCGTATATAAAAGTTTTATTATGGAAACTTATTTGAAATGATCTCCTGTCTTTACACGGTTAATGCATCACTCATCCTAAGCAACGTAAACAGAATAAACAATTAAAGAAATAGGATAAACAATTAAAGGAATCGAACCTGCTACCGACTGGTTAGCTGCTCCAACATATTATTGCTCTAAACATTGAGCTAAACAACCAACCCATTTCCTGCAGCAGCCCCATTTCCTGCAGCAGCCCCATTTCCTTTAATTGTTTATTCTATCTTCGTTGTTTAGGTTGTTGCTGTATGATGACGGGAGACCATTTCAAAGAAGTTTCTATATATTATAACACAACCTATAATCATATATATATATATATATATATATATATATATATATATATATATATATATATATATATATATATATATATATATATATGCATGTGTTTAATGCGCGTGTTTAATGCGCTCAGTTTGTTTCAAAAACAGTAGTTTCCTCATTTTCATCATTCATCTGTTTGGAAGAACTCCAAAAATGGACGAAGCGACGGAATAAAATATTTGATTTATTCTAACAAGATTTCCAATATTGTCAGTCATTCCTCAAATATATATATATATCGAGAAGGAGAAAGAGATTTAGTATGTAATCTAATGATAAGAATCATTCATTCAATAATATTTTCAACATAATCTCATTCTTTGTCTATGCAATCGACTAAATTGTTTTCCATAAATCACATAGATCGAACATTACATAATGAAAATGTCTGTTCCAAATTCAAGTTATGACTGTGCCAGGCTACAGACTTATTGATCAACTCCCAAAAGTAACGTCCAATTTTCCTCCAAAGAATTTTGTTCAATAAGCAAAACAAAGTACTGATCCTATGAAGATATCTGCAATGCATTTCATGTGTACATTGCAAAAATATCACTTTGTTTGCTGAATCCCTATAAAAGTCACAAGGAAGCCGGGAGTCCCATGGAATAAAGCTTGAAAACTGCTGCTCTACGTACATCTTTCGAGGAATTGAGACAAAAAATGTGTCACTTAGCACATGAGACAAAATCGTTGCTTCATTTATCACTCGACACATGAGACGGAACCATTTCTTCATGCATCGCTGAACACATGAGACAGAAGCGTTGCTTCATGCATCAGTCAGTACATGAGACAGAATCGTTGCTTCATGTATCAGTCGACACATGAGACAGAATTGTCGCTTAATGTATCACTTGGCCCATGAGACGGAATCATTCCTTTATGTATCACTTGGCACGTGAGACAAAATCATTGCTTTGTGAATCACTCGGTATTTGAGACAGAACCATTCCTTCATGTATCGCTTGGAACATGAGACAAATCATTGCTTCGTATATCACTCAACATATGAGACGAAATCATTGCTTCATGTATCACTAGGCACATGAGACGGAATCGTCACTCAATGTATCATTTGGCTTACGAGACTGAATCATAGCTCCATGTATCACTCGGCAATTGAGACAAAATCATTGCTTTGCGTGCTGTGTAATACGCGAAGCAACCTTGCTT
>OY735226.1:11870473-12037973 GCA_963457665.1 Thysanoteuthis rhombus | reverse complement strand
GGGAAGGCTTCATTTTTAAAACCCTGTACAACTGCTCTGCCTGCATCATCTTAAGTACGGCTCCACTGATCCAGTATTTTTTCGGTCATAAGATACGCATTTTTTTCCTTCAAATAAGCCTGTTCGTCGTTTTCTGTCGTAAAATGGACAAAATATCATCAGAACTATTGATATTGTTACTAAATAATTTTCCTTCCCGAGGTTCAAGCTTTATAATCGATTGTATGTAAAGGGAAATTACTCTACTGAGCTCAAATCTACAAGGAATATATGGTTACTTCCCTTAGTCCACTATGAAATTGTATTAAGCAAATCGTCGGGCATTTTTTAAACCAGTTAGATTACGCTGCTTATTAAAAGGTCAGAATGGCATTTTTGTTTCGTTGGATGTTGAAAAAACCGAAATTAAAAGATATAGCGATTGTATCTAAGGAAATTTCAAGTTGAATTTTGAGTTAATTTCACTGAAAAAAAAAACGTTTTACCAAGTCATCATGCTGCAATCACCATTTTTCTACTCCACCTGTGCGCTGACACGGACACAAAACCTATTCACTTGGTTTAAAAACAAAAAAAAACAAAAAACACCATCAAAATTTCTATTTCTTCTTCAAGTTCTGTGAGTATAGAGTTAAATTTAGTCCATCACCAACTTTCATCTTCACATAATCTTTCCGAATAAAATGTGTTTAATTTTAAAATTACCCTTATAATCATAAGAGAGCTTTAAGAATTCTTATTGCGATTAGAATTGCTCAATTTTTTTTTGAAAAGAAAGAAAAACAAAACAATTCAACCAAATTAAAATTAAATTGAAGGGGGCAAATAATTTGAATACACACCTTAAAAGTATCTAGTTCTGCATTTCCCCACGAGATCATTTTATGGTTGGTTTTGTTTTTACTTGATCTTAATCTTCCCTTTTCTGACCTCTCACTTTTGCTTTTAATCTATCTTTTAATAAGCGAATTGTTGATTGTCCACGCATTGGTATACACTGTAGAAACATTCAGAGGGAGTTTGATGTCTTTTCAATAAAGTGACCCTTGATTCAGTTACAGTGTCAAGTGATACTTTCAAAGTCGTAGTTATCCAGCTCATTGTTGTTTGAGTTTTTTAATGAGTTTTATGTTATCTGTATTTTCTTCAATACACTGTGCTGTCTTGTGATCTCTCCATGAGCATGATTCCCTCTTGTGCGCCTTGCACAGTTCTCAGCTTGATGGCAAATCTTTTGGTTAGATTCTATGTTTCAGCTCGGGGTTGGTAAGTAGACTTTAAATTAGGTTAGGGTAATTAGTCGTGTAAGTTCTGCCATATTATGCAAGGGAAGTAACTAATCCTTCCAAAAACTGACCCTGAATTACTAACCCTAAACCAAATCCTTCACAGATAAATTCAATAAGATACAGTTTCAAATGTTCAGAGATTTTTTTTCCTTTTCTTCTTTAAAATCTTTTGTAGATATAGCTTCTAATAGATATTTCTAGCGAAGAAATTTTCTAAAAGATCTTGCCACTTTTAGCCATTTAACGTGGCCAGTTTGAAGCTTTGACCCCCAAGTAGCAACCATAGCGTCTCCATCGATTATCTCCCTTGCCGAATATCGGCATTTTGATCCCACCCAGGGCAAATTTTACCTGCATTTTTAGTAAATGAAGTATTGTTAATAATTAGCATTCATTCAAAGAACATTTGATGCAACTATTTATCTTCATCTCAATTTCTAATTTTGCTGCCTGTTTATTGCAACCAACTTCACGGTGGCGGCTACAGTTTTGAAGTTGTAGCAGAAACCTATTTTGCTCAGATAAAAACTTCATTCATGAGATCTTTCATAAAAGCTAATGAAAAAAATTTCGAGAGAAAAGAAGCCAGCCAAAATGGCGCTTCTTTGTTTTCTCTTCAAATGCAAAGATAAAAAATTGACTTCGAAAGTCAATTCATGGCCTTAAACTTGGCTTTCTGCGTCACTCCACGCGATTTATGATTACCCAGGTGTTGTCTCAGAAATATATAAGGTGAAATTAAATTTCAATCACAAAAGGTCTCAACTTTCAGGAAGTTAACAAAAATGAGACCAAAGTCATTGATATTTCTTCCCATTTTTTTCCATCGAAGTTCAGAGAAGATTTCATGTGTAATTTTTCCCAGTACAAAATCAATTATCTCCCTTCATAATCAATATTTCAAATTGTAGAAAAAATTGATAATCCTTATTTTGTGTTCATCATTTTCAGGACATTCCCAACTATTAATTCTTTGCTCTCCCTAATTGTCTCAGCTTAAAAAAATCTTTTCATTTCTTTTTGTTTCACTCTGAAACCATCTTCCTCAAAAAACACTTATCATTGATTCATTGTTTTTGTCTCTTTCTTTCTCTTTTTTCACATTAGTAAACAGTGAGGGACCATTGCACAAACAACTCTATAAAACATCATCAAACTTACCATCTTTATCAAAAATTGATGAAATACAAAACACATCAATGAAATAAGAATAAAAACATGTTAGTAATCAGTAGATTTGGTTTTTAATTAAGATATGCGCAAAAATGTCTCATTGTCTGATGAGATATTTCAAATAATTTAGAAATCAAGATACACCCTCTAAAAAGACGCTATCAAGTCTAAGGGAGATAATCCAGACATCACACAATCGACATAGTTGCTTCCCTTAGTATCTCGAAATCATATCTACGGTGAAAGGAATTTTTAGACCCCAAAAAATGAATAATACTAAGTGTTCATGGGACATTGCAATACATGAGTACTGACCGAGTACTCCCATAAACACTTTTCATGTGTATCTATGGAAGAAGAAGAAGAAGAAGAGCAACGGTAGCCGGACATTTTGGCTTGAACGGTTCGACCGCGGACATTTCAGCTGCAAATTTTCTACCCCTTATCATTATCGTAAATTTTAAATCCCATTTAGTTGGTAATTCTACCTAAAAAAAATTTTAAAAAACAGGCTGAAACGTCCGAGGTGGAAAGTTTGCGGTCGAACTGTCCGGGCCGAACTGTTCGTGGCCCAAACGTTCGGTAACGGTCTGTTTTATATGTATCCGTGGTTCATGTGCAGTTTATCTGCACCCGCTTTGTCGACACCAAGATTTTATTTAAACTAGTCGCAAACAATATCCATCTCTAATTGTTATTGCCCTATTTACAATACTCATTTCGCCATATGATGTCATAAACAGGATTTATTCTGACCATATTTATTCTTCCATGGGATTTTTCAACTTGTTATCAAATTGTGATGTTACTGTTTTTCAATTATTGACAGTGAACTTTAAAAACAGAATTAAAGATAAATCATCTATTACATAAAGAACATTCTTGTCTTTTGTATTTACTGAATACTTCTAATACTTCTATGAATAGGACCAGCGCATGTTTTCGAACCAAAAAGACATTATCAAAAGGACTTCCCAATGCATTAATAAAACTCCTAAAAATGTGTACTCTGTGTTTCAATTTGTATAAGTGTTTGATGTACTTTAGAAGTAAGTAATAATTCAATCACCTTTGAAGTCCAACACCTTTTCAAAAGAATTCTCGCCGTTTTCAGAAGTAATCCATGGACTTTTCAAACTACTGAACCCACTTCTTATGTTGCTTATGCTGTTAACACAACATTTCAATCGATCTATTTGAGAACCGTTCCTGTGAAGCAAAGGAGAGTTCTCTTGTTAATGAAATAAATGGCGCACAGAAAATGATGGTTAATATACAGACCGGCTCGTTTCATTCCCATCAACCAGAGCCACAGGTGATCTTAATTTATACGTAAGGATGCTCTCAATTTCCTATCGGTTGAATGGACTGATCGAGACTCTGCGATAACAATGGAAGCAAAACAAAGAACAAGTTGAATAGTCCAAACGCCACTTGAAATGATAATAAGACTACTCAAAACTGCATCGCTATACACCTGGAGAAAGCTGTAGAATGGACAGGCTGAAACGTTATGGTAACAATAAAAGCAACTCGAACAATGGGTCTAATAGCCCGAACAACTATCGAAATGATAATAAAACTTCCGAAAATTATTGACAGCACTATTTAATACTCGTGCTAAATAATGCATAGATACGTTTTAATTTATACGAAACGATTTTAATTTTAAAAAATGGATTTGTTCCAGTTAAGAAGTCCATCGTTTGAAATATGCAAAATGTTATCCCTGAGTGAAAGAGACCAGTGTTATGGACAGGGGGACAAAATGTCTATACTGTCCATTGTATAAGTAAAATGAACTTAGCATGAGTTGGTTTCAGACCGTTAGGATATCCGACGAGAAACAAACCCACCAGCAACGGCCACCAAAATCAGCTTCTGATCATTGCTACACAGCATGCGTTCTGATTTGGATTTTATACACACACACACACACACACATATATATATATAGATATATATTAACATGGCAATTTTGTATCAGACCATCAATAGCGGTAGATACAGTGAAGATCGAAATTATTGATAACGTCCAACAGGTTTAGCTTGCTGTTTATAGTCATACAACGTGGGTTCTTATCTTTTCTCTATATGATCCGTTAACAAACCTTACTTTGGTAGCAGACCAGCCAAAGTGGGAAATCCAGTGATGCTTGAACGCACTGACAAAGGTATATATATATATATATATATATAGAGAGAGAGAGAGAGAGAGAGAGAGAGAGAGAGAGAGAGAGAGACAGACAGACAGACAGACAGACAGACGGACAGACAGAGACAGAGACAGAGGCAGAGATAGAGAAAGAGGGGGGTGAGGGTGAGAGGAAGAGAAAGAAAGAGAGAACGGGGGAAAGAGAGAGAGATGAGAGTATAAAAATAGAATAAATGAGTAATGTGTATTTGATCAAAGAACTTTGTAATACTGTTTGGGGAATTGGGTAACAAAAAGAGATAGATTTAATCTTTGTGAAAGATCATTAAATTGACCAGAACCAGGGAAAGGTGAAAACATTTTGTTCCAGTCAATAGGTAGTTGGGTGGGGTGGGAAATTGAAAACAGAACGTATGTTAATGAAATATCCCATCCAGATGTTACTACCGGCTAGAATGTTGCTTGGTTTTGTCTCAACTGCATATATACAAGGCTATTTGATTTTATTTGATTTAGAAGAGATCCTTTAGTCGAATATGTTAGGAGAAAATTATCTCGAAGAAGTTTTTCCGTGTAAGTAATATTCTTAAAAATGATATTGATGAAGTTAGTTTGCCTGCAGCCAGAGATTAAAACTGACACAATGGATTTAATATTCACATAGGTGAACACTTAATAGAAGTGACACTAAAAACTAGTCACGTCCGTTTGTATACTTGTTGATCCTTTCTTGTCGATTACGTTTTTTCCGTGATCTACGTAAGCCCTGTGTTTTAAATAAAATGAATCAATAAATCATGTGTAGTATGAAATAACACCAATACACAATACATTATGATAATACCCTACATATATATATAAAAAATACATGTAGTATGACATGACACTAAAATATATAAAGCTATGAATTAAAATCATAATGGACTGTTTGATTAACACTGGGGAGCCATGTTAATATAACCGTTTTGTTTTCAAATCCCCGAAACTGTCACATGATAAATGACTGATGATCCAGGCAAGAAGAACTCACACAAAAAGCTATTATTTCACATTCTGTGTAAAACATAACAAAAAATTACATAAGTTATATTGAAAATTAAAAAGATATTGGGAAATAATTGACTGAAATGACATAATTTTTTTAATCTTTTTTTTCATATATCAAGTCTTTAAAGCTATCAAGCTTTGTAAACTATATATATATATATGTATATATATATATATATATATATATATATATATGATTTATCCAACAATGATACAGTGAAATGACAATTTTAGAAGACCATGTTTTGTACAAATGTAATTTCTTTTGTTTATTTCGACGTTTCACTAATGTGTGTGTATGTATTGAAGAAATAGACATATTTGGTCCGACTGAATGAATTATGGATTCAGTTGTATCATATAAAAACTTATTTGGAATGATTTCCCGTCGTTGCACGATCAATATATCACTCAATATAGACAACGTAAACAGAATGAACAATTAAAGAAAATGAGGCTACTGCAGGAATCGAACCTGCCACTTACAGGGTAGCAGCTTCAACGAAGCGATGCTCTTACTATTGAGTTATTTGGCCCTTGCATCACAAGTGTGTTTATCTCAACGGTAAGAACAAATTTTGGCCGTTCATTCATTCAGTTTGTAGCTTTTTTCCAATAGAGGCACAGTATGATTGACTGTAGTCGAAAGTGCAAAATCCTGTGATAGTGAGGGTGAAGTATGTATAAGATGGACATCTCCGGGTATTCTTAAGTCCAGCCACGCATAAATAGTATCCGCTGCATTCATCCGGGTTAGGGACTGCTTCACCCGTTGGCTTGCCGATACATGAGAACACATCTTTTCCAGTTATAGAGGTTGGGTCTGTGGAAAAATAAATGAACAATAATATATGAAAAGCTTAATGCTGCTTCAGACGGGGCCTTGTCTGTAGATCACAGAGAGAACGAGAGAGTAAAAAGCTAGGGAAATATCAGGACCTGATAAAGGAATAGAAGGAAGGATTGAGACTATTCAGACCACAGCACTACTGCACCAATACTAGGGAGAGTACTCTAAATACGAAACCTACGACCCCCAGCTTGAAGAAATGGTCTAAAGGCCACGAAAAAAGGGATGATGGAGGCGGTACAAACCACAGCGCTGTTGTGATAGGTGTGGTTGGAGACCTGAGGAGACTTACTGTCGTTCAACCTCCAGCGAAAACAACCAGATGTTTGTAGAAAACCCAAATTGCACTGGGCTGGGCATGTTACAAGAATTCAAGCAGCTGCTGGACATCACAAATCACAACGTGCATCCTCAGTGGTTATATGCGAAATTGTGACCGACAGATAATGAAATGGTGTGACAAGTTAGGTAAATTTAGAAAGTGCAGGCTCAGCGATGTCCAAGATAGAAAGATTTAGTGAATCTTGCGATTTAAGTCCAACGACGGATGCTAATAGGTTGATGATTACAATGCACGTTTCTGCGTCTTTGGTGTTCTTCTTGCTGTGATCAATTCTAGTTCTGTGAAGATCAACTCAGTAACAACCGAGTAATAGGGGCACCAAGAGGCAGTGAGCAGATCTCTAAATCAAATTCAGCTTATGGTCCTATAAAGGCTTGGGCTAGGTCCATTCCCCAGTGATACTCACCAAGTTCAAATCTCAGTTAATCTTTTTAGTTTGTTTGATTATCAGTTATCGGTGGAATCAAATTCTAAAATAATTAAAGTTGGCTTGATAAATAGACATAGATATATACGAACAGACTGAGATCGATAAATATGAACAAACTGTGGTAGATAGATGGATATGAACAGACTGAGATAGATAGATAGATAGATAGATAGATATCAACAGACTGATAAATAGATATGAACAAACTGAGATAGATAGATAGATAGATAGATAGATAGATAGATAGATAGATAGATACTGAGGTAGATAGATGGATATTAACAGACAGGTAGATAGATGGATATACACAGACGGAGATAGATAGATAGATAGATAGATAGATAGATAGATAGATAGATAGATAGATAGATAGATAGAGAAATAGATAGATAGATACTGAGATAGATAGATAGATACTGAGATAGATAGATAGATAGATAGATAGATAGATAGATAGATAGATAGATAGATAGATAGATAGATAGATAGATAGATAGATAGATAGATGGATACTAACAGACAGGTAGATAGATTATTATAAATAGACTGTGATAGATAGATAGATAGATAGATAGATAGATAGATAGATAGATAGATAGATAGATGGATGGATATTAACAGACAGGTAGATATATGAATATGAACAGACTGAGATAGATAGATAGATAGATAGATAGATAGATAGATAGATAGATAGATAGATAGATAGATAGATAGATATTAACAGACAGGTAGATAGACGGATATAAACAGACGGAGATAGATAGATAGATAGATAGATAGATAGATAGATAGATAGATAGATAGATAGATAGATAGATAGATAGATATGAGCAAACTCAGGTAGGTAGTTTGATTGGTAGATAGATGTAGCTACGATGGAGAGACGAGGAAATATAAAAAGACAAAGTTTAACTCACTTGTTGGCTTGTTTACTTCTTCACACCTATTTCTTTCGGCGTTGTAACAAAGGCTACCTGGACAATGGCTAGTTAGAAAATACCCATCCAAACAGGTGATGTATTTGTTGCATGTGTACGGGTGACTGTAAACCTTGTTGATTGGTCTGCCTTCACAGAAGTTTCCTGCAATCAGAAAATAAACTTCATTTACTCAAAGTACATATTCGCATGATCGATTAGGCTTAAGGCATAGGTCAAATTGGGACCCTCACCAGAAATACATTTGAAAATATACCTAGGTAAAGAAACCTGAAGGAGAGTTCAAATTTGGGCCCAACCAAAAATATATTTGAATATATACCTAGGTGTATAAATGAATGGTTTGGCTCAACGAACGAAGATTTTTAAAGGCTTTTACACGATAAGAGGACCTTAGATGGTGGGGTTTGTGTGTGGTATAGCCCTCTAGCATTTGCAACAGAATTTCAAGATGAATTGAGACAACCTTTTAACCAAGGGTTGGCATCTTATGGTCCTAAGAACTAAATTCATTTTAAGGCTATCTCCATTTTAGGCCCACGTACTAGGAATTGTTTTGTTCACTTTGGCATTTAAGTTATCATCTAAGATTGAGGCTCTCCGATTTTCATATAGCATTTTCTCAAGTTTTGTTTTGTATTTTTTTTTAAAACTAATTCTGACAAAAAAAAATCTTGATACTCACCCGGTACAATCTGAACTTTAATGCTAGTGAATCGCTGAGGACTTCCGCTCTCAAAACAAGTCAGTTCAGATCCATGCAGTCGACGTCCGAACCTCCCTACAAAGGTTTTCGTCAAGAGTTTCGTGCAATTGCCCGCAGCGGCGTCAACTCTGGCCATTGTGGTTCTTCGTAGAATCCGCCCATTCAGTTTCCAGTCAAGGTCACCATTCGGAAAGGGCACGATGCCTGTGCAGCTGACCTTCGTTGTTTGATGCTCAACAAAATCATTTACTTCTATTTTGGGCAGATCGGGTGTCAGAACTGCATACAGTTAAACAGAAAGTTAAATCATTTCCACATATATAGGATGCAAAGTGTATCTCTGTACATTAACCTTCCATTAATACGGCAACCTCGGACAGTGCCGTCATAATCCAATTTGCTGTTATAACGGTTTGCTTAAAATTTATGGCATGCTAATGAAAAAAAATGGTTTGTAAATGAAACAATATGGCAAGCAAATTCTTTACTTCTTAATTTACTTAGGAAAAGTTATAATCTCCGATACTGAACGTAGCGTGAGAATATGTGTGTTATTAAAATGGTGCCGTTAGAACGAATATCGTCACAGTAAAAGTTTACTGTACATACGTATGTCTTTTATGTGTTTGTAAAACAATGACGTTAAGATGTCAAATATTGCTAATGAATAGATAAGACGCAAACCGTTACCAGGTAATGATAATTCAAGAATGCAAACAACATTTCTGGTGTTATAATTCTTTCCAAAGGAGACACTGATACTACACATTGTTTCTAGGTAGAGGGCTGGGGAGATGCACTTTGATCCCAAACAGAGCGCACAGATATCCATACGTAAATAATCCTTTCATTCTTGACAGGTACTATTCTATAGATTGGGTCTCAAGTTTTATAAGAGTTTTTAAAAATCCAATATCTTTTTTCTTATTGTGTTTATTACATACCTTGAATTACAGTATGAAATCTGAAGTTTAAATTTTATATTTTTGAATCTAGCATGGAAAATTATGATGCCTTTCTCCCTCCTCATTTAGTCTTGCTCTAATTTCCTGAAACTCGAAAATTCGATGGCCTTCTCGTTCGCCCCAGATTTTTCCTGTGGGGATGCCTGAAGGGGTTTGTATACACAAGCAAGCTTTCAGGGATCACTCAGCTGGCGCATGCAAATGAAACTTCGTACCTAGCCGTTCATACCTCAATGGGAGTTTTCTCTCAAGAAATCGACGCTTTATCAACATGGAAAACAGATCATTATCGTCGATATTTTTTTATTACTATTTACCATCATCTTAATCATCGTTGCTTTTTAACGTAACTAAACTCAGACTGGGTTCCCTTCAGTTGTGAGTAAATAAATTAACGGCGCAGACCGGAAATAACAATGTCTCCCTGGTGAGAATCGAACTCACAACCCTCTATGTCGGGGGATGGCTCGCTTAATGCACCACTGCTCGTAAAGAGGGTCGTGAGTTCCATTCTTGCCTGATCTACGCTGTTAATTCATTCATTCACTGCTGGAGAGAACCAAGGCTGAGTTTTATTGCAATAAAAAGCAACAACAATTAAGATGAACGTAAATAGTAACAAAAGATTAGTAAAAAATATTTTACAAAATTTCATCTAATGAAATAAATGAAAAAATGAAATTAAAATGAATTACGGAAAACGAAATCGGTAAACCAAGTTTGAATTTCGGCTGAGGCTGTTTACGTTCACTTTGTAGTGATGCACTTTGGAGAGGTATGAACCCACTTCTCCCTGTGCTCTTTGCCTGTCGTTTGGCAACGTATCTCGTCAGTGGCATGCCATGATAGTTGGCAGAGGATAAAATAGGATTGTAGTCACTTGAATAAACCAGTCTACCATAACGACCTGAGATATCTGGTTCTAACAGTAAAAGCTGTTACTCTCATGGTCAGCTTTGACAGGGCCAAAAGACAATTCAGAAGAAAAACCACTGAATTACAATGGTATATGCCTGCTGCTGTACACGGAAGATCGTATGTATTCATCATCGTCCTAATCAAGAGAGCCGCAGGATTAGGTACTCACGGGCAGTTGCCAAGCCTGTCGAAGCTTCGGCCTCCTTACAGCACCTGGTATTCACAGTCGGTTACCCATTCAGGCACTGACCAGACTTGACGTTACATCACCTTACGAGAACCGTGATTTACCCGTAACCCCTTAGCCTAGGGAAAAGACCCTTAGTCCTTGCGTTGCATAAACTGAAAGAGATGTTGCTTTGGCCCAACTTGAAACAATTACTTGGTTGAAAGAAGATTTGTTAACGTAAATTAATCAGTTAGTCTCAAAGTGAATTTCTGATTAGACATGATAAATATTACTTTGACAATAATAAATGTACGTGTAACAAATTAGAGCAGTGTTTTTCAAGTTTCATTACGTAATACTTTTTTCATTGTATGTATTAAAATACTTTCCAAAATAAGAGAAGACAAAAATAATTTTAGTCATCATAAAATAGATACTTACTTTTTGCGTAGACGTCCGTTTTTTCCTCCAGTTGACCATTGTCCACTCTGCAGACATAGAGTCCTTGATCATCACACTGGAATCTTTCAATGATTAACTTGGCTCGGCTCGCTTGACCTCGTATCGTTAAACTGGCTGAGTGAGTTTTGTCTTCCGTCTCCGACGACAAGGAAGCCCGCTTGAACGTTGCAAGAATTTTACTTCTATTCAATTTTGGTTGATGCAGTAAGAGATCGATTCTTGTCCAGGTCTTTGGGCCGATCAAGGTGCAAATAACCGAAGCCGGTTCGTAAAGGGCCCCACTAACGCTCGTCATGTTTAAAACTGTTCAGGGAAAAATTTAGAGAGGAGGAAAACAGGGCGTGGC
The DNA here is from genome assembly GCA_963457665.1 of Thysanoteuthis rhombus. Classification (NCBI taxonomy): domain Eukaryota; kingdom Metazoa; phylum Mollusca; class Cephalopoda; order Oegopsida; family Thysanoteuthidae; genus Thysanoteuthis; species Thysanoteuthis major. The sequence continues at coordinate 12,026,179 of OY735226.1, read as the reverse complement.
TGTATTCTTAGGTTCCCAATTTGGGGCTCTCACTGAAGTTACTACTCAAGGAGGAAATGGTTTCTTATATAATTAAAATTAGTACAACTTTTTGGATGCTTAAAGGCTAACATGAAATCAAAACCAAGGAAGTTGATTTTATTTAATTTATTGATTTTATCTAATTCATTTGGTGTGCTAAATACCTGTATGATACCTCCTGAAGAGCATTTTTCATGCGAAACACCGTGTTAAGATTTCTCTGTATTTTTTTCAATTATATACATATATAAAATGTATTATATTATATGCAGTTGAGACAGTTATTTAGGCCTTGGCATACCGGCGGATCTTTAGCACAATGGTAGGAGCAATGCTACGTTAAAGCAGCTACCCTATTGATCTAAGGTTCGATTTCTGCAGCAGCCCCATTTTCTTTGTTTACTCAATTTACGCTGTCTAAGCCAAATGGTACATTCACCGTGTAATAACGGGAGATCATATCAAATAAGAGTTTCTATGTTATATAACTCAAATCATAATCATTCTGTCGGATCATATATCCATTCCTCAAATATACATATATATAAAATAAATATCTTAAAGAAACTTATCTTTTAAGCAAGTTTCATTGAACACGACAGATAGTTTTTGTCGATTTAACTTTTTTAAAAATATTCTATCTAGTTTGCAATGGAGCTGTGTTGTTGAAGGGCGTGAATAATCTGCAGTGAGACAGATCATCCGCAAACAAGAATAAATGTAAAAGTATCCCTTGATCTTTGAAAAGTTTACGAATAAGGGCAAAGGACAAAAATGGTGTTCAGCATTTGTTTTGAAGCTCTAGCTACTAGTGGGTTAGTTTTATTATGATTTAAGCTAGAAATAAAATTATTTTGAAATCAAGAAGCATCTAATGATAAAACATGGAAATATGTAATTTCATGATTACTATCATCATTTGAACCCATCGAGTTTTCACTCCAGTCATGACTAATGGCTTTCACTGGAGATCAAGTAACAGCAAGTCTCTTTAGTTCTGAAGAACTCCCCCACCCAGTTTCTGCAGTGCTGACGTCTGGATGGTTCCAGTCTTTCCTCGATTCCTAGCTCCATCGTCCTCTTTATCAGGTTCTGTTACATAATCATATTAATACTTCTACTAACCAATAAAGCTGCTACTGCTACCAACAATAAACTATAAGAACTAATACTAAACAGACAATTACGTCCCTTTGCTGGAACGTCACTTTATCTACACACAATACAGTATTGAATATGTCTTCCATTCAAACCCACGCTTCGATTGTTCATCTTCAATCTTCATCTAGTCACATCTCATTCATACACTGTCCATCAACAAACAAAAGGTTATTTTAGGCTGTTCTCTGGAATCCAACCACTATCGGTACTGGTGTCACATTCGGGTGGAAATTATCATCAAAGTTGTCTGGATCAATTTCGGGTCTAGCAGAATAGCTCAACATAATAAGCTTGATTTAATACTGAGATAAATCTGCCATTTATTCTACACATGCGCTTGGGAGACGAATCTACTTTTTTCCTCGAGAAGCAGAAACGCTTTTTAAAATGATTCCAAGTAAAACATTGGACCGTTTTCAATATGATATATGATATAAATTCTAACGTTGGATGGCAGCATTTACAGTGTAAATATTGCTATTGAGTGTTTATCGTAAAACTTTGATTCCCGTCAAAATTCTTTCGTTAAGGTTAATTACAGAGCAAGATAGGGAGTATATTTTCAAGATATTTTACAGATAAGCTGAAGATGGTTTGTCTTCATCTTTATATGCTTACTGATAAAAAAGCTGATTAAACGTAAACATTTACTTCTTCCAACAAAGTTGGAGGAGCATACGTATTTGGTCACGTCTTTCCGTCTTTCTGTCCACATGTTCTCTTCCACTGTCGGTCTGTACCGTCACGTTAAACTAAACCGATATATAAAATCAGCATACCTCTGCCGTGATTTGAAAGCGGTATATGTCACTCTTATCGACTGGATCAAACTGACAAAAATCTTAGATATCTACGAAGATTTGTTATTATTTTTCATTTGTTATATATATAACAAGAGAGTTAATTTATTGTATTTACAATTGATTATGTATACAATACAAAAGTTGCAATAATCATTTTCAGTCAGAATAGAAGTAGAAGTGAAGTTTAACCCTGCAGCAGACAGACTTCCAGAAATATAAAATCATCCCAAACTCAGTACCATTCAAAGTTTAATAAATTCTATGAGAGCTATTTCCTTATTATTGGTCCATTGTTCAAATTCTGGACAAAGGGTTGTTTCTTCATGCAAGCCCTGATTTAGACAGGGTTGCCAATATAGCTCTTTTAGCGCTAGATCTAGCTCTTTTCTATTGCAATTAGCTCCTATGAGTCTGTATCTGGCTCTTAGCAGATATTTATCCAGGCATTGGAATAACATTGAGTTTGGAAATTGCACGAGTCTAGAGTCAGAGTTCCAAGATACTGGATTTGAACCTCTGCCTCCAGACCCGCTCAGTTCCCAAATTCGACGCTATTCCAATGCCTGTTTTGGACAAATCTCTGAGATAAAGCTCGGATTATGTCCCCCTTCTGGCGAAAACTTGCAACCCTACAATATCCTTTCATTTGTACATATTACGGATTATACCTTCATTGATTTCGTTTTGTGCAGAAGTAATATAATTAGATTCTCCTGAAAAGCGTGTTAAATAACTTTTAGAGGACAATTTATTCTTTTTGGTATATCCAGGAATACTCTACCCCGTTTGGCCATTATTCTTTTCAACGTTCTTTTTCAATCTTTTTCCCGAAATAGAGAATGATAAAAGACAACATCATGGAAGATTATGAGCTAATAGTAAATATACTGTTTACTTTGGTTAGTGTGTCATGTCCACGAGAATTAACGCATACACATACGTATATAGATGCATATACACATACACAATTATATATCATATATCATATATATAAACACCCAGTGATAATTCACCAGTTCTGGAAAGTTACTACCAGATGAGATATACAGCACTGATCCATTCTATCTTATTGAGGCTCGATGACAACATCTTTTGTTTTGTAATGATAACCGGAAAAATATTTTCAGAGGGATAGCACCACATGTATATAATGATAATAATTCTCTTCTTACATGTAAGAAACAACGATTAGCATTCATACTTCTGAACATACACAAATTTCTGACATAATTTGTTGTCTACCCACGAGTTCACAGAATTGTTAACCCTTCATTAGTGAAAAGCAGCCTGCAGCTCTTAGGGCTGAAAGTCTATCTAAGGTTAATGCTATGTTATGATGACCATATAAAGCGCTTGTTGTTGGGTGATACATTATTTCAGGGGACGTATTTAGAGCATTGGTTTCGAAAGTGGGGTCAGTGAACCCCTGGAGTCCGACTAATAATGCTCAAGGTTACAGCAGCAGGGATCTCTCTAAACTTGACATTACAAATCCTCTGGCAGAGAAACAATATAATTACACAGTCATCGAAAAATATAAATAATGTACACAGTATTGTGCCATATACTGAAATTCAAATAAATGTAATCCATTTAAAATCAATATGATTTTACAGGTCAAGAATTGTTTATTATTGTAGTGTCTTGATTGCAGCCTGAAAACTAAATGCTAATCATACGGGGGCTGCCAGGATACTTTCTTTATAGAAAGGGGTCCTTGATTTCCCGAAGTGTCGAGACCACCGGTCTAGAGTGCTAACCGAGGTATTACTGAATTGAATCTTAAGATTATCAAGTCTTATGACTTACCTGTGATTTCTGTCGTTGTCGGGTTGGTAGTAGTTGTTGCAGGTGCTGGGGAGGTACTTGTGGGACCGGCAGAGCTAGAAAAGGCAGCAGGTGCAAATGTGACGGTGTTGCTAGTGGTTTGTGCAGAGGTAGGAGTGCTACTGGAAATAAGTATTGTGTTCACCGGAAGTCTTTGGATAGCAGTGGAAGTGACCGGTGTTGGAGTCTGTGATGTTATCAAGGATGTCGTTGGTGGTGTTGTTGTTATTGTTGTTGTTGATATTGTTAGTGGTGATGGTGTTGTTACTGGTGGCGGCGTTGGTGGTTCTGTCGTAGAAGATGTCGATGTTTGTGTTGTTAGAGGCTGTGTTGTAGCGGTAGATGTGGAAAGCAGTGTGGTTGTTTGCGGAGAAGTTGTTTTCGGGATGGTGCTCGTGGGGGTTGTTGATGCAATGGCTGTTGTTGATGTTGGTGGTGGTTGTCCTATCGTTGTTGTCGGTGAAGGGTTTGTTAATTGGGTTGAGGTTGTTGTTTGTTGTATAGTCGTTGGTAATGTTGTCATTTCTGTTGTAGTGGGCAATGTCATTAAAAATGAAAGCGTGGCCGTCTTTTTTGTTGTTGATGGAGGTGGACTTAATGTTGGCGTGGTTGTTGTTAAGGGTGATATTATTGTCAACTTGGTGTTTGTTGTTGCTGGAATGGTTGTCATTAATCTAAGCAACAAAGTAGTAATCGTTGTAGGATTTGTTGTTAGTGATGTTGTTGTAGTTGGTACTGTTGTCGTTGCTAATGTTGTGGTAGGGGGTAGTAATGTTGTCGTAATAGGCAGTGTTGTTGTTGCAAATATTGTGGTTGTAGATGATTGTGGTGTTGTTGCTAAAGGCATGGTTGTTGCTAATGTTGTGGTGGTAAGTGGCATTGTTGTTGTTAGAGGAAGTGTCGTTGTTAATGTTGTAGTAGGTGGTAATGTTGTCGTTGTTAAAGGCAATGGTGTTGCTAATGTTGTGGTGGCAGGTTGCATTGTTGTTATAGGCAGTGTTGTTGCTAATGCTGTGGTGGTAAGTGCTATTGTCGTTTTTGGAGACAATGTTGTTTCTAATGTTGTGGCTGTAGGGGGGCGTGTTGTTCTTAACAACATTGTTGTTGCGAGTGTGGTAGTAGGTGGCAGCGTTGTCGTTGTTAAAGGCAGTGATGGCATTGTTGTTGGTATGGGGAGTGTCGTTGTTATTGATGGTGATGTTGTAGTGGGGAATGTTGCGATTGTGGGAGTTTTTGTTGTTGTTATTGTTGGTGTGGCCAAAGTTTTTGTTGTCGGCTCCGTAGAGTGGCCGGAAGTAACTCTGCTAACTGTAACAGCTTGGCTCAATGCTTGAATATTTGCGCTCGAGTCAGACTCTGATGTTGATATTATGAACAACGTAGAAGATTTTTCTGCCGGCCTGACTGTTTGTAGTTCAGATGTCGACTCAGTACTCGCAATGCTAGTAAAATCCTTTCTCACGGTTGAATTTTCTCCTTCTGCAGAAGTACCGTTCTTTTTAGTGCCTGTAACAGACGTGGGTGCTTTAAATGCCGGTGCATTGGCTGATTGGAAATAACCGTTACCCAAATGTAACCCTTTAGCAGCTCCAAAAGTTGCGTTAGTTAAAGCAGTTTGAGAAGCAGGAGTTGGAATTAATATATGCTTGAGAACATCTGAGTTTTCAAAAGCGACTGGGTTAATATTAAAAGCGGTGGTTATTGGTTCCCAGCGGGCTATATTAGTAGAAATGGAAGTCGTCTCGGGTACTAGCGAAGGCTCTAACAAAGTGCTGACTATGCTGGTATTGGTGAATGGTTTTGAAGTGGTGCTCGTTGTCGATGTCCGACGGCCGCCGATCTCAGCACCTTTTGAGGAGGAAGTTTTAATGACGGGGACCTTTACCCACCCCGAGCCGGCTGACTTAATATCTATTATGACTGTCACACCGACCAAATCTTTCGTACCGTTTCCTAGAAGTTTCTTTGCGAATCCTAAAGCGGACAGCTTGCTGGAAATACCAGAAGAACGATTCAACATGGCCTCCGCCAGCGTCCGCGCTTTCAGTGAACTATTTCTATGAGATTTTCCTTCGAGAAAAAATAACCGTAAAAGAGGAGAAGTCGTTCTACTATTAGTCATTGATGTTATTGTCTGATTACCTGTCTTTGTCGGGAAAGGGCCTGACGATTTATTTCTGGAGTTGGGTTTTGGTCCATCACTTACATTTGTCATAAAAGTACTATCGTTGATGTTCAATGCTAAGTTTTTAAATGTCGTTGAGAGACGACCATAGATATTATCACGACTGGTTGTGTTTTGAAATCTCGGAGATTCGTCACTTAATCTAACGGTGGATGTTTCTTGTTTATTCCGAATACTAGTCGATGTCTCAATTCTTGATTGTATGCTGTTTTTGCTATCATATCTATCAGATGCTAAATCGTAAGCTTCAAATAAAAGATCTTCAACACTGGAAAGGACATCACCATTTGACTCCACATTAGCAATCGTCTTGTTCTGTCGGACATTTTGTGATTCGTCGGGTACACTAACAGCGAACAATAATTGTTTGTTATAAATGCTCTTTGATGACTTAATTCTAGATTGTCTGCTGTCGTTGCTATCAAATTTACCATGTGTGATATTGTAGGATTCAAACAAAGGGTCTTCAATACTTGAAAGAATACCAACGCTAGATTCTACATCATCAATTATTTTATTCTCTATAGTATTGTTCATTGTATCCTGAATAGTTTCCGTGGCAGTTAAAATGGTGCTTGTATATTTTCTTTCATCTTTGGGAGAAGCAGAAAATATAAGATTTTTCAAGGAGCTATTAGCCGTCGTAATCATCGGAGTTGTGGGAGACAATACTGAATTTCCAAAGCTCCGACTCTTTTCGAATCTTATTGTGGGTCGAACTACACTAACAAAAGGACGTAATTCAGATAATTTAATTGATTTCTGTACTTCTACAGGACTGTCTATGTGTTCATGACTCGTACTATCCATCACAGTTTTATTTTTTGAAGGTGTTCTAACAGGTACTGTAACAGGCGTCGGTAAAATCGTCGAAGCTGTTGATCTGATACCAGAATCAAGAAAATTGGTTGTTTCATAATAACCTGTAGAATTTACGCTATTGTAAGTTAGCTGGTCGTTGTCCAAATTCTCCAAATTGTCATTTACGCCAAAATCTGCAGAGCCACCTATCGCGAATTGATTATTCACATCGAATCTTGAATCCATGGCAATATTCGATGATGTGCTCGGAATAGAATTCAACTGAACATTACTTTCAGTCCGAGAGAAATTTTGGCGATATTCCGCCGAGAAAGGCTCTTGTATATTTGTGAGGGCCTCCCCACTCCCATCTGTTATATGCGCATCTACAACACGCTCTTGCGTATTATTGAAATATTGCCCGTGCGAGGAATCATTTGAAATACGATTGAATTGTCTTGTACTCACGGTACCAGCAGATGTGCTATTCAAGTGCTCTGTATCCTCATAGCTTAACAGTCTATCATTATATTCCTTTCTAAAAACATCAGATCCGTTATCATTACTGATGTTATTATCACCGATACTTCCAGTGATAAATGATCTATTTGTAGGTGTATCATCATGTTCCAAAGTATTAGCAGTTAATGAATATTTAACTTTTGTTTCATTCCCCAATCTGTCTGTATAAAATGAACTATTATATTTCATACTCATTGTATTCTCAATACTTAGACTATCATTATATTTATATGATGACGTTGTCTTTAACAGAGACTCCTCGGGCCCTTGGTCTTTTGCCTCGTCAGTGCCGCCATAAAACTGCTTATGCTTCGAATGATTTTCTCTCCTAAAGACGGTCTCTTCGATTTGAGTATCCTCTTCTTCAAGTACTTGTCTAGATTTCGTCAGGTTATCGACAGTACTTATAGACCTGGAATTCAACGCCAACAGCTCTGGATCGATCCTCAGTGGCAGTCTCAGACTACTGGGCTTTATCATTGGTTGGATCCGTTGAAGCTGAGGAGTATGTGTGACTCCAGGAATTATTTCTTTTGCGTCACTTGAAGCATCAGCTATCTTTCCCGGTGTGAAAATATCTACTCCTCGGGAAGCGTTTGTTCTGAGCATTGCTCCTTCCAATGGAGTCACAGTAAAACCTTCTCTTCGGGTCGCATTTTTTGTACTGGGATTTGTAACATCAACTCCCTGTTCTCCAGCGATTAACCTGATGTCAACTTTGTTATTGGTAGTGGTAGAAGGTGTAGAAGAACTAGGCCCGCTCTTTCCCGTCCTTGCTCTTGCAAAATACCTTGATGTTTGGTGAACGCGAATTGCCAACCACCCGGAACCTGATGGCTTAATATTCACTCGGCTTTTCCTTTTCGTAAATACTAAAAGCCGGCCAACCTTCTTCGGCATCGTAGTTTCAGTGGGGGTCATTCGACTCGTAGTGATATGAACGGTCTTTTCAGAATCTGCAACGTTTGTGATTGGGTTCAGAGTTGTGGATGATGCTACTTGTGTTTGATTTGTCCCTTTGGACACGTATCTCAAATCCGTACGGTTATTCAAAGATCTAAGAGAACCACCGTGATCAAATAGTGAAATACTACTGCCAGCTTTCACTTGGAGACGGTCAAAAGAGTCATCAGATTTGTTCCGTAGAATCGGGGCTTCCCTACTAGGGAATGTCAGATTGTCATTATCAAAGTTGAAAAAACTCCTATTTGACCACAGATATAAAGTTCTGTTTGTTTTAAGCCCAGCAGTTGATGATGATGTACTTGTTCGGTTCTCTCGAATTAAAGATGTTCTGTTTTGGGGTGACCGTTCTGAGATCCCACTATTAATATAAACCGTCAACGTAGGTGTAAAGGTCGTTAAAGAGCGATCTAGGTCTTCATTCGAAGACATGCTATTATCCGTTTTCGCAAAACCATAAACCGTATCGTTGTTACGGTCATTGTTTTCAAAACCCACCGACATGTTGTCGTAAAGTCCAACACCTACAATGCGGTCTGGCGTATCATGATATTCTTCATACGAGGAATCATTCGAGATAAGGTTGAATTGTCTAGTAACCTCAGCTCCGGAAAATGTACCATTTAAATCCCCAGCATCCTCATAGCTTAACAGTCTATCATATTCCATTCTAAAATCATTGGATTCGATACCGGTACTATTATTACCGATACCTTCAATCTTAGATGATCTAACTGTGGTTTTATTATAATGTCCCAAAATCCAAGCAGCAGACCAAGAACCACTATTTGTCCTATTCCTAGATTTGCCTACATAAAAAGAACTATTATGTTCCATTTTCGTTGTGTTTCCAATTCTTCGGCCATCATTATATTGCTTCGGGCTCTGAATATACACACTATCAATAAAAGACGAGCTGCTATTATTTCCTTCATTAGAATTACTACCGTGATAATAATTAGATAAACTATCACTGTGATAGTTAATGCCAGGATAATACCCAGAACCCACGAAATATCCATTGATACCGAAATAAGATGATGCATTATATTCATCGAGATCATTCAAAAGACCCTCCTTATTTGTATCATAAACAGGTGTAGAATTAACCCTAGACAATATATCTTTGTCATCTAAGGCTAAAAATGTATCATTGACTTCGGAATTAAGTGATATCTCAGGAGAATGAACTTGAATATCATAATTCATAGAGTCTATCCTATCATTCGGAACTTCAGTAATTCGTTCAGTCCCGTCCTTTGACTCTTCACCGCTGCCGTATCCAGTATTCACAGCTTCATTATCGTTTGTTTTACCGTTCTTGTTCAGTTTTCGATACCACGTGACGTTTTCGTTTGAAAACGAGGCATTGAATTGAGAATCATAAACCCGTTGTTGACCGTTCTGGGAGAACATTGCATTATGTTGCAGTCTTTCTAATTCACCAGTTGTGGAACTGTCGTACTGTTCCCAGATTCCAGTACTCGTAACATCTTCATTTTTTGTATGACTTGTCTCAGCATGAAGTCTTTCAGCGCCATTTGCAACTGATTCACTTCTATCGTAATCAGATGTTTGGTTGTAGATCTCTGTCATGTTTTGATCGGTCACATTCCGCGGAAACAACACGAATGTATCGTTTTCGGAATCACTTTTATGATTCCCTACAATTAACGTATCATTTAATCCATTCGTGGCATCTTTAACGGAAGCCCTATAATATTCTGTAATGTTTTGTCCCTTATCAGAAGCCCTATAATAATTCGTAATGTTTTGTCCCTTATCAGAAGCCCTATCATAATTTGTAATGTTTTGTCCCTTATCAGAAGCCCTATTATAGTTTGTAATGTTTGGCTCCTTATTAAAAGCCCTATTATGGTTTGTAATGTTTTGTTCCTTATCAGAAGCCTTATAATAGTTTGTAATGTTTTGCTCCTTATCAGAAGCCCTATTATAGTTTGTAATGTTTTGTCCCTTATCAGAAGCCCTATTATAGTTTGTAATGTTTCGTACTTTATCAGATTCCTTGTTATAGGTTGTAATGGTTCGTTCATTATCGCTTTTTGCAGTCGTCAACTTTGTCATAAATAGACTTGCAGTAGATAAAGGACTGGAGAGATATGCTACCGTAGTCCCAGCTAAAATTAACATAGACTTTGATCCAGTGCCCCCATTAACATGGACCGGTGAGAATGTGGGAGTTTCAAGTTGAGAACTAGCTGTACTTTCACCACCCGTGTTTAACAGACGAAGACTATCACTCTTAGACTGGTGTTCGCAAGTGTCATCGTGTTCCCCACCTACACTGGAATTTTTAATTTGGGTTGAACTATTGAAAGGGGATATTGTCTTATTTGAAAAATTAGGATTATTTGCGTACCTCGGGTGGCCTACGGTAGTACTTGTACCATTGAATGTACGGTTACTAGACATATTCGATCCCTTACGCTTTGTTGAATTAAGAATAGATGACCCTTTGCTTGCAACAAGGATGTTTGGGCTGGGTATCGGGCTGTGGGTACTCATAGTGCTCATTTCGCCGAGGGTCACGCTAGTGATTCTTTCGTCCTCTGCTGTACCCCGAGGACTCGGGTAGTTTTCACTCGTGATAGAATGATTAGTTTCTTCAGTCCACGTTGTAAGAGGATCGTCATCAGCGTAATCATCCGACTCGTAATCATCGGAATTCGGGTCCGGATTTACACCGTTTCCTGGAAATTCAGATGCACAGAGTTTCAAATTGTGTAGGCAAAGGGAAGTCGTTCATTATCATCACGGATAATGTTATCGAAGTCAATGGGTCGTAAACATTTCATTTAAAAGAAATTAAAATATCGACTCCGTATTGACTACATTTTAATTTTTTCTACATTTTTTAGATGTGTCCACACATCTCTATAATACACTTTTCAGTCGGTCTGTCGGTCTGTCCCAGTTATCATAAATGACAGAAATAAGAGAGAAGAGGTGTGATGTCATTAAAATAACACCCAATCCGATCAATATTTTCAGATGGTAATGATGTCATGATAATATGGCAAAAATTGCTAAAAATGCCAAAATGGCAATTTATGTTTTTTATTGTAAATGATATTGGCAGAATATTTGCAGTATGAGAATCAGTTGACTCGAAGAAGAACTTCTTGCTCATCTTCCTCTTCCTGCTACAACTACGACCGATGGTGAACTCATCTTTGAACTTATGGTTCTTGTTTTAAATGTAAAGTTGTTCATAATGCTGAATTTAACATAACAATGGATTTATAACAAATAATGTAAATAATTCCAATTTCTATATCCTTTGCTCAATGTTATCAGCTGGTTACTGATAACTGATAGACCCTATCCCAGAGTGATCGCAATAAGCAACTTCCTCTGAACTTCGTATGGAACTTCTGAATATGATCATTCAGAATGTTCCTCGTTGATTAGCACATTTTTTTACGTCGCTATATCTACACCTTAGAACTTGAGGTAACACGTCCTTTCTGAAATCTAATCTGGACTTTTAATTACGTTGTTAATTCTCTCCGTCTCTTTATACACGTTTTACACCTATGCGACAACAGATACTTCTTGAAAGTCTTGCTCGCCACATTCCTCCTTCCCAATATAGGCTGTACCTCTCTAATCCGGCACTTTGTGATCTGGCAACTCCTATAGTCCGGAATGTTTGGATCTGCAGCCATTAGATTGTAGATCTACCACAGGAGTCCTTCAGTTTGGTTTAAGCTGTATCTCGAACCATGATTTCATTATTATCAACAGCTTTTTAGTGCCTGTCATTGGACATAGACCTTCCTCAAGATTCGCCAGACCTCTCAATCCAAGGCGTCACTGAGTCAGTACTTTCTGTATTTGTTTAGTTCGTCACGCTATCTTATTTTTGCCAGCCACTATTTCACATATGATCCTCGTTGTGAGTCGTGATATCCATCAGCAGCCATTTGAGTTTTCTTGGGGGTTTATAAAGCTACTAGTTAAACTGAAAGTATGAAAACCTAACCAACAGTTTGAAACCTAACCTCTAAATTCGATAACTTTGAGTGTACATTTTAACATGATGTACTTATTAATTTTTTGTGAATCTTAAAATCAATTTTCAAAGGATCCAATTTAAAAGCAAATATGAATACGTTTGATTTGTTATCAATATAATTTATATTATATACATTACACCAAAAATAAATTGATTTTCTACAATGAGAAAAATCGTTAAAAATTGATGAACTGTTGGATTTCACTACGTAAAAGTATGAAAAATGTTGATAAAGATTGGTTACTGATTTGCAAAGTAAAATATCAAAGTGAGTTTTAAAATACAGCTGCTACTGACAATTTAAGGACTAAATGAAATCAGAAATATTGACCTCTTGAAACTTTATCTTATCAAATTTAATTATATAGGATACATAGAGGATTTAGGGTTACGGCTAGGAGCCGTGGTTATTTTTAGGTTTGGTGGTACAAGTCACAACAAAGAAACGATCTGACATATTTTTTTCATAATCTTAGAATTAAAAAAGAATATGCTCTCGGGACTAACAACAAAAATTCATTGAACAACCCTTGCACTAAACGTAATCCTAAAACTAACCCTAACCTCTAAAACTAAAATTAAATCATATCCTTTATAATTAGATTTAATAAAATACTATTTCAAACGGTCAAGTTTTCTTATTTCATTTGTTTCTTAGTATGTTAGTAGCCGCAGCAACCGCATAAGTTACTTGTTACCTCTTTTACAAAGCCATTTGCAAACCAATCATAAACCTATACCAGAATATTTTCTTCTATTTTCCGTGGGTCTGGCACTGGCCAAAGTTGCCAGATAAAAGAGGTACAGCCGTTCTTTTAAAGATATATTTGCACTAGAGTTTGCAGAGTCAACAAATACTTGGATTGTGTTGACAAATCCTTCTTTAACCTCTCACCGACTAATAAAGCAAAATAATCATTTTGGTTTAATATCAACTTTTCACCCTTCTCTATGTGAGAAAGCATACTTAGAGAATTAACTGATCCAACACCAATGTTGAAGTTTAACCTAGTAATTCCAGTGTATATCTCCCATCACCATCATAAGGAAGAGTCCCACCATGAACCTTTGATGCTTTCCTCTCCGCTTCGTGGAGGAAAGAAATGACATTAGATATTCAGACTAGTATACTCATCTTTGCTGTTTTGATATATGTTGGGGCCGGTAAATTCTCTGGCTTTCCCAATACGTGTTTCGTATCTGGAAATCTTCGAACAAAACCCTATTATGACCTTCAACTCAAGAAAAATTCAAGTGCAGCATGAATCTTCCTTGTTCAGATCTGTTCTAATCGTTATGCTGGCAAAAAATTTTTGAATGAAATAAAATTAAAAGGGTGCGATTCGGGAATCTGCTCGAAAATTACCCGACACGTCTTACACCAGTGGAAAGTTGGAGAATATACCGACTAAAACAGTAATCGAAATAGATGAGGACACTAGTTCCAATAATTCATGAAATAATGACAATTCTCCGCCAGGAACTTCGGTACAAGTTGGAGAGACTGGCCCCAATTTGATTTCATCTGACAGAAATGTGATCTACGTCACACAAAATCAGCAAAAGCATTCTTTACACATCTTAATTGTCTATTTCTACGAAACTCAATTGTGAATCGAGTTTTTTTCTTAATTTTCTTTTTCGCAATAAATTGAATTAGAATCTAACTGTTCTTCCAATCCAATTAATTATATTGTTTGTTTGTTTTTTCGTTTGTATTTACATAAATAGATAAGATTTGTTTTTATCTAAATACATCAAATTGTCTGTTCGATTGTTTTGCCTCGCTTCTTATTGGGGGGGGGGCTCTTGTAATAAATGAAAAAAACATAAGAACACTCTGAACGAAGCCATTAAAATGCAGAAGTAAAAATGATTATACTGACATCGTGTGACTCAGATTGCATATCCATGTAATGTCAGCTGCATTCCAATTGGGACTAATCTTATCAAGTGGTACCAGAACTTCAAAACAGTGAATTTAGACAAGAAAGCCAATTTGTATTGCCCACCTTTGGAACGGACAAGAATATCCGGCACTGTGGAACTGGTACGAACCAAAAATATTCGGAGGGATTTGTAGAGAATCAGGAATCTTCCAATGCAAAGGTAGAAGTGGTTATTCCGCCGTAGTCGACCAGCATTGGAGAGAATAACATCTCTAACTTTATATGGATTGACAAATGCTTTTGGATTCTTAAAACGGATCCTGAATTCGACAGTAGTATTTGCTTTCTCTCCCCGCCTGAAACAAGAATAGAGGATTAGGTATTATAATAGGGGTGGCGAACCTTTTTGAGAACCTGTTCCCGCATCGCTGATGATCTTCCGAAAAAAAATCCTCCACATGGCCACGGGGATTTATGAACAGCAAATTTATCATGTTTGTATTTTGCAAATTATATTATGGAGGAAGAGAACAAAATGCAACGGCAATCAAAGTGTAGTATCTGTTCGTAGTACACACTTTAGTAGCTTTGCGCCAGTGCAATACAGTGGCTGATGATAGCTTATTGAAGCTCGGTATTGTGAAGCCTAGCATTCGTCGACCCAGTTTCGGGGGAGTACTACGTCCTGGGGCAGTAACGTCCAATAACATTAAAAGGGATGGGATGGGCTTGCCCTGACGCCTTCGCGATGCTAGTTACGGGAACTGGAGCAATTTTTTTCTTTTTTTTTAGCTTTCCCGTGTACAGAACCCGACACTAAAAACAACCTTGTATCACATCTTGCTCTTTTGGGGTGGTGAGTAAATAGGAAAGTGTGGTATCTGTTCGCAGTACATACTTCGATAGCTTTGCACCGGTACAATGACATGGCCAATGATGGCTTACTGAGGCTCGGTATTACTAAGTGCATGAGGAGTAGGATTTGTCCTGTGGACTCAAAAAAACTACTCTGCCCAGTCTCGAGGGAGTAGTACGCCCATGGGCAGCACTGTCCCATCACATTAAAAGGGCTGGGTCGGGCTTGCCCTGACGCCCTTGCAAAATTAGTGGCAAGGATTGGAGCATTTTTTTTTTTTTTTTTAGCTTTTTCGAGTAAAGAACCCCATCTTAAAAACGACCATGTGTCACATATTGCTCTTGTGGAGAAACGAGTAAATAGGAAAGACAACAAAATGCTTGAAAGCATTATTAGAGAAATCCGTTTAGACCATCAATAATTTCTGGAATGTTTGAATGGGGCCGCTTTAGGAATCACTGAAACAAATGTTTCCACGTGTAACAGGCTCACCGCCCTGTATTATAGCAATGCTTCTTAATCAGGTGAATGGTTCACACAAAACGGCGTAAGAAATTATTTTTCCGTGAATGAAATTAAAGGTGAGTAAATGAAAGGGGAATGAAGCATGAATAGTGAATTATTTAATTTATTCAGATATTTATATGTTTTTATGCTTGAAAAGTAGTTTTTGTTATAAACATACACCTTGAGAAAACATTGTTTCCAATAATCTTATCCTAGGTTTCAAGACTTACTAACTTTAATTGATGTAAAGTGAGAAAATACGATGATTTTCGATGTTGATTTTTGTGTCACCCTTAGTTTTCTTCATGTATATATTCAGGATGTTAAAAAACTTGAACGGAAAACATTTTAAAATGAGTTGCTAATGAGGCACGATGAATTCTGTAGAGAATTGAACACAAGAGAGAATAAGATGAAAGTGATACAAAATATTAGGAAATATAGTCCCGGGTGCATGAAATTTTGTTATAAAGACTGTGAAATGACACTGGAATTGTCCGAGAAATACTGTGTTATAACCCGCTTATTTTGTGTGTAGTTTTATTTTACGAGGGAGAGTTCATATCAAAAATCTACTTTTGAAAGTTAAAAGCTGATGGGAGATAAATGAATTTTGATTACTAGTAAATGTGTTTTGCTAATGGTATACTTAAATCTATGTTCCGTGTCAGTATGTTTGCATAATAATTTGAATGGTTAATGCAAGGTATTGTTAACTAATATTCTTGTATTCATTTTGGGTAAAGGAAAAGGAGACACATCAGCAATAGTGGCAGGAATAGAAGTAGTTATAGTTATACCATCAGCTGTCAGCAAAAGTACATAGTACACATAGTATAACATCTGATTCTGTGTTTGTGTGTTGCATTACCCCCTTGCTCTCTTTCTGTATGTTATATCACAGAAAGACTGACAGCTCACATATTATGATAATGATTCGTGGGACCGACTGCTAAACAGTACCCAGGGGTGTAGTTAAGGAGGTTAGGGGGCTATTTGAAAACGCCCCCTGGCTCCTAAAGGTGGAGCCAAAATTGGTATGAAAAAAATGAAATAACTTTACGTACTTACAGCAGGTTTTAGACTATTATTAGAATACCGAATCCTTGAACCAATAAAAAAGTGGTCAGTTTTCAGTTCGATGACGATGTGAGTGTTGAAACAATTTCCTTTACCTATATGCGATGAAAGCCCGCTTCAATTTACGAGCTTTTACGGAACAATAAGTTCTTGATGACCAGAGAAGACAAAACTTGCTGTAGTCCAAATTGTATAAGCATATTCCTAAATTATCACCGCATAATGGGTAACTTTGTAGTTTCTCTCTTTTCTTTTTCACGGGATTAAGTAATAAACGAATTAAACAAATAGATAAAAGGGTAGCTCAGATTCTGCGAATGAAACAAAAATATACTTACCTCAATCTGTCAACAACACAATGCTGGTACATTTTGGAGAGCTGACTAGATCGAAAATATTTATTGATCTGAAAAAAAATGGTTATTAAGTTAGAATTATCCTTTCATGTTATCAGTTATTTCTATAGCTGAATAACCGTAGCCATCGAAGATGGCAAAGGGTTCTATCCTTTTTTTTTTTTTGAGTGTGTGTTCGCTGTGATCTCTAATGAGACCCCAGATCAGATTTTTACTAAGTTTTTTTTCGTTGGAACTGACTAGAAACCAGCTCATAGGACAGATTAATACTTGATAGGTGAGTAAGACACGTGTTGAGAAAAATCTTCGCGCAATTTTGACTAGTGAAATGAGGATTCCCTTCCCTTTCGATCCCTGAAAATTCAAACATAGGCATATACAACAAGAAGATGTTAATATTTGACGGAAAGTTTCCACTCTAGCATTATATCACATTGTAAATACAACCCCCACCCTGAAATATTTCACTGTGTAATAACGGATATCATTTAAAACCGAGTTTCAATGTAATATTATGTAATTTGTAATCATTATGTCGGATCATATATCCATTTCATAATAACATAATTGTCCGCATTAAAAGAAACAAATAGATCAGATATAGAGCGTGAATGAACAAAAATGAGAATCTGGAATTAAAACAGTTATTTGGGCTTTTTTATTACTGGCAGTTGTTTACCTCAATGGTAAAGACACCACTACGATAAAGTGGCTACCCAATCGGTCGCAGGTTCGATTCTTGCAGCCGTCCACTTTCCTTTAATTGTCTATTCTGTTTACCTTATTTAGGCCATTGATACATTCACCGTGTAATAACGGAATATCATTTCAAATAAAGTTTTCATATAATATAACGCAATTTATAATCACTCACATACACACACAAATATATATACATACATATAAACCCAAACACCCAAAAATTTGTTTTTCTCAAAACTTTTCTTTTTAAAGTCCCCTGGCCCATTGAGAATGCATACCAAATCCCATGTTTAGTTACTCTTTATAGCGTGACAGACAACCATACAAACAGACATCTCTCATTCATATTTAAAGATGGCAAATATCTGAGCTACCTCAGATTTGCAGACGACATTCCCCTTTTCGCAGAGAACCTACACGACTTCCTACTAATGCTAGATGAACTAAAGGAAGAGGTTAAGAAAGTCGGCCTATACATGAATTTCAGTGAGATGTAGATTATGTGCAACAGCCACATCGGAGATAAAAACACTGAGATCAAAATCGAAAACACAGAACTGGAGAAAGTAAAGCACTACATCTACCGAAGACAACGAATATCCATGAGACCCTCAAAAGAAGAAGAAATCAAGCGAAGAATCACACTAGGATGACAAGCCTTTGGAAGAGCAAGCTCAACCTTCGAATAAGAGAAGATCCCATTAATCCTAAAGGGAAGGGTGTACAACCAATGCATCATCCCAATAGTCACTTATGGAGCTGAAACATGGAGTCTTATCAAGAGACAGATCCGCAAATTGAGAACCATGCAACGTGCACATGAAAGAATTATGCTGAGAGACCACAAGACAGTGCAGTACATCTAGAAGAAGGCAAGGGTCAGGGACATCATAGAATCCATTAAAAATCTCAAATATCAGTGGGCTGGCCATGTTGCAAGAATGGTTGACAACCGATGGACATTGTGACTCACAACATGGATCTGCAGAGATCACATGTGCAACATAGGCCGGCAGAGTATTAGATGGAGAGACGAGCTAGACAAATTCAGAAAGTACTGGCTCCTCGATGCCCACGATAGAGAAGTGTGGCGAATCCTGAGGAAGGTCTATGTCCAACGACAGAAGTTGAAAGAATGATGATGATGATGATGATGATGATGATGATGATGATGATGATAACGCCGAACTATTTTTAACAACACTTACATGCATGAGAACTGTAATTAAAAGTCCTGCCATAATGGAAGCTGTCATGGTCAAAAGAGAAAAATGCGCCCTCCAATAAGGTCTTTTTGGTCATGGGAAGAATCACTTACCATGCGATACCACTTCAACATAACACAATGATTGCTGACGCTGAATTCGACACTACTTAAATTCATAGAAAGAAGTGCAAAAAAGTAACACCGCAGTTTTTCCCTAACTCGGCAATGATTTATAGTACGGTCGAAAGCTCTCGGTATAATCTATTGTTATAATAATACTTGCATACACTTCATCCTGATATACGTTCTCTTATGCGTAAAGAAGAAAAACAAACAAAAAGATTTAGATTCTTCTCCTCTACCGTTGT
Organism: Thysanoteuthis rhombus; assembly: GCA_963457665.1. Lineage (NCBI taxonomy): Eukaryota > Metazoa > Mollusca > Cephalopoda > Oegopsida > Thysanoteuthidae > Thysanoteuthis > Thysanoteuthis major. Next base: position 12,006,892 of record OY735226.1, on the reverse strand, counting down.
ATTTAACAAAATTTGCATTAGAGAAGGATTGCTATCTAAATACAAGTTCTAATGATATGAAGTTGCGTCACAGATAAGCATAAAACAAATTTGTAGTGAGGATTCCATATAAATATATATATATATATATATATATATATATATATATATATATATATATATATATATATATATTGTTATTCATCAAGTGGGGATGGGTTCCCCTTATTCGTTGACTTTAATATCATAAAACTGCAGATTGTATTCGTATACGACAATCTGTCATCCCTTGATTCAATTTTCTCCTCCATAGGAGCGATATCACTACATTGAGAATGACTGTATTAGAGAAGGAATAGAAAAAATGTTGATTACCTCGTTGCAGAATGGCCGAGAAACGCTGCGAAACTCTTTAGACGTTCGATTTTTCATTAATCGATTGAATTTGACATTGTGAATCTCTGCTTTCAAATGCGTGATTATAGATCCTAGGGAGAAAAAAATATTCAGAAGTTAGCAGAGCCCTACTCTGATGGGTGGTAGTAGAGAAGACCTCCACCCACCCAGAACATAAATGAATTTACTTGATTTTGATTTGTATATCTTACGAAATTCTTACGCGAACTCTACCAAAAATTTAGAGAATGGTCCATTTTCACACGCCTGTATAACATTCAATAAGCTTCTTGTGCCATTTTACCTACAAGACGAGATCCAACGTTGAGAACTACACTTTAAATTTCTCATTGATCATTAGTTAATCTCCCTAGGAAGAATCACAGATGTACAGCTTTTCCTGCGATCCGAAAGTAAAGCGTTCCTATAAAAAGAATTTGTAAGCCGAAATAGTGTAAAGCGGAGAAGCAATTGCGATTAATTTATATGGGAATTTTTTTGAGTATCCCTAGACCCCCGAAATGGTTTTGATAGTGTAACAGGCTTGGTCATTGGAGGTCGTAGTTAAGGTAGATACAGGAGACAGGGGTGTAGGAGAGAGCAAAAGCGGGTATGAGCTGCCTCGGTAATGGCTCACTGCAAAACAAAAACTGAATTCTATTTTCACATTTCTTCTTTTCTCGAAAAAACGAGAGAATGGCGTAAAGCGAACTTTCGGACAGCGAGAACAATCTTTATTTGAATTCTTTTAGGTCGTTTCAGAGGAAAAATCCATTTCTTTTAATGTTGGGTTGGAGATATTTTCTTGATAGCAAATTTGGAACCTTCGAGTGGAAGAGTCCATGCTTACGGACAGAGAACCAAGAAAATTGCATTGTTCGTTATATAAGAGAACATTTGGAGCGTGGGAAAATGCTAATTTTCATCACTACCTGACACTATCAGTATATGGTCTTCAAAAATTGAATGTCTAGTTTCGGGGACTTGACTGTCCCCTCCGGCCTCATCTCCTCCATCAATCTAAGGAGGTAGGGTCAGGATCCATCTCTGATGACGGAAGTGCCTCAAGCAGTCTTTGTATACATTTAACAGTTTTCCGGGATCGTAAAAAGCCCTAAAAGTCACAAATATTATGTATAATATTAATACATTAATCAAATTAAACAGTATCTGAATTTAATCTGTCATCTAATAATAAAAACCGAGGCATGCAAAGTAAAGACTAATACAAGCAAATCAAAAACTATTGCAAGAAAATTGAAAAAACAAGGCAAGCAAATAAAAAAATACAGCGAGATAATTAAAAACAATGGCAAGAAAACTGAATCGATGAACATGAATAATTCGCTTGCTGTAAATTTTTATTTCCCCGGGAGAAGGTATAGTTTAAGAAATGGAAAGAAAGGGATCAGAATCCTACCTTCTTGACCGATGAAAATCATTAGCAGAGCGACACACAGTGAGACCGCAGAAAACACGATTATGATGATGAAGGCGATCCAATTATTTCTATGTTCTCGTCGTTGTGTCTCCCCCGAAGTGCATGACGCTGTCCACTTGCTTAAGTTATCGATGGCCGGTTTGGTTGTTGAATTTGACATCTTGTCGCTGCTCTTTCTGTCTCTATATTTTAGTTCCAGTTCAGGAAGCTATGAGGCTAGTCTGGGTCATTCTGGTGATGGATTTTGCATAGAGAAGTAGATCTGTAGAAAAAAATTCGAAGTAACTTCACTTGGGCTTTCGAACAAAATTTAAAAACAAGATTGCTTATTGAAGTGTTCCGGCTGCGGTACCCTTGGGGTCCGGGCAAAGTGGAATTTAATTTTTTCAAATATCTACAATGCCATCATTTATTCAAAAAATATAAATTACCGTAAATGCCGGCGTATAAGTCGACCCCAAAACTAAAGTAATAATTCGAGTTTAGTCCAGTTTCTGGCGGATAAGTCGACTCTCCAATATAAGGCTGCATTGTGTTCACTAGTATCAAGTTCATAGGATCTTAAGCAGTGGTTCCCAACTGAGGGGTGGGATTAGGTTGTCCAAGAAGGGACTAAAGCGATTAAATGAAAATAAAAGTCGTGGTGTTTGTTTTTGGCCTAAGGTTAGAGGGGATGTATGATACAAGATTGGGTATCACTGTGCCACCAAAGGTCAGAATTTTCAGAATTCTTTTTATAAAGCTGTCTTATTACAATACGTAAAATGTAATAATTATTTGAAATTATTCTTTGTTATAACTTACTTAAATAGAAGTGGGGAAACTAGTAACCTTATTGAAGAAAGTGTGGTATGACTTTGGGAAGGTTGGGAACTAGTCTCAACAGACTAATAGGATCAACTAGTCCGTAAGTCGACTTATACGCCGACATTTACGGCCATCCCTTTTTATCAAAATTTAACCTAATAAACAAAATATATCATATCCATTGTCTAATTAAACAGAGTAAAATATTTAATCAAAGGGAGTAAAATAAAATTATAAATTTGGGTCCCCGACTCCCCGTTGATCAAAATCCCAGACCTGCCCCTGCATTTGTTATCAAAATTATGGATGATATTTTTAAATTATTCAAATAATATTTGGAATTAAAATTTGCAATTCCACCCTTCAAAAAAGTTTTAATCCCATCCCATTCTTTTCTAGGTGAGAGAGAAGCAATTAGTTCTATATTAGGACCGTTAAACCCGATTTTCTTCAAACGATAACATTCTTAGAAACATATATTTTCAGTTATTGGGTGCCCAAGAACCAGTATAACAATTCTTATTCAAATTGTTTCAGCAGTTCCAAAGTTCAATATTTTTTGCATGTTGACATATGTTTATCAACGTATAAAATGTAAACAAACAATTGGATCGACCATAACTCACATTTTTTTCAGTTCATGGGGTTTCGTCAACATTATAGCCCAAATTCAACAAAATCAGTCAAGATTTTTAAAATATTCCCTTTTGTAAACATTTTTTTTCTTTTTGCTTATAAAATGTTAACAAACAATTAGATTGACCATAACTCTCCATCCTCCGGGTAGAATTTCTCCACAAGCTTACATACTAACTTTCATTGTAACGTATTGAGGAGTAAAGATTTTATTCAATTGAGATCCAGGGATCAGATCTGAGGGTCCTGAAAGGAGAGGCCTGAGAGCAAAAATGGTTTTACGGAATGGGCAAAAAAGGTCTAATTTGAGTGTAAAGATGGAAATGGAAGAGTAGCAAACAGGTCTGGTCAGCCACTCAGTAGAAACCATCTTTTGGCAGCATGTTAGGGGTGATCAATTCAAAATTTAGTAAAAGTGAGTGATCTATGTATAAGTTACTTCTCCCGCTTTTTGTTGGGCAGTGATCGCTAGAAATATCAGAATTCACAAAAGAACGAACATGAATTCTGCTTGATACAAACTAAAAGATGAATTTATCATGAACTTACATTGCAATTTGGAGCCCTCCCTCCTTCCTCTAAAACAAAACAAGTTTTTTTTCCAAGGTATAATATGGATTAAATGTGGTAAATGTTGGCCCTCTTGCCTGTGTGGTCTATACAGCCTGTACGCGTGATACATACAGAGCCCACCAGCCATCTGGACTAACTGGAAAACTAAAGAAACCTATTTTGACAGTTTGGGTGGCAGTTTTGGTTGACGGTTACTAATACACTATATCATCTGGTGTGGGCAGCGGAATGAGAACAATCTACTCCCGTGAATTGAAAAAAAAATTGGTTTTTAAATTTTTAAATTAACGACAACGACAGATAACTGAAGAGGGGTTAAGGGTACAACGGCCGAAACGCAGTGACTATAATAACCAAGATGAGGATACTAGTCGGAATAGATCAGTGTATAATGCTGGAAAAACTTACCAAGATTTGTCCTGGAAATCCTGATATTCCTTGTTCATTGTTTCCATGTTTCAAATAAGAATCCTTTTAATTTTTTTTCAAGGGTTGAATGTGTAATTGGTAGTTTTCTTGCTGCCTTAAAGGCGCCGTGTATCTTGCGCGAAGATAGGCAGATGACGCTCCAGTTTTATCAACAACATCCTTGGACTGTAATTTTTTAATCAAAGTTTCTTTCCCTACGCAAGAGAAGAAAATGTTAACAAGACAAAACTTCCCTGATCTCAGGAAACTGGGGAGTAAGGGAGGTTTGTGTGTGTGCGTTGGGGGGTTGTCAAGTGTGTAACCTTTCAAAGCAATTTCCTGGCCATGTTGAAATCCACCTGCGAGACGGCGACTGTGGGGCGGGGTAATTTCATTACACGTATTGCTGACGGTGACAGATTAACATGTTTTAATTTGTTTGTAGCGAGTTGTTCTACCTTGAATGTCATTTCCCTGTCAGAAGAGACGGAAATAAATGCATTTTATCGACACTTTTCACTATTTTTCATTTAATATTACATTTTTTTATGAAAGTTGTTTACAAAATGTACCCATCTGCATTAAACACAATAATAAACTTGGTTGCTGCACGGTTAAAGCTCTCTTCTCTTTCGACTGAAGACGATTACTGCAACATTTGTATTGTATATAAAATAAATAAATAAAAATATAAAGATATATATTTGGTTGGTGCAAGAATAATTTCGGTTTTTATTTTAAACTTGGTGCTAATTTTTGGAAAGAACAGTATTTTAACTATGTTCATGTGATATACCATTTTAGAGCGTGAATATCACTATATCTATTCTGGCTTATTTTAGGCTGTCAAATCAAAGATAGAAAAAAAAGGCAAAATCAGGTAATTTTATAGTACGAGTTCAAAATGGGACGTAAAACAGCGGAAACTTCTCGCAATATCAACCAAGTATTCGGTCTGGGGACTGTCAACGAAAGAGCAGGTCAACATTGGTTCCAACAATTTCAAAATGGAGAGAAGACCCTTAAAGACAGGAATGTCCTTCTGTTATTGATGACATCCTATTTAGGGCCAATATTGAGATGGACCTACGCCAAATAATTCGAGAAGATGCAGAGGAACTAAACGTTTACTATTCAACCGTTGTTCGGCATTTTCACGAAATTAGAAAAGAAGAAAAAAAACGTCATGCAAATGACCTTGAATAAAAAGCAAAAAAGCTCGCATGTGGCACGAACTAGGCTATAAAACTCTACCTCACCCAGTTTACTCAACTGATCTCTGTCCAATCGACTAACATTTTTTCAAGCATTTCGACCACTTGCTGCAAGAAAAGGTCTTCAAGAACAAGGCCGCAGCTCAAAAGGCCTGCGAAGAATCCATCGGTTCCATAGCCCCATAATTCTGAAAAATGTACTTGTTTCTAGTTGAAAAAATGTTTAGATTCCCAAGGTTCTTATTTCAACAGATAACTTTTATCAGGGATTTACAGCTTTAAAGTTATGTTGGAAAAACTGCTATTATTTTAGCACCAACCTAATCTATTTTTGTAAAAATGTAATTATTTATTAAAATGAAATAAGGCCTTGTCTATCCGTATGATTTTTCATTAACATCTAAAGCTGGTCAATTTAGTTCAGTCAGTAAGACAGCCTGCCAGCAACCAGTTGGTAGTGAGTTCAAATCACGAGAGACAATATGGGTTTTACATCGGTTTACACCCATCATTTACGTGAGGATTGTTTTTGTTGTGGTTACGGTAGGAAAACTAAGTCATTTCCAAACAAAATTACTCTTTTGCATTGAATACAGTGATGAAGAATTTCGGGTTGTCTGAGCACGTATCGAATGGGCCCAATGAGTTATAATGTGATAGTTCAAGCCCAAGCAGTCTCCACTGGAGCCGTGGCCAGCGTAAGAACACTACTTACTCTGTTCACAAAAAAAAATCCCCGCCCCCAGTGAGTACACTGACGAAAGATTCACGAGTCTATACTAGTATTAGGAAAACTTGATATTCTGTTAAAGATACTAAAATGTCGACTAAAACTGTTCATATAGGTTTCTTCAGTATTCAAGTTGGTCTGGCTGGTTGGTTGGCTATGGTTGTATTTATCACGTGTTCAGGCCGCACAAAAGGGGCTACAAGGCTGAACATCCAAACATTTACTCCTCGTTATCTCTAGGAAAAACATTTTATTTTGTTTTTTTCACACACCCACCCACCCCTAAAATAGGTTTTTAGTTGGGTGTTCAATCTACGATGTATGTTAATGCTGAATTGGTCCTTAGTTTGTGTCCAGCTACGTTTTTAGTGACCCAGCAATAAACGAGAGAAGTAACTTATTCATTGATCTCTCCTTTTTTTGACTGATCACTCCAACACGACATGCTGCCAAAAAATATTGGGCACGTCATGCTTTTTATTGATTGACTAATTAGACTTGTTTTAAATCTCATTTAAGATCTTATATGAAACGAAGTATCAGTCATGATATTAGCTACAGAGTGTTTACATGACAGAGTAAAAGCATACAGATCTACTCAACTTGATGCAAAGTTTGGGCATTTATCGTTATAAGCTTTACTATTAACTAGCTGAAGTACCCGTCTACGCCGGGTTAAACATCTAAAGAGTGAAACGGGGCTTTGAGAGTTGTGAAAAAAAGTTTCTTTTCACTTTTGACCGCTTAAAAGATGAAGGTTTCCTTTCCTTTCTGACCCCCTCAAAGAATTATATAAAAATATATAATAATATATGTATATTAAACCGAAAATAAGGGTTTAGCGTAGAATTATAGTTACATTGTGAATAGAAGCCCACCTCAATATTTTTTTTTAATTTCTAAATTTTCACTTCAAAGCTTTCTCCTATGTCCGTTAAATATGCATGTCAAATTTGGTTCGTCTGTACCCATATTTAGGTGATTTGTATTGCGTGATAGACAAACACACGGACGATGTGACGCAGAGAAATGAATTAGACGAATTCAGAAAATACTGGCTCCGCGACGCTCATGATAGAGAATTATGGCGGATCCTAGGGAAGGTCTATATCCAACAACAGATGATAAAAGACTGATGATGATGACAGACAAACATTGGAGCGCCCCCTCTCGCCGGACGCATAGTCTGAGCGAAGTTTATGGAGACCTTTGGATTCCAAGCCGTCATAATTGCTAATGTAGTCATGGGGGAAGCAGAGAGCGCAAGCTGCAGGAAAGACGTCGAAATTAGGCATTGAACCACTTTAAAGGGGGCCCCACTCCCTAGTTTGTGATTTACAGTTATCCTTCTCCCATCTAAGAGTCTAATCTGTCCTACTTTTTTTATCCATAGCTCAGGAGAGAAAATATAGATTCATGCCTTTCATAAGAGCATTAGTGCGAAATGAACATAACGAGTCCCTACCAGAGTCTGAACTCGGGTCGCTGACACCATCGTCGCGCCACCACCAACTACGCCAATAATTATCAAGCGGAGTTGTTCTAATAAACTAAATATACCAAAAGGGAGAGTATTATTGACCTCAGCCCGTATAAAGATATGCATACTCATTGATGCAGGCTAGGGTCCTCATCTTGGTTGTTATAGTCACAACATATCAGGTGTCTATCGTAGTTTATAGTCTCCAGGGAATTATGTACCGAATTCTTTATCCAGCTTATTAGGGTAGGTTGTTCACTTACCACTGTCATTGTCAGGGGATATCTAGTATCGGTTCTCGCTAGTTAATTTGTTCTTTCGATGCCGTTCATCTCCACTGAAATCGAGTATATAGGGTTTCTTTTCACGATTCGACTAAGGGATTGATGGCCAGGCACGTTACTAGATGTGTTCAACTGGCGTCTTTATCCGCTAAATCCGTGGCTCCCAACCAGGTCATTCCCCACTTTTGTCAATAAGATTACCAGTTTTCATATAATTAAGTCACAACAAAGAATAATTTCAAATAATTGTTTTATTTTGCGTTTAATCAGACGGCTTTACGATAAGAATTAGTTTAATCTTTTGATTACACGGCAGCCGCTGTGTTTTTGTTACACAAAGAGAGCAAAGAGAGCAATTCGAAATTCAAATTTATCATAAAGATAAAAAAAATGATAAATCCTACAACCGTAACTGATACATACAACAATATGATATCTGCTCTTATCTTTTGAGGCTAGCTCTTCAATTTGTGGGTCTATGAGTGCGAAACACCTCCCCACTAGCATTAAGCTAAAAATATCCCGACATGACTTCTTCTACTTGATAACCTTATCTCCTTGGAGAGAACCCCCCCCCTGGTTGTGAACGACTTAACTTGGCCCTGGGCATAAAAGTCTAATTACCGAAACAGCATCGAACCAGATCAGTATTATTAGTAGTTCATGGCCTTGTGTCTGACAATGCTAAGCTTTCTAAAATATTACTCCAATTGTGAACAAAGATTTGAAATCTATAACTTATCCCTGGCAAATTAGAAACTAAAGCAAGCAAATTAGGAAAAATACGCTAAGAAAATTCTAAAATATGCCAAGGAAATCAAAGAAAAATATGGCAACTAAATGTATAAATACACCAAGCAAATTAATCGAATTTAAAAATACACCAAGCAAATTTTTTAAAAATGGCAACCAAATTTATAAATACACCAAGCAAATTAAAAAAACATGGTAACCAAATTTGAAATACGCCAAGCAAATTAAAAGATATGGCAACCGAATTTATAAATACACCAAGCAAATTGAAAAGATTAAGCAAACCGAATCGTGGCATGGAAACTTTATATACTTGGTATATTTTTTTTTATTTTACATAGCCTTTTTTTTAATTTGCTCAGAGTATTTTAAAATTTGATCGCCTAATTCTTAATTTGCCTTCTTTACTTCTTAATTTGCTCGGGGAAAAGTATAAACAGTAATTACCTATCTGCTTAGTCTCAGCAAATTTAATTATAGTCTAAATAAGGGACGCATGTGTGGGACATCCAGTGAGAATCGAACTCACTACATTATTTCCAGTCTGAGTTCTACCTCTCCTTGTAGAGCATAGAGTTAGTACCAATATAAAAAAATTCTCCAACAATCAAGACGAGGACACTCATCTGAATAATTCTTAGTCGTTAATTGGTTAATTACTCAATAGAAAACGTCGTGTGACTATTGTATTTTGACAGCATGTCATGTTGGGCGTGATCAATTAAAAAAATGGGAAAAGAGAGTGAGTAATGAATAAGTTATTTCTCTTCCTTTTTGCTTGGCAGTGATCACTAAAAGAAGCTTGAATTTTAAAAAAAATTAAATCACATGTAAATGCTGCCGGACACAAACCAAAGGATCAATGTAGCATAAGATTATACTACAAATTAAACCCACTACTAAAATCAAGTTAGAGAATATTTTCAAAGAACAAAATAAGTTTTTTTTCTGTAAATAATAAGAAGCAAATATCAAAATTTGCATCCCTCTAGCTCCATAGGCGCTGCCTGTATGCATGGTACATACATGGCTAACCAGAAAGACTAAAAGACTGAAAAAGGCCTATGTAGACAATTTTAATTAACAGTTTCTAATCACCCAACTCTTTACTCCATTTAAGTATGAACACATACATTATTATTTTTGACTAGTTTTTTCTTCATTCTAACATTCAGTTGCTTTTTATCACAACGTTGAATCAGAATGTAAAAATATGGCAATGATTAAACCGCATAAAAGGCAACTGGAAGTTAGATGAAGGTAAAAACTAGGGAAAATTAATAATGATAATCTTGCAATACATATTTTACTGTTTAATCACTATCTGGCCTCCACATAGCATTTGATTTTAGGTAGAAATGAAAGAGTGTACCGACGCGCTGTAAAAATTAAATGAATTAGACAAAACATTTTGGACAATGAACAAAACCTTTTAGTATACTGATATATATACAAAGTCTAGTGATAGAAATACTAGATTAGCAACTGTGGTGGAAGTGAGACAGACATGATAACCATACTAGACACGTCCGAGGCTCGAATTATATGTTCGTGAATTTGGGAAAAAATACGCGACACTCTTGGAAAATAGGGTTGCTTTGATAGAACAATGCAACTAGCACAGGAGAGGATCATGATTAATATCATTAAATCATGATCACAAGAATGTCTGGACATCAGGACTCACAACGTGGATCTCCAGAGATCATACCCAAAACTTTGGTCACAACGAACAAAACATATTCGGAAAGTACTGCCCCCGCTACGCCCACAATCAAATGGTCAGGCGAATCTTGGGAAAGTCTATAAGCAACGATAGACATTAAACTGCTACTGATGATGATGATGATGAGGAGGAGGAGGAGGATGGGTGCCGCAGCACACAGTTTGAAAACGACTGGTTTAAAGATAAGCTGAAGGAAAGAAAGAGGGGCGCATTATTTATTCAAACATCGCAAATCACTATGGGTGGTACCAGGAATAGCCTTGAATACAGAAGGAAAGTGATAGTCATAAAACTAAGTTGACTGAGGGACCAAGACAGCAAATCAATCATTTATGTGACATTTTACGACAAGGGCGCAACTCTAACCGAGACATTAAGGAGCGACGAAATAGTAAAGAAAGCAGACACACGCCAGATAATCTAGGGTCAAAGTCTCCATTGTTCGGGCGATATTATACATCCTTCCCTACCAATGGAGATAAGGATTTGTAACAAAACTGCTACTGATATTCTGATGTCTACTCAGTTATCTCCCTTTCTTCGTCTGCTAGGTAGGTAAATGAATAATATTATTTTCGTCGACGATATTCTTTTGATAATTAACCAAATGTTCGTCCGGCCGTCTGTGTCAGCCTACCGCAAAAACCATGCCGCATAAACCCAATAAATTTTCTCTGTGTACCCCAGGGAACCTGAAGCAGGTTTATAGATACTTGGTTTTTGAAAATCAACTCCCATATATGTTTTTATAAGGGGTCGATTTATCATGCAAATTCATGCTATTTTTTGTAGCTGCTTTTCAGTCAAGAGGTCTATCTGCTTCCTACATGTTTACATGCTCAAAGCGAGTGGAGACTTCTTACCATTCATAGAGAGGGCTGTGAGTAAAGGGAAGATATCTTGCTAAAGAGGAGAGTGATTGAGAGAAAGAGAAGCGATGTTTTCCGAAGTACTAAAAGTCGCAAAAAACATGCATCATAACCACATGAAATTTTCCAGATGTATCCATGTTATAACGAGTAACATTTTCAGCAAATTAGTTTCTGAAAATCATCACCAAAATATGTGTTACAATGTAAATTCATGCGATAAATTATACGCATTTCTGTGTCCAGGTTTTTTGTTTATTTTTCTAATAAGCAATATTTTTTTTGCAAGAGCAGGTATTCATCTAGTATGCAATTGATTAACACGATTATTTACAAAGATTGGTTGATGATAATCGACCGTATGATGTATGTTTACTCTTGATACTTCAGAAAACTCGTTATTCAGCATTTTATATAGAATATATGCAAATGAGCTACCCTGAGCAAGTCGTCAATTACATGTACTACAAGTGGGATTTCCAGTTATTCCAGAAATACTAAGTTTGGTTTTGCTCATCTGTTAGTGATCACTTAGTATCCAAAACGAGGTTTTGTAGCCGGGGAATTGAGCTACCCCTAAAATGCACTAAATGAATTTGAAAAATCCAAGATATGATAGTTAGGAGTTCATGCACATATCTATCTATATTTTAATGACCAAGTTGTCAAGGGAGATTAGGTGAAAATTATTGAATAGTATCCCTTATTTATTTGAAAATGTGTAAAAAAAATTTGGTACCATTTTGGTCACATCAGATTGTACTAAAGTTCTCTTAAAGGTGACCGAATGGGCCACAATGTTGTCAAGATAGAAACCATCAGTTAAAATTGTCAGCAAAACTGTGTTCTTCAGTTTTCAAGTTGGCATGTCTGGCTGTATATGTATCACGCATGCTGGTCACATAATAGGGACAATGTATCAACATTAACTCCTTATGTCTGGAAAAATGTTTCGTTTTTTTTTAAATACTCCTCTCACTAAATATTTTTTAGTGAGAGTTCAATTTGTAATATAAGTTTATGCTAAATTAAGTGAATAGTCTCTTTGTAGAGAATATTTGATTATTGCACTCGATTATTAACAAGTGTACATAAAAATTAGTTAATAATAGACAACCATATGATGAATAATGTTCAATCTTGGTATTTTTGAAACCTGTAACTATTCTGCATTTTATATAATGTGAATGTTTAGTCCCATCGCCAGTGACCTCGCTTTTCAATGATCGATTGTCTTTCCTACGAAGTTATTGGCCTGGTCTAATGAAGTCCTTTAGAAATCACTGCCCCGAGATGATCTTCCGAAACCTAAACGGGAAAATAAAAATAAAAAAAGAATCAAATTAGATGGCAAGTATCTGAGTAAACTAGGATTTACAACGTCCTTTTTGCTGAGAACCTTAATGATATCCAAATAATGGTGGACGAACTGAATTAAGAAAACAAGAAAGTTAGTCTTCACAAATGTCATGTACAACAAACATGTTGAGGACAAAGACACAGCGATCAAAATAAAAAACGCAGAGCAGAAGACAGTATACCACTACATCAACCTTGGACAACGAATCTTCATGGTAATCTGAAAAGAAGAATGAATTAGGCAAATAATCACCCTAGATTGGCGAGCTTTTCGATGGGCCAGCCCAAACATCAAGTACAAGAAAATCCCACTCGTCCTGAAAAGAATGGTATACAACCAATGCATCCTCTCGACAGGCACCTATGGAGCTGAAACATGGAACCTAACCAAACGATTAACCCTCAAACTGAGAACCATGCAACGTGCACAGGTGATAATAACGCTCATCATCACACGGAGACATCACAAGACAGTACAATATATTAAAGAGGAAAACAGGAGTCAGAGATATCATAGAAACCATTAGAATATTCAAATGGCTATGGGCTGGTCATGTTAGAATGTCCGATACCCATGGACATCATGACTCATCATGGATCATCAGAAATTATTGCAAAATGGTAGCTGACAAAAATAAGGTGGTGTGACGAACTAGATGAATTTAGCCAATTCAAATGACCAATCAAATTAACTGAAACATTTAGAGCTGAAATAAAAGATATCCAAATTCATTGTATGTGTAAGGATTTTTTTTTAATCCATGATTATTTTTCTTCGTCTGAGCTAACTTAATGTTTGCCCGGTCATCACTCAACGGGGCCGCCTGAGAACCAGGCCAAAGGCTATTCTCCATCGAAGCTGAAAATATCCACAATAACCTAGTATTTAAAATATTCATAATGTTGAGCCACCAGAAGAAAAAAACTTCACCCCTACCTGTCAACAGCTCCCATGTGTGAGGATGATCCTTCCAGACCACCTCATCCTCAAATTCTTTTCCATCTGGTAACAATCGACGGCCAAAACGCATTTTGAAACTTTACAAAATTCTTTGAAAGAATTTCAAAATTGGAAAAGCATTTTTCATTTTTTTTCTTCCCTTCATGTCAAAATCCAATCACTCACAATTATTAAATTATTCCATATTTTCCCCATTAGAATTTATTTTTCAATCGATCGATTCTGTGTCTCAACAGTATGATTGTTTTGAATTTTTATAACCTTAATTTCTCCCAGGATAGTTTTCATTTTTGAGAAATATTACATCTTGAATTGATGCCTAAATATCTGTACTTAGCATGAATCATCGAATCAGAACTAATTATTTAAAAAAAAACTAAGATTATCTAAAAAAGATATAAATCTCTCATCTAAAATTATCTTTAAAAAAATGCCAGCACAAGATTTAGGTATTGCTAACCCAAATTGACTATAAATACCCCAAAAGTATTTATTTGAAAAAAAAAACTAAAGGTGTAATCCAAGGTTGTAGTCCTAAAAAGGTGACCACGAGCACCCCGGAGACATACACACAGACAGATATCGTTGGGTTAATTGGGGGGGGGGGGCTACGGTGATTCTATACAGTTATTTGGAAGAGAAATTTTTTTTTAGAAAAAATGAAATTTTTTAACCCTGACCTTATCCCACCACAGGTGGAACTATGGCCTATCCAAACTTTAGAATCTGCTGTGAATCGGAAAAAATTCGAATTTCAGACTTGCCCGACGAACTTGGAGATTTGTTTTCAGACATTTCACCGGTGTCCAGATATTTTAAAGAAAATATTAGAAGACTTAATTGTGCTATGGAAATGTGTTATAATCCAAGGCCAGATTAAGATAATGCAGGGCCCGTATCGTATATGTTTCAAGGGGACCCTAAATTTTAAAAAAATTAAGAAATACTCATAAATATAAAACATATTTTACCTGTATAGTAAAGAAATTCAATATTTCATTTTTCTATACAGCCAGATAAACGAAAAAACACGCTTGACATTTCAGTAATAATATCGAATCACTGTAGCCCCATGAATGACCCGCCCGACCAATCAGCCAAGTGAACTACAGATTTTTCTCTCTTTGCTTGTCCGTGTGTGTGTGTGTGTGTGTGTGTGTGTGTGTGTATGTGTGTGTGTGTGTGTGTGTCACCGGGTGCTCCTATTCACATTTCGGGGGCTACAATCTTGAAAATAAGCATAAGTACACCACTAAGTACCATCTAAAAACTATCCGTTTTCCTTTTCAAAAAAGTACTCTGGAGGATCTCTATGGTCATTTTGGATCAACAAATCTTGTGCTGATACTTTTTTTTAGATAATTTCAGATAAAAAAGATCTATCTTTTAAATATAATTTCAGATAAAAGATCTAGGTCTTTGGATTATTTTTGTCAGATGGTTAGTTCTAGTACACGCGCAGGTCATAGTGTTGCATTTATGTGAAGTACAAAGATGTTACTTCGAACTCAATTGATAATCACACTGTGGTTACGACTTCGGTGTCAAATGCTTTCATATTCATGCGTTGTATTTGTATCATAGAGATATCACACACCCATTCATTAGTCTTAAAAGGTGATAGTTGTCTAAATTTTCTGACCTTAAAAACCCAGTCATTCATTAAAGTTTAGGACAGCGTAGTATTAAAATAGTAGAGCAAGCGCAGAATCAATGGATCGGAATTTGCGAGCATTTAGCGCGAGGCCCTTGAAATAGCAGAGCCCATTACATATGCTACTTTTGTTACATAGTTAAATATTTTTTGGATATGAAAGCTGATGATACACCGATAACACCGATAGTTTTAGCTGTATAATACATGGATTAGTTGATAGATTTTTTAGTGCACCCTTCGGCCAAACGAAATGAGGAACCATTTTCATCCACATCGTCATCCTTTTAGAGTACATTGTACTTTCTGGACTTGTCTAGCTCATCACGCCATCTTACTTTTTGTCGGCCACAATGTCGCATGTAGTCTCTGGGGATACACGTTGTGAGTCGATATGTCTAGCAGTTGTCTGACCATCTCACCACATGACCAGTCCATTGACATTTGAATTTTCTAATTGTTTCTATGATATCTCTGACTCCCTCTTTTTCTTTAATATACCGTACTGTCTTGTGATACCTCCATGTGATGTAGAGCATGATTCTCTCTCAAGCACGTTACATGGTCTTCATTGTGAAGATCATTCTCTCGGTTAGTTTCTATGTTTAAGCTCCAGAAGTGACTAAGATATATAGATTGTACACCCTTTTTTGAGTACTAATGGGATTTTCTTGTTCTTGGAGGATGACCGAAATCTTGCCAACTACAGTGAATCTTCTCCTGATTGCTTCTTTTGAGGATATCATCGAAATACATTAACTACGCTGTTTGCAAATTCATTCCAATGAATTCTGGAACCCAAATACTCTATAGAATCTCCATGGCAGTGATGGACAACTTTTTTTAACGCAGCATGTTGAAATTTTAAGTTCATCGCGTATCACTTAGAAACCTATAGCGTGTCAATGCTGACATAGGCGTCATAGATTGGCTATCACTAGTCTTGGTTGACAAGACACAGTAGAAACGAAACAGGAAGTTAACATTTGTTTAGATATTTTCAAAAAGAATAGCAAGAAAGCATTTTTTACTGTTTGCAATTTTAAAGTTAACATTTGTTTATTCAACAGACGATCTTTTGTCAAGGCAAATCTGACTTGGTGACTTAAATTTTACGGTTGTTTTTTTTTTGACAGGAATTCTTTAAAAAGTACAGTCTCGATTCGTACGGGTTTTTGATGTAGTTCGGTTATGGTATTGAAGTACAAATGAATATAACTAAGAATAAGCTGAATGAAAAACACCTTGAATCAAAGTCAGAACTTGAACAGAGTGGGTTTGAGTAGTATGGAAAATTTTCAACGAATATACCGTGTTAATCAGGGTGTATCTAGGAAAAATAGGACATATTTTAGAGAAAAAAAATCATTTTCATTCTTTACAAATTTATCTTTTCCATATTCAAGTCATTTTGTTTCGGTTGGATATTTAATTATATGTCATATTGAATTTCACTGATCTTTTTTAAAAAAAAGTCACCTTTAACCCATTAGAACTGGCGCTGTAATAGAGTCCCGTAAGAGTTGATCAATGAAACCAATAGAACATGCTAGAGGGACCTTCAGTGAATTAGAATATCTTGGATAGACATTCCATTTGAAAAAAAGCGACTATTTTTATCATGGTGTACTTGTACAATGGTATCCTAGTCAGAATATCTTTTAGCTACGACGTTGGGGAGATAATTAAGAATGGATCCGCCACAAAATTCCATTATTTCTTTCCTAATCTATAGTACACTCTGCCATAAATTTTCCTTTAAATTCATTGAGAACTTTAGGATACATCGTGTGTACAATAGGTGAAATTATGATATGTTGATACTTAGTTGAGACAAAGGGAAAGTAATTGTGCACGGATCCGCTCAAAAACTTCTTGACTTCTTTTGTAGCTTATTGTCCACAAAATCTCATTGAAACTTGTGGAGATACAGAAAAGTCAAAACTAAATAAGAAAAACTCTCATCAGAAAATTTGATACAGTTCTTTCTGTCTGTCTACCTGCCCATACGATATCTCCAAAGGTTTTGAATTAATTGCAATGACCTTTTTGTGGACGGGTGGAACAATAGCTACGAAAGAAGCAAGAGGATTTTGGAGTGAATCCATGCGCAATTGTCTCCCCTACGTCTTAGCTATCTGTCTGCAACAACAAAATATCCCTAAACGTTTCCTGTCTACGGAATATCCCCCAAAATTCGCTGTTAATTTCAATTAAATTTTGTGGAAGGTTTGATAATAGGCTCTGGAAGAAGCGATTAAATTTTTGAGCGATATATATATATATATATATATATATATATATATATATAAGACAGATATTTTGACGATAAAATAATTTTCTATACATATTTGACGCATTTTTATCATCTCGGTTGTTGGGTTCTCGGTAAAACTTTCAGCCGTACTCTTATAGTTATCAATAAAGAAATTTCGCCTGAGATAATATTAAAGCCTCAAACATATATAAAAGATTATTTCATCGTCATAATCATAATATTTGTAATATCATTAAGAAGAAAAATTGGAGGAACCCCTCGTATAATCTTTCTCGGGAGAAAATCTGTAGAATTGGAGATATTTTAGGAAATCAACAATGTGAAAAGTTGTGGATTCATGATGTGAAATTGACATTCGAAAATTTTCTACAATTTGTGATGAATTTTTGTATACAGTAACAGTAATTTAGCAATTTAAAAAAGAACTGAGATTTAAAAAAGATAATTCCACTGAGTATTTTGAAAAAAAAATTCTATTAATTCTGCAATTTCCTTTGTCTTAATGATATAAAATATAAGAATTGAAAGAAGACAGTTCTTCAGGATATTTTGAAAGCATTCTGCAATTTCCAATATTTCACACTAAATATTTGATGAAATTAGATTTAGTACTTTTTATAATAGTTTAGACAATCTAAATTCAGACATGAAAGTTGTAGATAACCAGTGTTTCGACAAACTGCACAGGAACCCATACAGGTGTACCCTAATTAGTAAGGCTAATTTATTCCATAATTATCCGTACTGTTCAAGTTCTTATCGTCAAACTCTTGCTGAGTTGACTTTATTTTTCTACCCTAACAACAATGATAATTTCAGACTTCTGGTTAAGACCAAAGAGTAGAAAGTTTAAAAAGATGAACAGGGAGAGAAAGGAAAAGAGAGACAGGTTCAACTTCTACACCAAGAAAGAAGGACAGAAAGAGGATAAGAGAGAGAAAAAAGAGAAAGAGAAAGAGTAAAGCTATGGACTCCAGATTGGATTATCTGGGGTCTCTAAACACATTCTTTAATGAGAATTCATAACTTTTTTCTTTCTTCATGAGAATTTTTACAATACTTATTTTTCTTTTCTTCTCAACACTTCTCTGCTCTAACTATACAAGTAGAAACTTGAAATTTTACACACACACACCCCTCAATGAGTAGGAAAAAACAGTTTTTAAAAAAATTTTTGGCTCTGTCGCTGAATTAGTTGCATTCAGAGTAGAATTTGGCCCTGAAGTAGTCACTCTTGTTATTATTTGATTTTCTTTTTTTAGTTAATACATAGTAACATTATTTTGTATATCAATATCTTAACCGTACAAAATCAAAACCTGCACTTGTCAAGATATTCATGTAATTCTTCCAATTTCGTTTGTAATTTTAAAGGTAGAGCGCCCGTCTCTAAATAGACAACTCCCAATGGAGTATAACAGTGGGTGATGAAGTCCCGGTTTTTGTTGCGTACGTCAGCGCAGTGATCCTTGTGAGTCTCAAGTTTGGTCGAGACCAGGACCTTATACCTGCACGTTTTAATGACCACCTTCTTTGTAGAATGCAAGTCCACCGAGGAGATATTTCGACTCTAATCCCACAGTTTACAATGAACTCAATTCGCTGCTGAGTACACATGCTTTGCTCATACCGGGAATATGAATCTGGGACCTTCTGCGTGTGAAGCAGAGGCGCTAATCATGACACTATCTGTGCAGATCCAACCAAGTTTGAAGTTAATTTCAGGTTAAAAGTTTGTTACTAGTTTTCAAAGTAAATTATCAAGGGAGGTAACAAATAACACTGACTATGGCTGCTGCTAACATTTTAAGAAACAAATGAGAGAAAACGTGATCATTTAGAACTGTATCTTCTTAGATTTAGTTATAAGGAGTATAATTAAATTATAGGGTAAGTTTTTTGGCTGTTCAATAATTTTCGATAATCATTTGCTAATGTACATTCTTTCTAAATTTTATGATAATGAAAAGAAATGTTTAATCGTGTTTTGGTGTCACTTAACACCAGCCCTAAAACTAACCCTAACCCTGATATTAATCTTAAATCATATCCTTTATAATCAAATTCAATAAAACATAGTTTTAAATGGTCAAATTTTCTGCTCACATTTATTTATCAATGTGTTAGTAGCACCAACCGCTCATGTCAGCGTTATTCGTTACCTCCCTTTGATATCATATTTTGCAAACCAGTTTTACCAATTTCAGAACTTATCCGCCACTTTTTCATAAGTCATCCAGAATTGTCTCCCCTGGAACGAACATGGCCGCCTCCGTGATGAGAGGTCGTGTCTGCCGCTGTATTTTACAACAAACATCCAATTATTTGAACAGGGCGTGGAGGATACCACCCAGGAATTACTCTTATTATGTCTTGTAAGTTGATTATTTCGTCCTATGCCCTTTTGGATGCCTTTGTTGGAAGACTGATCTGAGTTTTACGATTGTTTGCAGACAGGAACATGTTCGGTAAAAAGTCTAGGGTGAAGGTTAAATCCAAATCACTGTATTTACTCGTGTATGAAGCGAGACATTTGAAATAGAAAAAAATCTGGCTTAAATTGGGGGTCAATGTTATACACGTGTGTTAAAAAAAATGAAAACATATGTACGTAGATTTACTAAATTTTACCTTACAAAAAGCGGGGGTCGAATTCCAGATCGCATTGTACTCTTTCTCTCCAGTAAATAGGGTCTTACTTATTTTGTTACGTAATAAGTTATAGACTGGAATCCTGAGGTTTTTCGTTTGAAAAAAAAACTTAATTCATAAAATAATTATAATACTTAATGTCTAGTATTGATAATTATCGTAATAGTCATTTGTATGAATTCTAAATCGTATTTAAAAATTCGTTTATAAATGTCTCATGACGACCGATCAGTTTCACGTGTAGGGAGATTAAAACGAGGAAGAAGGTGTTTTTGTTTTATCCTCCAAGAAAACATTACTAATTCTTACTGGACTTTAATTGAGATCAGTTATTGTATCATTCACTTTTTTTTCATTAGATGAGGAATCGTAACCCATTGAATTAATTTCGGCTATTATTTACCTTCGTCTTAAATTTCTTAGTTTTTACCGGCATCAACACTTGTTCAGGGCAAGAGAGGTTGAAATGATTACTAACAAAATTGATTTGTTGAAAATTAATATATTCGACATTTAATCATTTGTATTAAAATTGACCATTTTTTTTTTTTAAGTTCATCATCCTGCTTAGCATTGTTTCCAAATGAAACGACCTTATGATAACTGTTTGGATTAGGTTCGCCCAAACAAGGGTGATAACTTTAGTAGATACGATTATTTAAACTGCTGCTGCTAATTTATTGTGGTACTAATGAAAGCCGGAAACTTAATCATTTAAAACATGTTTTATCAAATTTGACTACAAAGAATATTAATTTATAGTTAGGATTTCATTTACAACAAAAACAATCGTAACACTAAGTTAAATATACTGAAATTGGTGTTAGAAAAAAATGATTAAATGGATTTTCTGTGTCATTTCTACTAACAGTATTTCTCGCTACTAACTAATGTAAAAAGCAAGTCTCCTTCAAACTGATTATTTAATGCAGCGTATATACTAGTTACCTCCCTTGTTTTGGCGAACCTAATCCAAACGATTACCGACTTTTCAGCTCGGTGAAATGAGATCTGATTAATCTGCTGTCCTTTTTGTGTGACTAGTTTACATGTTTCTGTAACGTCATCCCACATTCCATTTCAGAACTGACAACCGACTAAAACCTCAATTTTACAAGTCTATGTTGGTTTTTACTTTTATTTCCTTATCTAACATGATTTTCTCGGACGAAATTAGTGGGGAAAAAGCTTACTTTATCTCGCATGTGTGTGGGTGTTAATGCTAACACATTCCGTTATATAACATTTTCGGAATGCAAGTATATTTTTATGATGTTTCTCTATAAATATAATATATTATTGTTTCATCAAAAAAATATTGAATGCAGTTACTTTCAATTATTAAAGAGATTTGAGGTTTGTCACCTCCATACTTTTAAATTTCAATTATAGATCGTCAGTAATATATGAGTGTGGGTCTTCTTTCCTTATGTAACTTTGGATACTTTACATCCAGATCTGGATATTTCTCGATGCGTTTAGCTGTATTTACTGACCTGAAATAAGTAGGGATATGCCAAGAGATGTTGCCACTTTATCTCGTATTTTTATATCCAGAATTTAGTCAGAAAACATTCTAAAAATATTTGAATCTCCCCGGAAGATATCTAAAAATATATCATGTATTAAGACTGTTTTTTGCTGTAAACGATAAAAATGAAATGCAATTCAACATTTGCGACCTATTAATCAAAATAAAAATAAGTTATGATTAAAAAAAAGGAAAAAAAATGGTTAGAACCATCTTCAGTCCGCATGGAAAAAAATCAGATATTGAATTCGTTCGAGATGATTAAATTTTGCTGTAGTGTATTTGGTACGGGTCCAAGCCTTTTGGATACTTTTTGGATGAATATCTAAAATTTTGCCGACATCAGACAAATATCCAAGTCACTTTAAAAAGAAGTAACTGTCTGGATGTGAAATATGTTTTATTTTTATCCCCCCCCCCTCTTTGAACCACATGTGAACACATCAAAAAATATCCAGATCTGGAAGTATCCGAAGATGCTAAGTTCTGTCTCACATTATTCCACCAATAAAATAAACACTTTTTAAATCCAAGTATATTTCATAATATAAAATATATCGAATGTATCATTGATAAAATTGTTTGAATAATTCTTGGATACAGGTGGTATACCTCACCTTTACAAGTTAATTAGTTCCTAGTACATATATATTATGAATTCATATTGTAATAAGTGAATCATCACATTGTAAAAAATAGGTTCTATTATAAAAAAATATTGTAATTTAATGGTAGATACTGGAAAAAAATCAATTCAAGGATTATTAATTCTATTTATCTATTTATTTTGAATTTTATCTTTTTTATTCATGAACTATTTCTTAAATTGAATGGATAAAAATCATCATCATCCTCAGTCTTTCATCGTCCATTGTTGGACGGAGACTTTCTCCTGGATTCACCACACCTCTCTATTGTGGGCATTGCATAGCCAATACTTTCTGAAATAGTCTAGTTCATCTCTCCATCTTATATTCTGTCAGCCTCGGTTTCAAATGTGATCTCTGGGGATCCATGTTGTGAATCGTTATGTCCATAAGATGTCAGCCACTCTTACAACATGACCAGCCCATTGCCATTTGAGTTTTCTAATGTTTTCTATGATGTCTTGTCCTCCTGTTTTCTCCCTGATTTACTGAGCTGTCTCGTGATCTCTCCATGTGAGGCTGACCATGATTCTTTCATGTGCATGTTGCATGCTTCTCAGTCTGCGGGTCTGTCTCCTGGTTAGGTTCCATATTTCTGCTCCATAAGTGACTATCGGTAAGATGCATTGGTTGTATACTCTTCTTTTTAGGATTAATGGGTTTTTCTGGTTTTTGAAGGTAGAGCTTGCTCTGCTGAAGGCTTGCCATCCTGGAGTCATTCTCTGCTTGATTCCTTCTTTTGGGCGTTTCATGGAGATTTGTGATCAGATGTAGTGATCCACTTCCTCCAGTTTTGTATCTTTGGCTTGCCTAATTGTGTTCCTATCTCTGACATGGTTGTTGTACATGCTCAAAAAACATTGGGGCTTCAAACTATAAACAAAACTCTCAGTATCGGACAGGAACAAATAACTAGCATGCTCAAAGAAAACGGAGACGTTACAACAGACTGAGACAGGATTGTCAAATGCGCCCAAGAATTCAACCAAAGACCCTACTCCTCAAGACATACACTACAGAACATCGAGCTGGATATGCAAGACACGAACAATCAGTTCGAGGACTTCCCAGAAGTTACACCATGGGAGGTGAAACAATCCATCGAACAAGAAAAGCCCCTGGACCAAATAGCATCACAATCGATCTACTCAAAATAGCTGGTAAGATCATCACTAAAAAAACTAGCTATTCTATTCAAATTATGTTTAAAACAAAGTAAAATCCTGTAAGTCTGGAACACGGCCATTATAATGCTTTTACATAATAAAGGAAATCCTAAAGACCTCAACAACTACAGACCTATAAGCCTACTCAACTGCATCTACAAACTTTTCATAGAAATTATCACCAACCGGATCACTAAAACACTTGATGAAAACCAACCACAGGAACAAACTGGCTTTAGAAGAGATTACTCCATCAAGGACTATCTCCATTCAATAAATCAGCTGAAAGAAAAAGCAGTAGAATACAAAATGTCACTTGCTGTAGCATTTATAGACTTCAAGCAGGCATTCGGAAATCCCCATGGTCCTGAAGGCCATCACTCTACAAGCCCTTCCAGCTCTCAAAAGGAGTATGACAAGGTGATAATAGCTCACCCAAACTCTTCACAGCCTGCCTTAAGATGATTTTCAGAAACCTAGCCTGGGAAAATAAAGGAATCAAAATAGATGGTGAATATCTGAGCAACCTCAGATTTACAAATGATACCGCCCTTTTCGCAGAAAACCTACTTGACCTCCAACTAATGTTAGATGAACTGAATTATGAAAGCAAGAAAGTTGGTTTACACTTGAACTTCAGCAAAAAGAAGGTCATGTGTACAAAAAGTATATTGTATATGAAAATGTATTGATGAGTACTGCTGGTAAGGTGTTAAGCCTAATTTGTACCCTCCTCACCTGATATCATGTTGATCAAGAAAAAAATTTAATTTTAAGAAAATAAAAAAACAAAAATGACTAATTTGTTATTGTTTACTTGATGAAATGAAGATTTATTTCAATAATGATGATTCATAAAGCAGGACTTCATAAAATAAGACAAATTATTCATAGAAAACAATGCATTAAATAGTTAGGTTCTGTATAGAATAATAGAAGGAAGAAAAAATGCATGAAAAACTACATGAAAGTATTAATGTGTTGATCACTTTAAATCAATTCTTTAGTGATGACACATCCACTTCCTTCTCTGGCGTGATGACTATACTACCCATCTCCACAAGGGCAGGGAAGAACTAACAAACTCATCCTCTATCTACAAACACTTACATACATACTTATAACAGGGCTTTTCACTTGTCAATTACTTTTTATTGTATCCTAATTGGAGGGAGAAAAAAAATTTATGTAGTTTCCATTAAGTTTAAAATTTTATCTTAACATCCGTCAAGCCAGGAGTTGGTAAGATAAGGTATACTTGTATATGTTTTGTTTTTTTATTTTAGGTCACAAAAAAAAAAAGACCCTTCTTGCCGGCTTGGTTGCCTATTTAGAATTTTTTTTTTTTTCAATTTTTCAAGTGTTGAAATCACTCAAGTTGTGGGGGGGGGGGGAGCTGAAACAGGACTCAAAAATCTAAAAAAATAAGATTAAAGATATATCTGAATTGGCAACCCTGCCTGGGACATGTATTATATTCCCGCTCCCCACTTGGGAAATTTGACTCAAGGTCGACAGGGATGTATCAAAAGTGAGGTGCTTTTTCCATTTGCAAATTTCAAGATGGTTTATCTAAGAAATCTTTGTAAGATCTTTGAAACCAATGTTAGTAAACGATAAGATTTTTGTGAACGTGTGTAGACCATGCCCGATTCTCCACCCTTTCTAGATGAACACGCCTACTTTGTCAGCAAATTGGGGGTCCGTGTCCCCTCCCTAATTCTGGAACGCTCCCACTTCGTCTGCAAATTAGTGGCAATGGTAAGTTTCAATGCCGCCAAGATGTCAGGGCAAGCCTGATCCTCCCCCTGTTAGTGCAATGGGGATGTGCTGCCCTGGTGTAACTGATCCTCCAATACTGAGCAGACTTAACTTTTTTGAGCTTGCAGGACAAATCCTGGGATATATAATGACTTCCGGGATATACATATCCCATAGATCTCTTTGCATAAATTACATGTAACAAAACTATTTTGAATAAAAGTCAAGTCTCAAAAGGATTTCAAAGGATCAAGCAGTTTGTTTTGCTGTATGTTTATAAACAAAATTTAAATTCACATTTGGGATTATATTTGGATGAAGTAAGTACACAGTAATTAATTTGCTGGGGAAAAAGTAGTGCAGTGGGGTCCCGATTGGAATACACCTTCTCAGCCTCTGGTTCAAGATCAAAGTGTAGTATCTATTCCTCTCATGTCAATGAAACATAGCTTTAATTTCACATTTTCTGTTTTGAATGTCCTTATGACAGGTGTGGTTAGTCACTCAATAGGAACCATTATATGATCAATGTCTTTTTGCAGCATGCTGTGATGGGTGTGATCGGGTTATCAATAAATAAGGAAATTATTTCTCCTTATGTTGGGAAGTGATCACTAAAGTCTGAATTTTCAAAAAACAAACGTGAATGTTGTTGGATATGAACTACGAGACCAATGTGGCATGAACTTACATCGCAAATTGAACCCCCTATTCAATACCTATCTATTGAGGGGTGTTTTCAAAAAACAAAACGTTTTTTTCTCTTCGTGATAAAGAGAAAATGTTGAAATTTAGCCATGTTGAAAATTTCCACCCTCTAGCTTGATGGGTGTGGATACACACATGCATACATAGCCAGGTAGACCGACTTGAAAACTGAAGAAACTTACTTCAACAGTTTCTTTATAGTATTTTAATTGTTTGGTGCTTGTTTGATTTATCAGACCCAAATTTGACTTGGATGAAAAGGTTTCTTTTTTTGTTTGTTTTTTTTCTATTATGCCAGGTGACATTGAGTGATTTAACAAAATTGAATCTACGTATTTATCTATTTCATCTGAAAAGAAAAGGGAGGGCACACTATTCAGGGAAGGTGGGACTAATTGTAAATTGTAAAGTTCCATACGCTCACTCATTAGTCAAAAATTGTGTGCCATTATTAACATCGAGTTGGAAAATTCCATAAGACAAAGACATTGTTATTACCTTGAAAAGATTAAATTGCTTCGATCTGTTGAAGGAATCGATTAGTAATGAACATTGTATAGCTGTTGTCACCTTTTTGTTGCACAAAAAAAAATTTTGAAATTAATCAAATTTGAGTCCAATAAAGGTATCATTTTCTTTGTGAAATTTAATAAAAATTCCTGTTGAAAATGATTATTTGAAAAAAAATTTTTTTTACGATTGCTTGAAACAAAACATTTAAATTTCATTCATCGTCATCACTGAAAACCATACAACATAGCATTCTCAGTATGAATTTTGAACTTTATTTTTCCCATTGTTTTAAATATTAAATGCTCACAGTTCTATACGATGCTTTCATCTTGTTCAGTTATGTTGTACAGAAATAAGAAAGAAGGAAGAGATGAGATGTCAATAAAATAAAATGGCCCTTGACAATTTTCATGGAAAATAATACTTGAAGAATATTTACATATCGCAATGAATTACAAGTATGAGAATAAATTGATTCAAAAAGAGATTTGGTTGTTCTTCCTCCTCCTGTTACTATACTACTATCATATACTGTGGACACACTGTTGAAATTATGGTTCTTGTTTTGTTGATATTAAGTATTTGGATACTTTGCAGACAGACAGCCATGTTATTTTAGTCTTTTGAAAACATTTCAATAAATTCCTTTCTTTTGCAGACTTCCAGAGATCCCACCTGATACAGCCGAAACAAATGCTGTTATGCGTTTCAAAGATCATCCAAAATTCAGTGCCATAACTCCGCAAGATGTTGTCCTGGGTTGTGCAAAACTGGCTATCATTTTTGAAACTAAATTAGGAAATCATATAGAGAGTCTAAAAGGTACGTTTTGAATGTTGACTTTATGCAGCTGCTGCTGTTGCTACTAATCCAGGAATAAATGCAAGCAGAAACTTTGACCATTTAAAACTGTATTCTATTGAATTCAGTTACAAAAGATATGAATTAGTTTTAGGATTAGGAGTAAGTGTTATTTTTAGGTTGGTGTTGAAGGTAATAACAGAAAAGGTTTTACATTTTCTTTCATAGTTATAAAATCAAAAAGATATATACTAGCAACTAATGATGAAAATTCATTGAATAACTCTAAAACTAACTCTAAAATTAGATTATTTCCTTTATGATAAAATAAAATACAATTTTAAATGATCAGTTTTTCTGCTTTCATTTGTTCCTTAATACATCAGTAGCAGCAGCTGAATAAGTCAGTGTAATTGGTTACTTCCCTTTGGTATCAGTTTACAAACCTTAACCCATTTCCCTTTATCTTTCTTGAAAATTCCTGATTTCGTCTTGAAATTTACTCAATTCCTCTTTAGCCTATGGACCACCCTTCCATCAAATGTCATTGAAATTCATTGAGAACTTTTGGAGATATTGCATGGACCATCAGACATACAGCTAGACAAACATGCATATAATTTTTCCAACTTTGTTGGCTGAGATGATGATGCTGTGACCTTAGAATAAGATAATGTAAAGAAAATCCTGTCTCCCTACCTATCCTCCTATTAAACTACCCAACTTTTTCTCTCCTCTCTCATTCTATCCCTCATTAAACTACATATTTTCTCCCTTTCTACTGTGTTCATCACACTTATAGTATCTGTAGCAGCCATGTATACTTATAACCTTCAGCAAATCATCAGGTCATCGATTAGTATCCATAAAATAGCAACTGCCATAAAGTGATGCTTTGCGTATTAGTTTCACAGTTAGTTTAATAGTCACTAAGCTAAACTTGGTAAATATCTATAAATGAGCCCCCATTACCGAATGATTAGTAGCAAATCATTCTTGCAGTCTTTTGTTAGTGCAGCAAGTCATAGCCCCCCTAAGTGCTCTATAATTGTGGCCCTGCACCAAACCGAGCTAAGTTTTTGGTGAATATATATGAAAGTGCCTTGATAAAATGTTTCTGTTTACCAGTAATTTCTTCTCAAAAACGACCTGTTAGTTTTCAGTCGTTTTATATAACTGATAAATGTTCAAAAAAGAAAATTCATTGTCATATTAAGTTCACTAAATGAAAAATACCTCTATGGGCATCTCTGTATTCAATTTACATGAAATTACATATTCAACATCAGGATATGCATTAATTCAAATAATAGAGATGTGTGAGAAACTCAATAAAAAAAATTATAAGCTTATCAGTTCAGAGAAACATTTACCCGGTGCATTTTTTTCTCCAAATTCTATATATTTCAACTGATAAATTCCAAAATTGCCCAATCAATTTATTTTCCAGATGATCTAAATAAGTTATTCTTAAAATCATTTATTCTCAAACTATTTTTTGATTGGTAAACTATTCCAGTATTCAAAAAAAATCATTGTTTTTTTGCGACTAAGTTTTTGTGAAAGGTTTAGCTTGTAAATTTTCTGTCCTATCTAACTCCTTATTATAAGGTTTATACATTGGACTTCCATCTGTTAAATCATCAAGAAAGTTTCACTATAAGATAAATTCTTTGGCTATCGTTAACTTTCCCATTTCAAAATGGCCGCTGCTCCAGCTTCTCGCTTAGTTTATTTCAGAATTTGTAGTATTTTCAGGGTTAAGGTTACTGTTGTCTGTCTCTTTGACTTTGAATTCGCAATCATCACTGCGACTCAACAGTCAGAGCAGCAGCCATTTTGAAACCGGGGAAAGACTTTAGTTGGCAATTCTTTTAGCATTTTTTAAGCACACCTAAAGATACATTCTAATCTACCTTTTTCTTTGTTTAATATTTTCCAGATCCTCGTGAAGAAAAGACATTTGAAAGTGTTTTTCATCCAATTGAAGAAATTTCTGTTCCTTTAAATTATGCATGGCGTTTAGCCAAACATCTCAATTATGTTCATGGCTCTAAGCTTTTCCGGGAAGCTTTTCAAAGAGTAAGTCTGTCATTTTTCGTCTCGTTTTCTTTTTTTCTTTTAGGGAAGAGATTGTCATTATGCATGAGTGTTCTCAGTTCATTTTCTGAACGCAATGTGTTATGGATGGTAGATAAACAAAAAAATGACATCATGCTATTTCCCAGCAATGAATATGAGAGAATTTTTGTTTTGTATCAAAACGAATTATTTTCAATTAATCTATTGTGTGTTTAGTGTGTGAAATAGGGTTTTTCTACATTAAAATTATAAGAACATGCTCTCTGTCTTGATTTTTTGTTATTCATTACTTCCTTTTATTTCCCCAATCCACTAAATGAATGATTAAATGATCATCATTTCGTACTGTTGCATTTGCCAGATGTTTGTGTCTGATTGTGACAAATTCGAGGGACTAAATAATTGGTTCATTTCTAATGTTTACATTTTTAATAGCAAAAAAATCTCAAAATATTACCAAAATAATTTTTTCTTAAACAAAGGTAACTATCTAACAGCTGTAGCCTCGTGTGTTCCAGAGCTCCTGGCCATACCATTTTGGCATAAGTACTCCACTGGACCTTTTTTTAAAAAAATTTTTTTTTTTCAAATTTTTTTGCCCCTTAATTTGATGAGTATAGTTTGATAACCTTCTCCAGAACCCAGATGTTTCCAGATGATTTTTATTTTCCTCTTCACTCTATTTTAGATGAAAATGCCTGTGTTGTCATAAATAGAATTTATTCTAACCATATTTATTCTTCAACAGAATTTTTTTACATGGCTTCAGATTTTGAGGATACAGTTGTTCAATTATTGACTGAGATGGCGAGTCTGGTTGGGTTTGTATCTTAATATGGTGCTAATGTTTTTTTCTTATTTTTTTTCTACTGTCAGACACACTCGTACATAGATCAAGCTAAAAATGAACGATGGATCAGTGAACCCCTTTACACAGCTGTCAAAGTAAGTTCAAAGCATTTTTCTTTTATTAACACTTTCTATTCCTTTCACCAATTTATCTGATATTCATTTGTGGTTGAAGTGCCAAATTTCCATTGAGTTTTGAATTTATTTTCCCCATCATGTAACAATGACAATTTCAGACATCCAGTTGAGTCTAAAAAGTGAAAAGTTTGAAAATGGAGAGAGAATGAAAAAAAGGAGACAAATTATGTCCCTACGTCATCTAACAATAAAAGGAAGAGAGAATGAAAGGTTACGAAAATAAGTTTTCAGTTAATAACTAAATTACTGGAAATTCTATCTAGAACTATCTAGATTTTCATGCCATTTATCTAAAAAGATATCTAGATACCATTCTATGGACATATTTAAAGATCTTTTTTACTTTAAGGAAAAATATTTTTACAAAACTCGAAATATTTTTAGATATTATAAGCATCTGTTAGAGTGGAATTCCACCTAGAAACAGCCAATCTTGTTCCGTATGATCTGGTTGAGCCATAAACTGCGTAGGAGTTTAAACATTCAATGATTTTTTTATTGTTATGCTTATTACAAAGTTTGAATTACAATGTAAATTTTGAGGTTTTTAGAATCGAGTAAGGAAAATTATTTCTATCAATTGATGCCCTTCTTGCTCCTCACAAAGTTTTCCATAGCGCAAAGTTTCTTCTGTTATTGCTTCTATTTTCAATCAAATACTGTTTTTTAGCATTTGAATGGTTGTTAGCGTGCCCCTTTAGATATCCCTATTGGAAAATATCTAAGATGATCCCATCAAGCAAACAAGGGAACCATTGAATCTCTAAGTTCCTGGAAATTAGTACAAGACTTCGTAAGGAGTCAGAAGGACATCATTTTTCATACTTGAATCAAAAAATAGATTAAAACCTTAAATTTTATATTATCAATTATATTGTAATTCAAACTCTATAATAACCACTATTAGAAAAAAAATCATGGAATGTTTTAATAAACAATAGAGGGCCTTAGTGTTGGCAGAGTATGCTCTCTCTGGGTGTTTTCTAATTTTTAAGATGTATTTATTTATTTGAGATGTTAATTCTTGGTTTGTGGTTTGAATATGGATTTTTTTTTTCCTTTTTTAGGAAGTGAATGCTGATCGAGACCAACTCACAAGAAGTCAACAGCGTTTAATTGACCTTTATTTATTGGAAGGTCAACTGAATGGAATTGAAGTGCGTGGATCAAATAGAAAGCGGTTTATTGATACCTTACGGAGGCTTACAGAGGAAAAGAATTCATTTCGGTAAATAAGAGGAAAAATTTACCCATTTTGACTATTTATATACACCTTTCTTGTTCCTGTGCTGGTAATATCAGGGAAATCATTAGAAAACTGTCAACATAGGAATCCTCAATTTTTAAGCTTGTCTTACTGGCTATTGATTTTGCATACAGGCCACTCAAATGGAGCCAGAGGGCTGAAGATTTAAACATTTACTCCTAATTATCTTTTGAGATTTTTTTTTTTTTTTTTTTTTTTTTTTTTTTGTTATTCCCAGCCTGAATAGGTTTTTAGTGGAGAGGAGAAGGGTGGGTTCAATTTGCTCTTTGAATTCATGCTAAATTGATCCCTTAGTTTGTGCCCGGCAGCATTCACTCGTTTTATGAAAAATATCTTTTTTTATTGATCATTGTCCCAAGAAAAGGCAATAAGTAACTTATTCATAGATCATCCCTTTTTGCAATTTATGAATTGATCATCCCCAACATGGCATGCTGCTGCAAGACGGCACCCTAAATGACTATTGAATGACTAACCAGCCCTGCTCTAACTTTTGTTTGGAGTCTCCCCTTCCTATCCTTGATGTTGTCACTATAACTTTTTGGATGATCCATTCTTCAGTCCTCTTCAGTCTGAACCAAAAGTTTGGTGGAATTGTCTTCAGTCTTTCTAAAATCATTAAAACTCTTAGGTTGTCCATTGTATGACATTTAAAACTTATAGCATAGGAGTCAATTATCTTGTTAATAATGCCTTTGATTGACACAACTGAACGTTTTTAAGAAACATAAATAAAACTTGATTTGTTTTTTTGTTTTTTTTTGTGCTTGCTAGGAGTAAAGTGATGGTATGTCAGAATCTGTTTTCTCAATGGGTTACTGACTACAGCTACGTTAAAGACATGTCTCCGGCCCTTATGACTATGATGGCAGCAGACAAGTAAGTATTTTTTTTTATTACTTAGTTTCTCCTGTCCAGGAATTTTCAGTTCAGCAAATAATAATAATACCAATACTTTTTAGATGTATCAAGGACTCACTGCAAGCTCCGTGCAAATAGCCCCTTCTCAGGAACATCTGCTATTTGGAATAAACTCATTTTCCCAATGAGTACAATCTGGACATTTAGATATTCTAAGTTAACAAGTATCTTACCTAATGTTAATCTTTTTTTAAAATTATTAATTCTGTTATTTTTCTTCATTAGTTAAGTGTTTCTCTTATAAATCATTTTAAATTTCTTATTGCCTTTTTAGTCATTTCAAACATCATGTTTTAATGTTTCCAACTTTACATTTTCAACATCAATAAGCTATTTTAACTTTTCTTTTTTTTTTACTAGTCTTGATTCGGTGGCATAAATAACTCTTTTTTTTTATTAACCCTTTGAGGTGAAAAGTTGCCAAAACACCCTTTTTAGGGTGTTTAAAAGAGAGGAAAAATTATAGCTTGCAAATGCTTTTTACCCTCTATGCTGATTCATAATGAAGACTTACATACTGAAAATTGTGATGATTGCTGGTCAATAACCTTTACAAAGTTTTTTGTTTCTTCAACATTAAAGTATATACTGGTGAAGCTGATTATAATCACAAAAAAGTTATTAAAATCGGACCCAAACACTCTATCAAAATATCATGTTAAGATATTTATATTAACTGTACAGTATATCATAAAAATGGAAATAATTCCTTTTTGTTTCAATGTTCTAAGTGTTTAAATAAAAATTATTCTTAGAATTGTAAAACTTTGAAATTTTTTGAAATCTCAGAAAAGTTGAAATTCTCACAGACGTCTGTCTTGTATATCAGATTGATGGATGAATGCCTTTGATATTCATGTTACGGCTGTTTAGGCCATTTCCAACATCAATCATAATGATTTTTAATAATTTGGAGTTGTTTACTACAATAAATGAACATTGTTCTAATTTTCATATCCACTGGTTATTTTTATTTAAAAAAATCCTGTCCAAAAGTGATCACAATAAACGGCTTCCTCTACTAATTTTTCTTTCAGAAATAATCCAAAAGTTGGACCGTGGCAAGTGACGTTGCATCACCAAATCTATCAGGCATTCCTGGAACACTGTCACAATCGGACACTACGATGGAACGTGTGGCAGGCGTACAATACTCGGGCAGGACCTATGCAACAAGACAGAGACCTGGGCAATCACAAAATCATTTATGAGATAAGAACACTCAGGTAAACCTCTTATGTTTGATACGTTACATGTTTTTGTCGACTTCATTCTCTCACCATAACATGAAGAAAAATCCTGTGTTAACTGATATATAAAACCTACATTCTTCTAATTGCCTGGAGACTATCTTACTGACTGAGCTAAATTGACTTGGATATTAACAATTATCATACAGATTTCCACGGGCTTATTTCATTCAAATAAATGAATACATTTTTATGAAAAAAAATATATCTTTATAATTTTTTTATTCATTATATATACATTATAAAAGTTGCAGTAATCATCTTCAGTCAGAATAGAAATTACAGTGGAGTTAGACCTGGCAGCCGGTAATCTTCTTCATGAAGGTGTATTATATCGAATCACCATAGACCCGATCAAATAGCCAAGTGGATTACAGATTCTTCTCTCATTCTCTGTGTGGTTCCTTAGGCGTACCTAATAACATTTTGGGCGTTACAATCTTTAAAATTTGCATTAGGTCACCACTAAGCACTATCTAAAAACTTTTTTTTTTCCTGTTCTTTCAATAATGCCCCAAAATCAAATAGTATTTTTTTTAGATAATTTCACGTGAAAGATATGTTTTAGTTAGTTATTTTAGTTCTGGTACATGCATGGGCTATGGTGATTCACTCATGTGAGGTACAGACATTTTTAATTTTATTTGACTGAACTTTTTTGTTCAAAGTTTTATATAAACATTAGTGCTGTGCTGTGACACCCGTGAAAAAATTTGTTAAATAAATTTGGGAGTAAATTTGTTTCAATATTTACCCATTAATTTGGTTACATGGAGTACCAATGTAATGATTGGTGGTTATTTCAGGGTTATTTAAACAATCGTCATCATTATCAAAATATTTAGAGGTCTTATCTTGGTTTATATATGCAGTCAGTATCTGCTTAGTTTGTTTGAATCCTAGACAAGATAGATCTCTAATTACCATGGCCTGATCAACCCATCAGCCAAGTGGGCTGCAGATTCTTCTCTCTTTGCTTGTCTTTGTGTGTATCTGGGTATGTTTTAGGGGCTACAATCTTGAAAATTAGTATGCGTATACAACTAAGCATCATTTCAAAACAGTTCTTTTTGTCTTTTTGTATCTCTACAATTATTATGGACCAATAATACCCGAATCTTGTGCTGGGATTTTTTTTTTTTCTTTTAGATAAAAGATCTTTTTGAATTCTCTTTTTTATGTAATTTTAGATGAATGAAATATAGATAACATTTTATTGATAATTAGTTCTAGTATATGTGTGGGCTGCATGATTCTTTCATGCAAGTTACTGATATTAGACTTGTTAATCTGAACAAATGCAAGAGAAGAAAAAAAATGAATTCTCAATTGTAGGTCGAACAGAAATTTTTCATTACAAACCGCATATAATGAATAAAGGAAGGAAGGAAGGAAAGGAAGAATTAGATTTATCATGGAGTCAGACAACATGTCTGGCTGTTTTTCTGATAATCATTTACTCAAAATTCATGAAAGTTTTGTTTTTATTTTTGTACTGAACATAAGTAACATCATGGCTGTTATCCTATGAGAGGACATTAGTACTTTTTTGATGCGAGTTTATAGAAAGTATATGTATGCTAATGTGCATTTGAAATATGTCAATTTTAGCATATATAATCCTGTCATTTATGCCTGTAATATATAGGTTGATATTTTAAAACTTTATTTGTTTTTTGTTTGTTTTCAGGCGAGATATAGCAAATATATTAGGCTATGACAATTTTGCTCAGATGTCTATGGAAACCAAGATGGCTGGCACAGTAGAGAATGTACTCAACATGTTAGAAATGTAAGGTTTTCTTTTATTTCTTTACAACAAACATTCTAGAGATTTCCATGTATTTCATTTCTTATTGATACTTTGATTTTTTTTATTTGAATCAATTAAATTAATGAATGTATTCACTGATTCCACCCTTTTCATTCATCTAATGTATTTGCAGTTTTCTTGTGTACTTTGGTTAGTGCAATTGATTTATCCCAAATTCCGCCATATTGACTAAAAGCACATTGTCCAATATAATTTAATGTGTTTTTTCTTAAACTGAGAAGAATGTGCATTTGAGAGAATCATGCTAAGCCTGACATGGTCGAAATCACAAGACAGCACAATATATTAGGGAGAAAACAGTAGTCTAAAAGATCATGGAATCCATTAGAAAAGTCAAATGACAATGAGCTGCTCATGTTGCAAGAATGGGAGACAATCACTGGACGGGAATCCCCAGAGATCACATGCAAAATCGTGGCCGGCAGAAAATAAAACTGAGACAAACTAGACAAGTTCAGAAAGTATTGGCCCCACCTCGCCCATGATTGAGAGGTCTGACAAATCTTGGAGAAAGTCACTGTCCATTGATAGATGCTAAAAGGCTGATGTGTATCATGTATAGTTACATCAGTTTGTATGGCAATACCTTGATATCCTATATCAAACCCTGGACTATTCACAGTATTCCTGTATTTTTCTAAAATCATCATATATATATTTTTACTTGTGTGAAGATCCAACTGAGGCAGTGTGTTCCAGATATATCTAAAATCTAGTAGACATGTATTATTGATAGATTAGATATAACTTCATCTTCAACATGTATTTTATCAATATATTACTCAATTCATTGAAAATGTTATCTATTTTTTAGAATAAAAGTGGTTCATTGGAGCATTCAGAAAATAAACAGTGAAAATTTTTAAAAAATATAGAATGTAAAGTCAAAAAAAAAGTTGTCTCTTCTGAATTTCTGTTGGAATTTCAGTGACATCATTCTTTCCCTCTTCAGCTACAACATTTAAGTCACATCAAATACAAGCATTTATTTCAAAGGAATTGGAGTGAATGCTTTGTGGAAGTGGTGTGAGATGTTTGAAATATCGAATTGTTAGATTGTCAGTCAGTGACGGCAATTGCCACTGTAGATACTAGCAGTTCTAAAAATGTGTACATCAAAGATACGGAGATGAAATTGGATTGTCTGCACAAAAGTTGATATTTTAGTGACTGTTCTCAAAGTTTTAGGCAATAATGATAACTCCTCATCTCAGAAATTCAGAACAAAATAATTTCAATTTATGAAATGATTTTTCTGATAAATGTATTTTGTTTTGTTTTTTAAAATTTCTATTTGTTTATTTTTTTTTAGGTTCAAGAATCACTTTAAGCCAATCGCTCAGGAAGAGTTGGATGAATTACAAGACTTTGCTGTTTCCGAAGGTTTTCCCCATCAGCTTGAATGTTGGGATGTTCCTTATTGGAGGAGGAGGCACAAGAAGAAATATTTTGGGTTAGAATTTAGTCCTTTTTCATAACAGATTTGTTATCTTATAAATAATTACTAAGCTTAAATCTGTCTGGCACAAGGCTACAGGTATGGGGCACTCACTATACCAGTGTGTATCACACTTTTTTAGCCATGACCCTGAACTCTTGATTTTGGGGGCCTGGCAATCCTCAAGGCGGAGGACTGATTTCAGTTTTTCTTTTCATTCTGTTTTATCTAATATATTTTACTAAATTTTCATTTAATAATCAAGTAAAAGTTCTGGTTGTGAACTGATTGGAATATGTCAGAAGATTCCATACTTTTTTAGATGCTTTATCATTCACAGCTATTTTTCTCTTCCAGAGTTTCAATAGTTTTATATTTTCCAAAATTTTGATGTAAATATATTTGCAATATTTTTTTTACATTCTCTTTAATATTCTCCACATTTTCGAAAGATTTTCTCATGTTTTCCAAACCATCTTGTGACTTTAATTTGGGTTATGACCCATGGCTAGGGAACCACTGCACTATACAGTACTAATCTTCAAGACAGGCTCATTAACCATTACTACACAGTTAGTCACCTATTTATTGAGCTAAGCTTGAACTTGAGGTAACTTTCATAATCAAGTCAAACAAAAATCTGAAATTATTTTTATGAAATAGAGAAGAATGAACAGGTCTGGTTAATCACTCTATAGAAATCATCAAGCGACCAACCTTTTTTGGCAGCATAGCACATATGGGCTAATAAATTGGAAAAAGGGGGATCAAAGATTTAGTTATTTCTCTTGCCTCTTGTTGGGCAATGATCAATAGAAAAAATCCTTTTTTCTGGACATAAAGAGTGAATGTTTAAATATCCAGCACTCTAGTTCTATTGGTGTGGCCAGTACTCATGCGTACATAGCCAACCAGACCAACTTGAAAACTGAAAGAAACCCATGTTGACAGTTTTGGTTGGTAGCTTTATTATAGAAAAGAATAAGTAATTGAAATTGATCGGGACTCCAACTTTTTATCTCAACGGCATGGAGTACAATTCATTGTCCAATTAAAAACACAACTTTAATGATATTTGTACAGGCATCACAGAGAATTTTTTTTTTTTTTAAGTTTAGATTCTTTTGCTTTTTTGACTTGCTATTTTGTGACGAAAAAATACAAATTATCCTTTATTTTCAAATGCTCTGCCGGGGGGAATTGATCTGAGTAAAAGTTGTGATAAAAAGCTACTAATAAATTGAGATGAAAGTGAAAAGTAGTCATAAAAATTTAAAATAGTCATTATTTATGATACTTCATCATTTAAAGATTAAGAAAACAAAAATATGTATAAAAATACAGAAATTACCGGAATGTAAATAAACATAGCTGCCAATCTAAATGAAGGATGGGTTTAAGGGTGTTATTTGGACTTCTGTATGCTGTTTAAGTCTTGGTAGCTCAATTGGTAGAGCAGGTCGCCGTAAACGGTGCTTCATAATGAGGATGCAAATTTGAATTCCATCTAAGGTTCATTTCATTATTTTCTAATCAAATGCTATTTGGTCATTGCCGATGGGAAATCAGCCTGAGTAAAAGTTGTGATAAAAAGCAACTAATGAATCAAGATCATAGTAAGAAAGTAGTCGTTAAAATTCAAGATAACGATTTATAATACTTCATCGAATGAGAAAAGAACAAGAAAATGTATTGAATTATTAACTGGAAATAAACAAAAAAACCTTTTTTTTTTCTTCTCATCAGGATTGATGAAAGCCAAATCGCTCAGTATCTACCTCTTGACCATGTGCTGAACTCCCTTTTTGAATTTTGCAATGAACTCTTTGGAATCTCAATTAAGGTAAGCATTTCATTAGTAAGTCATGTGGTTATCAAATTGCAATGTAAGAAACTTGGCTCCTGATTCAATATTTTCAGACTTTTTGTCCTGATGTCCAGCGATTGTCTGCCATTTTTTGCAACATGACCAGCCCATTGCCATTTGAGTTTTCTTAGAAGTTTCACAATATTTCTGACTCCTGTCTTCTCTTTAATATACAGTGCTGTCTTGTGATCTCTCCATGAGAGGTTGAGCATGATTCTCTCATATGTACATTGAGGTTAGGTTCCATTCTATAACATCTGAAAGCGAAACATGGCAGAAAACAAGATTGCGTGATGAACTAAACAAGTTCAGAAAGTAGTGGCACCACAGTACCCATGATAGAGAGGTCTGATGTTTCTGGAGGAAGTTGTATGTCCAATGCCAGACGCTGAATGAATGATTTTGATGATGATGAGTTAGGTTTATCAATCTATTTATCTCTGCTATCAAAGTTGGGAGAGGTATATGTATTCACTCAGGTCTGTCTGTTTGTTCACTCAAATCTGAAAGTTCTCTATGTATTTCAATGAAATGTGGAAGAATAGACTACAGGCTGTGGAAAGGTGGACAAGAGGCTACAGAAAGTGATTGAATCCATGCACAATTACCTCCCTTCCGTCGTAGCAATATGTCCACTTCACGTGATATTGCCACAAATTCATGTTTCTCTGCATGATTTCTCTAAAAGCTGATAATGTTTATGAAATTTTTTGGATGGGTGGGTAATGGGCTATGGAAGAAGTCTTTGAATTTTGGGGGGGATCCATGGATCACTTCCCCTGACAAAAGGGTTGGCTGTGGTATGCTCTCTGAATTCTTCCAAGTCACATAAAGTGACGCAGCAAGTTCTCGCAGTAGGGAGAAAAAAAAAACCTAATAATCTTGGTTGTATTTTAGCGCCCATTGTATTTGAACCCGGTATGCATAGGCTGCTTTTCTGATCACTACCCACTGACTTTGCTGCTACTCAACCACTCCCCTGTTCAGCTTCAATCATTTTCTGCAGATTATGCATCCAAAATAAGAAAAAAAAGGATTATCAGTGATCAGGACTTAATGCAAGTGTTACTTACAGGATAGGGCTAATATATATATATATATATAAATATATATATATATATAAATAGAATAAATATAATGAAGATGTGTTTGTATATATAAAATCTTGTCTTTTTTCCAGGATGAAACGGCTGGTGCTGATGTATGGCAGGAAGATGTCAAAGTATATGGTGTTTATGATGAAAAAGGTATTTGGATTGTAACATTGATTGTACAAAATCTATTAGGCGTTTCCTTTCTTGATGCACTAGAAAAATACAACCATCATCACAGACTGACAATATGACACCTCACACCATATCCACAAAGCATTCCCTCCCACTCCTATGAATTGGATGTCACTTGAGTGACATTTTATTCTTATATCATCAGAACATGGAATTCTATTCTACTGTATCAAAAGACAAACACATATCAATTGTATGAATGCAGGTCTGATTTACTTTGGGATTAGCATTGAGTGAAGTTTTTTTTTTCAGAGGAAAGAGCTTTTATAGGTGGGAGCTCTAATAAGAATGGGCCTTCAAAGAAAGGTACTTTTAAAGGCACTAAAGATCAAAGAGGTGCCTCTATGGTCTGCCTTTAAGGCTTATTTTGTAGATTCCCAGAATGCTTGCAGAAAATTGGGATAATTCATTTTAAGGTTAACAGGAGTTATGCCTCCCTTGAAAGCAAAACCGATTGTTATTGTATTAATTAAATTATTTTTGTTGTGCATCATTTTCAACATTTAAGGGTTTTTTGTTTTTGGTTTTTTAAAATAAAGTTTTTATCTATCTTATTTGCGCA
Source organism: Thysanoteuthis rhombus (assembly GCA_963457665.1). Taxonomy (NCBI): domain Eukaryota; kingdom Metazoa; phylum Mollusca; class Cephalopoda; order Oegopsida; family Thysanoteuthidae; genus Thysanoteuthis; species Thysanoteuthis major. The sequence goes on along the minus strand of OY735226.1, from coordinate 11,966,071 downwards.
CCATTCTTAAAAAAGGATATTATTATTAGTTCATTTTAGGGCTATCAGGAGTTATCTCCTTTTTATGCTCACATTCTTGGAATCAACCTATTTTTTCATGTTTCCCCTATTAGATACCTTCAATAATTCACAAATTGACAGAAGCAAAGATTTCTAATTTTTTTACATATCTTTTCAGTATTCAGTTTTGTTTCAATATGTTTTTGTTTTTTTGTGTTTTTTAAACTTTGGTTCTAATTCAGTCAAATCTTTATGCTCCCAGTTCCATGTCTTTGAGGTCTACTCACAGCTTACCAAGCAAGTTTATGCATTGACAGCCTTTTTGAGCCTTGTAATTGTTGGACCCTTCTACTGCTCATTCTAGGGTTTTTTGTACTGGTGTTTCTTTGGGCATCTATTGTACATGATCAAACACAGACCACCATAGTTTGGCCAGTTTTGTTGAGAGTGGAATGATGATGTACATCTTGTACGTAACCTTGTTGGAGATGAGTTGTGTGGTGATTGGTGTCCTGTATTAACTTGTAGATGTTTCCAGTGGGAGTCATCAGACTTATCCATAGTTGTCTTTGGAACCAGGAAGCTGTTGCGATTCTATATCAAGCGCAGATTTCATTATGTATCATTAAGAAATGGATATGTAATGCATTATATTATTTTGAAAGTCCATTTGGAAGGATCGACTGGAAGAATCAAACCTGTGACCGATAGGGTAGCCAGTTTAACGTAGCATTGCTCTTGCCTTCAAGCTAAATAGCTACTGGTAATGCAAAGGCCTAAATAACTTTTCTCATTTTGTTTGTTCACTGTCTATATCTGCTATATTTGTTTCTCAATGTGGATAATTATATTATTAAGAATTGAGTGTACAATCAGACAGAAATAGTTGTGTTTTATTACTACCGTGTAATGACAGGAGATCACTTTAAATAGTTTCAAAGCAATACAATGCATTATATATGTTATTAATTATGTTATATCATGGAAACTCTTATTTGAAATGATCTCCCCCTTATTACATGGTGAATGTATCATATGGTCCAGATGATGTAAATAGAATAAATGATTTGAAAAAATGGGGCTACTGCAGGAATTGAACCTTGGATGAATAGGATAGTCGCTTCAATGTAGCGTTGCTCTTAGCATTGAGCTAAACAGCTGCTGGTAATGAAAAGGCCCAGATAATATTTCAACACTGAAACCACTTCCTAAAAACATATATAAAAAAAATATGTTGAACTCTAAAAACGACAAAAATAAAATGAAAGAAAGGAAAGTAAAAAAAATTGTTTGTAATGGAAATGCTTTGTGTAGGAAATCTGGACAACTTCTAACTATTACATCTATCGTTCTTCCTTCCGCTACTACCACCAGATGTAAAGCAACAAAAATAAGATGAAAGAAGGAATAAGCCCATGTACCTCTACAATGAATTTATGTATACACATTGGACTAGATAGCTTTGTCTGACTGCAATCAAATGTTTTTTTTATTGATATTCCAATAGACTTGAAAAATCCTGAATATTTTAGTTGAAAAAACTTTTGAAAAAAATCTTTTCTTTAATTCTATTTCTAGGTGAATATTTGGCCTCTTTCTACTTCGACCCTTATGCCAGACCTGCTAAACTCACTGGTGCATGGATGGAACCAGGACAAGGTCAGTGGATAATTTTTTAAGTAGAAATGCTCAAGACTTGTATAATACTACCTAATGTTAAATTTTTGCATTCAAATGAGAAGAATATAAGTGAAAAAAAATCTGTATATTTAAAAGCTGTGTATGCTAAGTAGTATGTTTGATTATATATTTATTTGGTTGTATGTTTTGTCAAAGTCCTGTTATAACCTCAGAGTTATAATGGTTTGTGAAGAGATTAACAGCTAATAAAAACAATTATAAGGTTGTATTATGTATTCGTCTGCTGCCATGAAAATAGTCAGGTCACAGAGACGCTGATTCAGTGAGTGAGTGACTTTTGATTTGGCAAAACTGATTTTTAAGTCTGTACATTCCAACGGAAAAAAAAATTGAAAAACTTTCTTCAACCTTGAAGAAATAATTTTTTATTACCTTTATCATTTGTGAATATATGTATGATACTTAGAAATATTTGAAACAACATTTTTTTCGTCTTGTTAAAGTTTTGTTTTTGTTTTTTTTTTACATAAAAAGTTCATACAATATTTTTTTTCTTTCATCTATTTTTCAAAATGATTCAATGTTATTATCATTTGAAAAGTACTTATACTCTTTTTTTTTCCTTTTTTTTCTTATATAACATTTTTTCTTAAGACTTAGATCACCCTTTAAACCAACTTCAACTTTGAAAACACCTTGAAATTTGAATATTTTGATTATTAACAATACATTGCCTTATAAATTAGCTTGATGCACTTTCATGTTCTGATCCATATTGAAATAACCCCATCATTTTTTATGGGTATATATCAGTTAGTAATAGATGACAATGCTTCATCTAATAGTAAAATTCAATTTTTTTTTCCTCTTTTCTTTCTTTCCAGAAAGAAGCGATTATCATATTTTGAAACCATTTTCTTATCTGGTAATGAATCTACATAAACCATTAGTTGCCAGTATGCCGACCCTGTTAACCTTTGAAGAAGTACATTCATTGTATTCAGAATTTGGGCATGGTCTCCAGCAGATGCTCACTAAAGTGCCCTACAGTGAGACTGCTGGCCAGAAGAATGTTGAATGGGATGCTCTCTATGTCTGCTCGAACTTTATGACTATGTGGCTATCTCAACCATATATACTCCGACGTATTTCATCACACTACCAGACAGGTGAACCCATGTCCGATGAGATGATTGATATCATACTGAAAGGTAAGTTATCTTTGAAAAGAGAGAAAATCATGATTATACACGACAGCCGTACCTTGCATAAATGAATCTCTGTAGTCAGCGCATTTATTAAAACTAATTATCTAATAAAATTATCTAAATTTTTATCTTGGAAAAATACGTCTTTTATCAGAAATTATCTGAAAAAAATTTTACCATGAGATTTGGGAATTATTGATCCAAAATGACCATAAAAACCCCATAAAGTACTATTTTGGGAGGAAAAAAAAAGAAAAAAAATTAGCTTTGAGGTGGTGCATAGTGGAGTACCCATGCAAATTTAAGGGTTTTAACCCTAAAAATGTGACCGGGAATGCCTGGAAAGAGAAATGCACATACACTCACACACTAAGATGGAAGAATTTGTAGCCCACTTTGCTGATTGGTCAATTTTATTTACGCATTATCAAAAAGTTTGAACATTTGTGATGTTGTAATGGATATAATTCTTTTTAAAAATATTTACATCTGGTGAGAGTGCTACATAGTCTGGTAATCTATTTTATAGTCCTAAGACCCTAATGCTGAAGAAGAGTTTTCAGATATTTAGTCCAATTTTTACTTTGTGTATGGTGTGGCCAGATTATTTCCCTCGACTATATGTTCATTGGTTCACAATGTTTCGACTATGTGCACTTGTTCAACTGAACTGGATACATAACAACCATTTTGGGGAGTATTTTTTTATATCCGGGTTGTGTTTTGGTGTCAACTTCCAAGTTTTTTTACTTGCCTTGGAGAATCTTTATTTTTTTTTTTAAATTATTTTGCAAGAAGTGTCTTTTGATGAAATGCTCCCAGATGCTATTGATATCAATGTTTGGTTGGCTAATTGGTACAGCTGAAGAGAGTATGTGTGCCACTTTCTTCAGGTGTCGTATTTGCCAATTATTCTCCCTGTCAATAATTTGCACTTCACCCTGAATAGGCTTATGCCTACCCTGCTACCATCAAGAAGTATGGTCTGTCATGCCTGATTTGTATGTTTCACCTTGTGTTGCGGCTTTCCTGTGTTCACCAATTCATACTCAATGATTGATATACCTGTGTAACAAAATTTGGACAAGTACTTCTAATTTATGTTTAGATCTTACACATTTCAAACTTCTATGTTATGTCGATATAGACAGCTTGCTCAATTATGTTATATATTAATGATTTTCATTTTTATTTTCAGGTCAGAAACACATGATAGGCTTTGATATGATGAGACAAATCTATTTGAGTGCTTTAGACATTGAGTTCCACATTAGGTAAGTAATTATTTATATTATACTTTTAGAAACTGTCAACCCAAACTGTCCACATATGTTTCTTCGGTTTTCAAGTTGGTCTGGCTGGCTAGCTGGCATGCATGTATGTGCAACACATACTATTCAGCTAAAAGACTGAAAATTTATCCTTTATGTTTACAAAAAATCTTTGTTGTTTTTTTTGTTGTTTTCTTTCAACTCTCCTTCCTAACCTGAATAGATTTTTTATAGTGGGTTCGATTCGCAATTTAATTTCATGCTAAACTGGTTCCTAGTTTGTGCCTAGCCGCAATCATGGTCGCTTTTTAGGAATTTACTTTTTAATGATCCTACAAAAGGTGAGAGAAATAACTAATTCATTGATCATCCCTTTTACCAATATTTTTAATTGATCACCCCAATACAGCATGCTAACCAAATCTTTTTTTTAAATTATTTTTTTGATCCCATGACCTTTGAATCATTAGGGAATCTAGTGATTCTATAATGGATGTGTCAATGGCGAGATAGTCTAACAAAGCTAATCCTCCTAAACAGAATGCTAACCCTTGCTAGAGAGCTTAGTTTGCCGTACAATTTATCTGTAGCTTGTTGTGGGGAGATTGATAAATGTTTTTCTCAAGGGCATTAGTGTGAAGAGAACACCAACTGTCTCGGCTGGAATTTGAACATGGCTTGATGATCCCATTCCCCGTTATATTTTTTTTTTTTCATGTTTGATTGTGTACTTTAGAATAAGAAGATATGATGACACCTGAAGTGTCTTTCATTTCCTGTCTTTTTTTGGTTTTTTTTTTTTTTGCTGTTCATACATTACTTTATATTTGTCAGCATTGAAGAATAATTTCCATGTTTCAGACTATGTCTCTAGTCTTATGTTTTCATTGTATTTCATTATGGTGTATATTTTTGTGACTTCTATAGATACATTACATTTTGATTTGATTGTTTTAGGTATGTCATTCATGTCCTGGATGTAGAGTATGGGTCCTTGTACTAATCCCATTGCTACTCCTCTATTTATTTTCCTAGTTTGATCCAATTCTATTGATTGTTATGCTTTGTTTTCTTCCTATTAGAAAGTCTTTCAACCATATCTGTATATTTCCTGGAATCTTTTAACACTTAAGTTCATATAGTAATTTTCTGCGTGGCACTGAATTGAAATCTTTACTGAAGTCTACATATCTTACATCTATTGTTTCTCTCTTGTCATTTAACTTGAAAGGCATGAATTGGTGTTGTGCTTCTGTTGTATTATATTTCTCTGTGTTCCATGAGTCTTTTATCTTATCAGGTTTCAAATCTTAGAAAAATTATGTTGATACTTTTGGTTGATGGTGTTTAATTACACATTATTTTTTTTTTATGTGTACTTTTGAATCTTGAATTTACTGCCTCTTTTCCGTGTAGTGTACTGCAATGACTGTTAATAATTTGTTGAGGAAAGTTGGTTCTCATTATGTGATATTAATTAATTATTCTTTTCTTAATTGTTCTTCCAGCAAAGACCATTGGCACGATGTGATGCAACGTGTTTGGAGTGAATACATGCTGTTGCCACTGAATGAAGATGATTGTCATCCTTGTTCCTTCACACACATTTTCTCTGATCAACATCCTGCCTCATATTATTCTCACAAATGGTCGGAGGTGAGTGGAAATTATTTGATCCTGTCTTTTGGATGAAATTAGTTTGAAAAAAAAAATAGATAACTATTTGAAAGAATATTATGTTCGCTCCAGCATTCATATGAAGGGTTAGTGGCAGAGATTGAGGTTCAGATTTCAAGAGCAAGAACAACAATCTTATTTGAAACCTACATAAGAGTTTCAAGTTAAAGCTATGAACTAGCCGGAAAGTGAAAACTTGGCAATTTTTGGCCATAAAGGCTGATAACTATTTGCAACATTTATGTTATTGCATTTAAAGGACCAAATAACCAAAATTTGAGAAAAAGAAAAATTGATGAGTTCGATGATTTATTAACAAATACTTGGTTGACCAAAAAATTTGATCTTGATCTAATCAAGACATTACAACTTGCTGTCACCTGATTCTGGAACATAATTGTTTCCATTTAATACCTTATCTATGATATAGTTATATTTACAATTATATGTTTTGCATTTTTCAGCAATTTCATTGCATTAAGTAAAAAAAATAACAGGATGATTTGCATAATATTTTGGGGTCTGCATCTATAAACTGATTTCCAAGGAGGATGACTATTAAATACCAATTACAGAGCTGTCTCCCTTATTTATTTGCAAATACAAAGAAAATCTGAATGCAATCAGGCCCTTAAATCTAACATACATTCTGATCACATCAGATTGCACCACTATTCTCTCAAAGAATGACTAAATAGGTTTGAGAAAGTAGATCACTACATCTACATAGAACTACGAATCTCATGGAATCCACAAAAGAAGAAGAAATCAAGCCATGAATTACTCTAGTTCAGTAGAGCAAGCTCAACCTTCAAGGACAAGAAAATCCCATTGAAATGAACAGTATACAACCAATATGTCCTACCAATGGTCACCTATGGAGCTGAAACATGGAACCTAATTAAGAGACTGATCCTCAAACTGACAACCATGCAACATGCACATGAAAGAATCATGCTCAACATTACATGGAGAGATTACAAGACAGCACAATATATCAGGGGGAAAAAGCTGGAGTCTGAAACCTCATAGAATCCGTTTAAAAACTCAAATGGCGATGGACTGGTCATGTTGCATGAATGGCAGACAATTGCTGAATATCACAACTCACAATATTGGCCCCTAGAGATCCCATATGAAACTGAGGCCGGCAGAATACAAAATGGAGAGAGGAACTAGACCAGATCAGAAAGAATTGGCTCCGCAATGCCCATGATAGAGAGGTTTAGCAAATCCTGGGAAGGTTTGTCCAACAATGGACAATAAAAGACTTATGATGATGAATTCTTATCAAAATTGAATCTGGCTCTTTATTCGAGTGTGTTTCAGTGAACCATTTGGAACTAGTGAAATATTTTTGAATGTTTGTAAAGCAAGTTTCAAATTTTCATTTGCATATTATCCCCCACCAAAAAAAAGTAATTTTGACCCCAACATATTTTTTGTAATTTCATTTGAATTGAAGGAAATTCAGTGAAATTATAAATGATTTTTGTTCTGATTTCCAGATGATTGCAGCTGATGTATTTGCTGCCTTTGAAGAAGCCGGCATCGGACAAAAAGAAGTGATGGCAATTATTGGGAAGAGGTTAGTATTTTCTTGTGTACCGCTCACTGGTTTGATATTGGTTTGGTGCTAACAAGTCCGTCGTAAGATAGTTTTAACCGATAGACACAAAGTCCCGTTTTCACTAGCCTGACTTGATGTCAGTTTTTAATTGTTGACATGCTGTCAAATTGATTACGTCAAGAAAATGATACAAAGTCGTTTCACAAGCCTGACACTCAATCAGTTTTCAGAGTACACTAGTTCATACCTCAAGGCAATACTGTCCACTTGCTTGGATTTGGAATAAAATCTCCCCGTCACTCTTTTACGCCAGTGATTTATAGCCTACATCGTTTTGCGAAATTGGGCCAATCCATTCTGAAAGTTGGAGGTAATACCCAACACATTTATACTTAATTTCTTGAAAGATTTTATCGAACTGGCCATTAAATGATAGTACAAAATGACTAAGACAAGAGTTGACAACCTTTTTCCCTTTACGTACTTGATCGCATATTCATGAGTGGGCGGTGGGCCTGATAAATGTCATGAAAAGCTTGAAATATGGTAATTAGCTATCTAAATACGTCATAGAGATATTTTGTAGTAAATCAATAAATAACATTCTAGAATGTTGGTTTTGAAAACTCAAGGATCCCTTTTATAAGAGAAATATTCTGTTGGTCTCCTATTTTTAGTTTTCGGACTGTAATCAACGAACTTCAATAATTTTTACCTTTAAAAAATCAAACCTATTCGAAATGAGTTACATTTATTTGAATTCTAATATAGATACAGGTCTGTGTGCAATAATTGTTTTCAAATGGATGATGTTCTTTTACTGTCACAAGATCCGAAATGTCAGGTTTACAGCGAACACTATTGTAGACTACTAAGTATTATTTTCTTTTAAAAAGACACTGCACTAAAAAGTCATTTGTACTCATCCAAGAATACTAATTAGTAATCAAAGAAATCAATTCATTCATTCATAAAAAAAAGTAAGCATAATATACTAATATTTGCTTGCAGGCCTGTCAAAATCCCTTTGCTGCCCAGATCTAGCCAGTGAGCTGAACATTGCCCACTGCTAGACTTAGAATTAGTCATATGAGATTGGAAACTAATATCACATTTTCAAGAGGATAGAAATGAACGCAAATATAATCAAGTTAAATTTTTTAAAGGGATTCTTAGTGGTCAGGAATTAATGCAATCACTACTTACAATTGAGCTATTGTAGATGGTTTTTATGAAAAAATGCAGTGCCTATCAGTAAGAAAGTTATTGTCAGTGGTCAGGAGTTGATGTAAGCATTACGGACACGATTGGAATATTATATGAATTATGTATATGAATTGCTAATGGTTTTACTATAGAAATGCAATGAAAATATGGTAGAAAGGCATTTTTAGTAGTCTGGAATTATTGCGAGCATTACAGACAAAATAGATATATTAATATGTACGAAATTGCTAATAATTTCACAATAGAAATATATTGAAGGTCATTAGGAGATTGGAATTGATACAAGAATGACAGAATAGGGATATATAAACATTATAAATGTATTTCTAATGATTTCACTGTAGAAATGCATTGAAAGAATGGTCAGTAATCAATGTGAGCATTACTAACAAACTCCAGCTATTATATGGATAATATATTTATTTTATTTTTATTTTTTTTCTCTTACAGGTTCCGGGACACTTTTCTGTCCTTGGGAGGATCTATACCAGCAAATGAAGTGTTCAGGCTCTTTCGTGGAAGAGACCCCTCACCAGATGCAATACAATTGATAGGAAAATGATAGAATAGTGAAATCGTTTAAAAATCTGATTAATTGAATAAAACTGAACTGAAGAATTGAAACTTTGAGAAAATTGATTTTTCTTTTTCTTGTTTTATACAAAAGAAAAAAAATTCAATGCAAAGGCTTCTTTAAACAACAGGACTCATTTGGGACCTCTCTACCAAATTGATCCCAGCTTTATTTCAGACTAGTCAGAATTGGAGAAGAAACTAATCTGGAGGCCGTGGTTCAATACCAGCCTCTTGTAGAGTGCCCATATCTATTCTTTGCCTCTAGACTAGCTCCATTTCCAAATCTGACCCGATTCCAATGCCTGTGTCGGCCAAGTTTGTGAGATAAAGCTCAAATTATCTCCGTTTCTGGCAATTCCGCCTCTGCTGTGAAGAAGAAAATTCTAACTTTTTTTCTCTTCTATATTATTTATTGTTATTTTTTGTGTCCGAAATTTGTTGGACAAAATATTTCAAACATTGGGTAATCCTTGCTATAATGTATCACATCAGCCATTTTTTTTTTTAAAAGAGGCTATTTTTGAATGGCTCAAAGTGGCTAGATTTTTCTTTGCTGCTGCTGCTAAATTTTTACTGCACAAATAAAAGCCGAAAACTTGAAGACTCAAAACAGTTGTAAAATGATACTGTATCTTACTTAATCAAACTACAAAGGGTTTAATTTAAGGTTAGGATTTGGGTTGCGATTCGCCAAAAAAAAGATTGAATATCTTATTTTTCCTATATGTAACACTAAAAAGAAAATTAAGCCACTTTTAGCCATTGGAAATAGCCAATTTTTTTTAAAAGATAGCCAGCCTGATGTGTTATCGCAAAGATTGCTAAACATTGTATGCAGTATAATCTGACTAGGAATAGTCTTTGTTTTTCAACTGTTCACCATGTTTTGGCCATGGACTTTCCAGCCTTCCTCGGGTGTCTCTTGTGTCCTGAAATCTCAAAACACAAGGGTAGTAAGTAAGTGTACTTTGGTTAAGCATGATTAGTACTTGAAGGGTATATTAGAAAAAAAAAAATAAACAACATTGGCAAAGAAAATTATTCAGCTAATCCACATACAATGTGAGACTTTTCTATTAAATATTTACGATATTGTTTGGTGAAGTGCGTGATGCCACTTCGAGAGCTTGTCGCCTCTAAGTATATTTCACATATCATAAACCTTGGAGAACTAGCCGAAACAGAAAAACTTGTGGTATGTGAAATGATGAGGCCATAGCCAGCATAAGGACTCAAAGACTCAATTTGCAATATAGAACAGAATCTTTGTATACTACTGTCAAAAGAAAAAAAGAGTGATAATGAAAATTATCCTGAGATCCGTGGTTCCCAAACCAATGGCCATGACCCAAATGAGGGTCTCAAGGATGCTTTGAAAGGTTGTGGGATGCTTTTGGGAAAAAATATATGGAAAATGTTGAAAGTCAAAAATATTGCAAGTATATTTACATCACAATTTTGGTTTATTAAGCGTCGTTGAGATTAAGGGTCGCCTGGCCATAAAATTTTATTTAGGATCATGGCCCAATAAGTTTTTGAAACCCTGTTCTAGATAAGCTAGGGCAGTCCCTGTTCTCAAGATGCACGTTAGGGAGGAACCATACTTTAGTAGAGCAATCTAACATAATGGTTATGTGTTGAAAAAAAATTTGAAGAAAAAAAAAAAATTTGTCCGTCCGCTGTACAAAACTACAGCTGCGTATAATTTGAGTTACCTCTCTACAAAACTACAGCTGCGTATAATTTGAGTTACCTCTCTTGTGTGTTGCCAATTTAGATATGAATCAGCTAAATCTAGATCAATTGCCAATTTAGATATTGTATGTCTAAATTTAAATTCATGCTTTCAGATAAAAGATCTATAATCTATAGTTTTCTATTACATCTCATGAGAACCGTTGATCAGGACAACTTCAAACTTGATACTGCAATACCTTGTGTAATGATTAATATGTATGGAGAATATCCACTTTGTACAATGGCCAGTTGTCGAGTTATCTTGGTACATATGTGCATACTCGTACACCGAGAGATTTCTCAAATTATTCATTGAATCAAATAGTAAATAAACTCTGAAATTATGTTCCTACGTCAAGTCACCTATCCCAGAAAATTTGTGTTCAGAAGTTTTGGGAGTATTGTTTAAGATTAAGATACCCAAAAAATCATAAGAAGTTAGATGATAAATGTACGTACTGATATATGATACTAAGGATTAAACCAAAACGTGTTGGTAAATTAATACTTAGTCTTATGTAAATTACATGCATGAAGATGTGTTTAAACAGCCCTAGAGTAACCATTAGGCTTAATAAGCATGTGTTTAGGGTATCAAAAGAGAGAAGCATGCCAAAAGTTTCTTGCGATGTCCCACATTAAATTATCAAAAGTTGATGTAAGTTGAAATTTAAAATTCATTTTTTCCTCGTTTATACACATGGTCTCCCTAAAATCCTTATGTACTTTTAAAAAAATAGAACTATAGAGCATATGAAAGCTTTAGTTTTAAAGTTTCTGTCAAAGCAGAGTTCAACATAACCGACATCACTTCCAATACATAGATCAAGCCGATTTGCAAACTCTCTGAAAAGATTATTCAGTTGCTGCTCTGTGATTGTTTGAATTACTTTTGTAATTCCAGCTTTGAGTTATTCATTCAGTTTTTATGTTACATCTTTTCAAAAGTGAGTAACGAATTTTCAACTGTTACTGATTTCAATCCAGCCAATCACATCAACCTTTTCTTTGACAGTTACCATTTTGATCCTTTAAAAAATCTGTAAAACGTAACTCATAATCAGCACAATATTTATGAGACTCCTTCATAAAAATCTGTATTAGTTGGGCTTTTACTTGCTATTTACTGCATGATTTTGACATTTGTACGTTTCTAGCTATTATCGTGTAACAGTGCACAAGGAATTTAGGGACAACCTGTTGAGTTAATTCTAACATTCAAATGATTCAATCGTCCTCACAAATACTATTGAAGAAAACTGGTTATTATGCAAACTCAAGTTTCGTTGGTACAGATTTGGTTTAGTAAAGTAGAATATTTTAGTGGGAAAATGTATTTATTCTAAGGTCATTTTGATGTTTTAAATGGATATAACCTTTATTTCTTTAGGAATGTTTCATTTTTGAAAATATTGTCTGCTAAGTGATGAGTGGACTGAAGTGGGAGTCACCATTTTTGGTCTGTGCTTAGGGTATCAAATGGTTTTAATCGGGTACTGCATTTAAAGCCATTCCGTTCCTTTAAGTACTTGTACTCATCCTGATGATAATGATCCAGTTTTTCGTATGTTTGTTTTGTGTATCAGTTACAAAGGCTGAAAGGAAATGGTATCAACATGGGTAAGAGGAAAAGAAATGGAAAGATTAATCATTGCATAGAATTTCTTTTTACAAAATAAAGGTATTATTTCACGGGTATCATTATTTTATGCAAATATCATGACTCTTTTCATTACTTTTTCTTTTCCATCATGAGGATTTCAGTACTTTGTTCCCAAAACAATTCACTTTGAATTGTGAGCATATATTGAAAAATCATCAAACATTTTTTTCATTGTAAACACATCAATGACAAATTTACAGATCAACTTTTTGTTTGTTAAAAAATTTTGCTGCTTATTAAGTATGTATATCCTTGTTACCAAGCAACTAGCTTTTTGTGTATTTTCTCTGTTTGTTCTGAAATAATGTGTATTTTGTTTTTGAAATGTTCTTTACTGCTGTATGGGAAGGGGAAATAGTAGACTTCAACATTTCTTGCACACATGATTTGTTAGGTTAAGAAAGAGATTATCATCAGTAGTCGTACTAGTAAAGCTAATTTAGAATATTGTTGAAGTTTGCTTTAAGACCAAGCATCAATCTGCTAGAAAAAATTTCCTAAATTAACCGAAATCTTTCCAAGTGAGTTGCTTTTTAAAAAGTTCTGTTCTCTTGAATTGATGGTTTTGGGGATGTTTTTTTTTTTTTTTTTTTTTTTTCAAAATTTTCTGATGTTCCCCTGTAATTGCAATTCTACATTAAATTTTTTTTTTTAAATTTCGAAGTAGTCTTTTCATTTTTCATAATTCTCAGTTATCAGTGTTCCATTACAATTTTTGAGAACAAAGTTACTTTTATTGAGTATAGTAAATAAAATATTATGTGTGTGGAGATGTTCTGAGTGAAAAACTAGTTTTCATCTGTATTCAATTTTTAGTTTTCAAAACAAGCCTGAAAGTCAGACCATAGATGCGCCAGTTTATTCTTTAGTGCCTTTAAAAGCCCCTTTCTTTAGAAACTCACTCCTTTCTAAGTGTCCACCTTTTAAGAGCCTTTTCTTAAAGCACCTTCATTTCACATTAATATAGTAAAATAGAATCTAATTAATACAATTGAGGCATATTTATCTTCTGATGTAGTAAAATGGAATTCCACGTTATAATGTAATCATAAAATGTCACTTAATTGACATAAGATTCATAGTGTGGGTTGGAATGCTTTGTAAAGATAGTATAAGGCTTTTGCTATGTCCATTGATCAGTCAGTGACAGCTATAGATGCTTGCACATCTGAAAAGTCACCAAGAATATTTGCATACAGCTGATATATTTTTTGTTGGTGGCTTTATATTGTTTAGCCATGATCATATTAATTATCAAATTCATGTAAAGAAAATAGAATATCAATTATTTCATTGACCATTTGATGAATTTTTAAAAAAATTTCCTAATTCACGGAAGAGTTCCACTATTTTTTTTATGCTAGTCATTGAAGAGTCAATTACGAGCAGTCTATGAATTTAAGACTTTAAGCTATGAAGATCATTTCCAAAAACAAAACAAAACCTGTAATCCAATGAATTTTCATTTTGGGGCTTTGTATCTTGTTTTATAAATAAAATTCACATAAAAGAAAAAAAAAATTTGTTACAAATTGGGTAATACTTGCAAATCAGGCACTAGAAAGACTTGCTAAAATAGCCAGATTTTTTCATTTCCAGCTAACTTTATAGCTAAAAATATCAAGACTCAAAAAAATCATATGAAGCCTCCTGAAATGTCGAGTATGCTCAAAAATTCATACAAAAGCTCCAAAAAGTATAATTATACAATGTATTGATCAGAAATTAACACAATAAAAAGTATAAATATTATGATCTCTGAATGATTTATCTACTAAAATAAAATTCAGCCATTTATTAATAAGGAAAATTCAGCCAATTTCAGCTGTAAGGGGATACATCTTTTTTCAATAGTTACACAAGTCGTTATCAAAGCATGATTTGCAAAGATTACCAAAAATTGCCGACAGTTTTACAGAAGAAGCTGTTTATCATAGATAAAACCATTAGTCTTTTAGCATCCGTTGCCAGACACAGAGAGGCCCTGGCAAATCCTGGAGAAGTTATATCATTTGCAGAGCCAATATTTTTTGGATTTATCTAATTTGTCACACCATCTTATATTTTGCCGGCTATGATTTTGCATAGGATTTCTAGAGATCCATGTTGTGAGTCATGATGTCCAGTGGTTGTCAGCTATCCTTACAACACGGCCAACTCATCACCATTAGAGTTTTCTGATGGATTCTATGATATCTCAGACCCCTGTTTGCTTTCTAATTTAATAGGCTGTCTTGTAATCTCTCCATGTAATGTTGAGCATGATTCTCTCCTGTGCACATTGCATGGTTCTCAGTTAGGTTCCACATTTCTAAGCATTTTCAATAAAGTGTTTGGGACCAACTGAACTAAAAAGTATCAATGAATTTAACAATGCAATAATGAATTCAGATATATATCAATGGATGCAAATCATTACAATTTTTATCAGTCAGTTATTGTCATTTAAAAGACCTTGTTCTATTTGGATCACAATTAATGGCTTTCTCTGTATGTTCTAAATATGTATAAAAAAATCAAAATGTTGACATCAAAACATTAACCCCAAAGTCATGACATGGTTATTTGAAATTTTATTTCTCCAATTCTTGATTATCAACAGAACATGTATGGCCGATAATTTAATAAAGGAATCTTATAATGCAAACCCCTGCTTTCAAGAATCCTTCTCTGTGTAATATGTTTATTCATTGAATAATAATAATTCATCAAAATTCACACATAATTAGCAATGTTTGTTTGTCCTCTGTCACATTGACAGAAGAATGAATTTTATGATCTGACCATATAATAATAATACTGAATTCAAAGAACAATAAAACAAATTATTAAAAACAAAAAATCAAAGCCCTTTTCTGATCAACAAAATGCTGTTCTAAGATCTTGCAACAATAGAAATCTTTTATTAACATTTATAAAATGCAACTTGTATCCAGATATATTTCACATATGCCATTATTTTTTATAGCACCAGTACACTAGTTATAAAAAAAAAAAAATATTGGTCTCTTCTTTAAAAATTTTTGGTTGAAAAAATACACATTTGTTTTCGTGCAAAATAATCAAAGCACAATCAAAATAGTCATTCATTGGAGGTTGTTTAGACAAACTATTTTTCTCATCATTTAAAATTTTTTTCTTCATCTTAGTTGCTTTTTTTTATTGTAACTTTTTGCTCATACTGATTACCCCCAAGTAGGGAATAGCATTCATTTTGAAATAAAAATATAAGGCTTTCATAGGGATTCAAACCCGCGTCTACTTCATCAAGGGAAGCACTGTTTTACCAGGCCTGCTTTACCAAGTGAGCCACCAAGACTTTAACTTGACACAGAAGTTCAAACAACACCCTTAAACCTATCCTTCATTCTGAGCATAGCCAGGTTCCTTGATACTTCATTTAATGTTTATTTGAAGAAAAAAAAATTTTCTGTTCTCTAGAGTAGCCAAGAATCGTTGGTTTTATTTAGCTATAAATAACTATCTTCAAAATGGCTGAATCTGGCTAAACTATTCAATTTCCAGCTAACTTTATAGCAAATAATATTATGTATACTCAGTTAAAGCCCACTAATTAAAGAAAAGTGTAATCATACGTTAAAACTCCAGAAAAAATTATTGAAGTTTTTTGCAGACTTGTCCTTATCTTGGTTAAATTGTTAAACACAATGTTTCGAATGACTATCAAGACGGCCACCCCCTGTGATGATGGTCAAAAATACACCCACTCATCGGCTGAAGGGTACAACAGCTATCTTCAGGTAATGGAGTGGTGTCTTTGCTGTTACTCTGAACTTTTGCATTTGACTGTCAAATATCGTGGGCGGTTGAATCTTTTTCAGTTGTGGGTCGTATTTGGCGACAAAAATTTGTAGTTGTCTAGAGTTGGGGGCAAAAACCATCTTTGATAGACACAATTATTCACAATGGCCACCACTTGTTGTTTAAAAGCTGGGGCAAGTTACTTGTGTCAATTTCAGACAAAAAAAAAAAATTGCTAACTCACTTTGATTTAAACTTATACTGTTTTTGTTTTCATACCTGGATTTTCAGGTGAACCATCCTTGCTTTCCTGTTCCCCCTCTTGCTATTGCTACAACAAATAGTATTGCTACCACTACTCTATTTAGAATCCCTTTGAAATCAGAAATCACAGATAAGGACGTAAGTATGGTGGATGCACCATTGAATTTCAGCTCCTTTTCTAAAAGCAAAAATCATATGACACCATTCAAGAGGAAGAGTTCATTGTTTCAAATGATGGGTAGGAGATACTTTCATCAGCAAGATTGTTACTTTCAAGTGGAAGAGTCCATTGTTATGGACAGTGGGGGGAAAAAAAAAAAAAAAGATCACTGTTCATTACATAGACGGATCTTTCTCCAGAAATTCATGGAAAGTTCTTCAGAAAGTCAACAGTTGTTCCTTTTGTAAGCAATATCTACACCAGCCTTCTTCAGCCGATAAGTTTTGGGCATTTGAAATGGTGACGAATTCATTCTTTTCTTCTTCGTGCTCTTTGACTGTCCATTGTAGTCGAGCAAAACCTTCTTCATCAGCAATCTGAAAACAAAGAGGAAGGATTTTAATATTTTGTGCTGATTAAATCAGGTGTGTGAAATCCAATCACCTTAGACCCACAAACAGCCCGCCTGACCAACCAGCCAACAGATTTCTAGTGAAAAACATCAGTGATGTCATAAGTAGAATTCATTCTGACCATATTTATTCTTTGCAGGATTTTTTTTATTTTTCTATTTTTAAATCTTACCTATTTTTTTTGATAAAAGTGATTCATTCAAGTGTTGAGAAAATAAACAACATTTAAAAAAAATTATATGTGGGCTTGAAGGAAACACGTGTTTATCTTGACTCTCCGTTAAAATTACTATGATGTCATTCTTTCCGTTTTCCAACTTCCTCACTAGAGGGACATCAAACATTAGTATTTATTTCATACGAGAAATGGGAGGAAATGTTTCAAGGTGATGGTGTAAGCTGTTTGCTTTGTTGATTAGTCAGTCAGTGACAGCTATCACTTCATTAGATCAGTGCATCAGGAAGAAAAAGAAAAGGAAAGAAAATGATGATGGTGAAATTTTGACAATAACTAACCTTGCATAAAAAAATGAAGAGTTCCTTTGCAACACTTTTTTTGCTGAATTCAGGTGAGACGTAGACTTCAGTTAATAAAATGGATTTAGCTTGCCAGGTGGAATAGATGTAATGAAAGAACAGGTAACCAATCAATTGTTTTGTTTCACCTGAAAGACAAAAAAAAATTGATGCAAAGTATAAGAACTAAGTTCATTTGCAAAATGTTTTTCTTCATAACAATTGACAGAAATTCAACCAGTACTTTTTCAGAGTATCATCCATCCTTCTTTTAGAGCTGTGTGTCCCATATACAAGTCCCTTTCTTTGAGTTATCAGGGCAATGATGTAAGTATATGTTGTGTCAGAGTTATTTCCCCGCACTTGTTCACATTGATTCTGCTCCAATTGATGGACAATTATTTTGCAAAAGAATCCAGTTAAATACAAAGTTACTTCCTTTACAACAGGAAAACTGGTATAAAAAGAGACTTATACATGGAACACCCTGTATTTCATCAGTCCTTCCCTAGTGGAGTTAGGCATTAATTTTCTAACAAAAATCATAGTTGTACAAAGGTATTGAAAACCACTCAATTAAATAATATAAAAAAGATTAATGTGAAGGATAGCCCAGTGGTGATGAGACTAATTTTTCCATGTCCACCTAGATTTTAGTGAGCAGCATCCTTAAATTGACCCATTTGACTATTTGTTATCGATTTTTTTTAGTCCTTTGCCCACTTACCACCCACTTGCCTTCTAGCAACCCCATGGGGGTGGTAGTGCTCACTTAGGGAATCACTGAACCAAGCTTGTTGGATTAAAGAGGCTCAACCTGTACATCCCTTTGATTTTTGAATGTTGGAAGAAGATATTTAGATTGAATAAAGTAAACTTGTTTACTCTTTGAAGCATACTTTGAAACATTTATCAAAGAGAAGAAAAGTATACAATTTGTACATAAAATCATACATCAAATAATCATATTTTCATAATATCTAAGACCATTAGCGTTAGCATTGGTGTTATAAACATATTTCTTTTAAAACTCATTCACATCTGTTGATAGCACTACTTACTGTGGAAACTTATTCCATAATTCTATCATTCTGTCACTGAAAAATAATTTTCTGATATGCAATCTACTCCGTTTCACTTCTGCGATATATGTATGGCCTCTCAATTCCTTGGACTCCCATTTGTAAAAAATACATTACGATCTACTAATTTTATACTACACATAATCTTAAACATTTCAATGAAGTCTCTCCGATCTCTCCTTTTTAAACAAAGTCAACCCTAACTCTAGATCGTTAATCTATCTTCATAACTTATGCTTTTTAATTCTGGTACTAACTTATTTGCTCATCCATTGACTTTTTCTAAAAGATTTTTATCTTTCCCCAATTACGGTGACTAGGTTTGTACACAGCATCCAAGGCACAGGCAGACATGAGTATTATATAGTACAAGGAACAATTCCTTGTCCATATAAATGAAGGTGTATTTAATCAATCACAGTACTCTGCTTGGCTTAGCAGCAGCACCAACAATATACTCTGAGAATAATAGTATAAGGATTATTGTCCTTATACTGTGTGTATGTGGGAGAGAGTAGACAGTAGTTATTTGCTAGATGTGGTGAGAAGATGCAGTCGTAGACAAAGGATTTTGCTTTCACGCAGTTTGGTGTTAGCGGCGACATCACTAGAGATGTGGAAGGAGGAAGGGAGATGTACGAAGAGAGTGCGCACCAAGTATGAACATAGACACGGAGATGAAACAAAGTAAAAGGGGCACATACAAGTATTTGGATGAACAAACAAAACGTACATTTAATATAGGAACAGTAATAACAAATAACAAATAAAAATGAAATGCACATAATAACATTGATATAATCAATCGTGTAAAGAGGAAAGAAGAGATAGTGAAAGGTGGGGGCTTTGTTGTCATTGATAATACAGGTGTTGGAGTCAGAGCAGAGGTGTCTCGACTGCTTTTGAATCCATAATATTTGATGCATTCCAAGGAAACGGTTATGGAAACCGGGTTCAGTGAGTGTGCTAAACTGTCAAGTTCCATGTGTGACTTGGGGGCTATTCTAGGATGCCGGTAGACACACGACAGGCAAACCATGTAAGTCAGAGAACACAGAGTTTCATCCATGCATGTTTCCTTGAGCAAAGACAATTAGGAGAGATTGCCATGACTATCAAATAGTAAAAAGCATTGCCATTTCATTCAAAAGAGTTAGAGGTGTATACGCGTTTAGAGCACATGGTGAGGACACAGTAGAGTAGCTGTGTGTATGTGAGACGCCTCAACATCAGTGAAGTGAAATGGGCAAAGTTAGTACAGAGATTGGTCACAGAGGAAAAATGGTTTAGATCGGATCAGCCGGGAGGTCAGTGAAATGATACCAATCTTAGAGAGAAGGAAAGAGTAGCTGGTGCCAATGAGCATTCAACCACATGAGTTCAGGGCTTTTATAGACAGTCATTGAAGGAAGTGATGTTTTTGATACCGAGTGAAAAGAAGGGTTCCATATTTAATTCCCAACTAAAAGTATAGGAGACACTATAATAGTTTATCAATTATTATGATACCAAGATCCTCTTAATCATTTACAATGTAAATTTCCATTCACACAGTAATCATGAGAGGAGTTACTTTTTTCCAGCAACTTACATTTATCTTCATTAAAAGCAAATAACCATTCTCTTCATGATGACAAGGGAATGACTTATGGTCAACCTTTTCAGAGATATCTAATAAGGAAGAAGAATCTGTTTACCTTTTTGGTCTTCCGCAACAAGGACATGAAATAATTGTCCTAAACCATCTTTCTTGAGGGCTGAAGATTATAGAGAAGAATAACAATAAAAACTGACAGGTAATTGATATTATTATTATAAGTATAAGGTCAAAACTGAATCAACAAAGGTCAGTCAATAACTAAATACTTATCAACACACATACACATATATTGATGTATACATATCTATTTATGCATATATAAACAAAGATTAGCCTGTATACGTACATATCTAGGTACACCAATAAGACCGTAGCATAATTTCCTTCAATGTCAACACAGTAAATTCAACATTTTCCTATTGATCACAGAGATTGAACATTATACAGTGAAAATTTCAGATCAAAATCAAGCTAATAATTATATGTCAGGAGGGTTGGTTAATAAGTCCATAGCTAGACACATAGTTATTAACTGAATTTTGATTTGTAAATTTTACCTGATAGTGTTCAGTCTACATGATGCCTGCATATATCCATGTATAATTTGCAGTTTTTTCTTGATTCAAGTAGGAGAAGGTGAGAAACTTACTTTCAGGAGTTGGAGGTGTCCGCTTATCTCCAGAACTGACTTGCTCCTAAAAAAAATTTTAAAAAATATCATCAAACAGGTTGGTCACTGAATAGAAATCATCAGGTTCCCAACAATTTACCACAGCATGCCATATTGGGGATGATCAATTGAAAAATTTTTAAAAAGTGGGTGAACAATGAATGAGTTACTTCTCAAGCCTTTGGTTTGGCACTGATCATTAAAAAAGTCTGAATTTTCAAAAAAAAAAAAAAAAAAAAAGTATGAAAAAACAAGACATGAACTAAGCGACCAATTCAGTAAAAACTTACATCGTAAACTGAATCCCCCCACTAAAAAAATTTTGGGTGGGTGGGTTTCTAAAAGAGAAAATAAATGCTCTTCTTAGCCCTCCAGCTTCATTTTTGCAATCCGTATATGTCAAATATGCATAACCAGTCAGCCAGACCAACTTGAAAACTAAAGAAACCTATGCTGATGTTGGAAATGTTGATATTGACAGTTAGGGCAGGCAATTTCTAATGGCGTAGCAGTTACCTGAATGATAAGCGGGACTTTTATTTTGTGATTAAAAAAAAAAACAAGCTACGTTTTAATTAATGAAAATATTTGTCTCTTTGTTCAGACAAAAAAAAATTGGAGTTTATTTTTTGGAAGAATATTTTTTAAAAATTGAGGTTGGAAATTCTAAGATCTTAATTATGTTTTTAAAATCAGGTGACGATTTCACGCTGAAATCTTTCGTTCATATCTACCTCTAAAATCTTCACCAAAAGTTTTTGACAAATCTTATTGATCTATTTTTGTGTTAATTAGAAAAATGATTTTTTTTTAAATTTTTTAACTATAACTCGAAACTCAAGACCTTGTTTGAAGAACGAAAAAAATCCAAATTTGGCAAGACTGGGGTGGGGAGATAATCCTATAAGCCTTGTGCGCTGTTTCAAACATCGAGTGAACGAGTGTGTGAAAAATTCATGAAAGGAAAACATAAGTTGATACATTAATTTTAGTCAACTATATATTAAAATTCCTTTTCAGTTTTATTCTAAATTTTGGATGTAGCATCGTAACATTGGAATTAATTTTTGCTAGTTTTAACTTACATGATCATAAACCGTCAGTTGCTTTTTATCACAACTTTAACTCGGACCGTTATTCTACGGCAACGATTGAACAGCGTATTTGGAAGTAAACAGTAAGCCCAAGGTGAGGATCGAACTCACACATTCTAGCCAATAATAAATTTTATTCTTATTGCTTTGAATAAATTAGATAAATTAGAATAAATTTTGTATAGCTGGAGTGTTCCTGAGTGGAAACAGAAAATAAAGGAGAGTTTTTGAATAGTGTGGAAGACTCAAATTTTTTTCGGCTAAAACTGCTTCAAAAACTTGCTAAAATCAGCTACTTCTTTTATATTTCCGGTTAACTAGAAATGCTTTAGCTTATTTAAAGCCCAATTACCAAATTAAATAACTATAAACTAAGATTCCGAAAGAAAAAAATCATATAAGAATTGTAGATTAACTTGTGTTAAACTTGACAAATTTGTAGCATATTTACTGAAAAGAAAATGTTAGTAACAGATTTCAAAAATATTCTCGAAAGAAAACTTTTGGTTAAAGTTCGGTTCATCGATCTCAAGTGAAAAAAAGAATGAAAATATTAAAGAAAATATTTTTCCAACATAGTTAGATTTTAAAAAATGGCTAAGATCAGCTAAATTTCCTTTTTCCAGCTATCTTTATGGCTAAAAAGATCACCTATATATATGTTCGAGTTAGCTGTAAAATTAAATTAAATCAGCTAATTATTTAAGTGTCCAGATTTTCATCTTCCTAGTATCGCAGATTTTAATCGGCTAACTAGGGGGAAAATCGGCTAGATCTGGCCCAAAGATGGCTAATGAACTTGAAACGAGTCAAAGTTGAGTCCAATAAGCTGAACATGCACCAAAATAAATAAATAGAAAAAAAACCAGAATTTTCTTACCTGAAATAATCGACAGATTTCATCGCAATCCGTCAATGTGGCATGTCTCACTTTGAAGTCTGCCATGTTTTCAACTGACCGGGCGGTGTCAACCCAAAATAATTCCTTTTAAAAAGTAGTACTTGGCCTCGGATTCGTTCCGGGGCCGTAACAAAAGGTCAAACATGTAGTTTTCAACCGTAGTCCTGGCGCTTTAGTAGAGAATAAAACCAATTGGACATGCTAGAAGGACTTCCAGTGAGTAAGTATATCTTAGGTTAATATTCTAGATCAGTTGCAAAAAATCTTTAACAACTTTTTTCACAATTTTCGAGTCTGAAAAAGTTTTTTCATCAAATATGGATATTGTATATTGTTGGGAAGAAAATTTCATTATACTGAGTGAAATTTAGAAAAGAATAATTTGCCTGAGAGCAAAAGGCAAAAACGGAAGAAGTCATCAAATCTTGGAGCAGATGTATGCACAATTACCTCCCAATATCGTAGCTAATTGTCTGCACTAAACACTTGCTCCCACGATATCTATTTCCAAAAGTTCTCAAAGAATTTCAATTGAATTTTGTGGAAGTGTGAGGAACAGATTACGGGAAAAGTGACTAAATATTAGAGCAGATTGATCAACAGTTACCTCCCCTGTATCATAGTTATCAATCTACGCTGGTATTTACTTTCAAAACTAGGATTCATGATCTCTGATTGTCCATTACTCGATACGACTTACTCTGAGGCATATGGTTCTTCTGTTGACTCAGCATTAAATTTCCCTCCCCACGAATTTGATGAAAAGATATGTTTTTACCACGCTCGGGCACCACTGCGAAAATCCTCTATTATGAAAAATGGGGCGAAAATTCTTTTAGCAACTTATCTGGAAGGTTCACCCTAGGTATACTTAGGCACTCTAGGTCCCTCTAGCACGTCCAATCGGTCTCAGCTGTCAACTCAAAAATTCCTGCGCGGTTTTCACACAGTGCCAGGAATACTGTTGTTCTTGGATCATTTGAAAGGAATTGATTCTGACACTTTATCATCATTCTCAAATTCTGACGTATTCTGTTTGTCGTTCACGAATTCACTTATTTCTTTTTATTTGTGTGTCATATTTAACATCAGGTGTGCGCAGATTTTCATAAATCTACGCATAAATCAAAAGGAGAGGATTTGTGAGAGAAACGTCAAGATATTGAAGTGTCAAAATCAGTGCAATTCAAATGATTGAATAACAACGGCTAAAAATTTCATGTTTACCCCCCCCTCCCCAAATTATAATATCCAGTTCCGTGGACCCCCCCCCCTTAACGACTTCACCGTCCTATTTTACTATGAGAAGAAGGCCATTAGGACAATTCTGATGACATCGTGCCACTGCTTGCAAAGACTGGGCAAGTGTTATCCTAGCTCAGATGTATGCATGTGGGACCTACGTTCACACTGTATCATATTCCACCCTCGTGGTGAGCTGAATAAATACCGACTTTTACAGAATACTTGCAGTAATTCATTTAATACCACATACTGGAGCTAATAGCCTTTGAATTTGAATGAATAATTTTAGCTTTTCTTTTTCTTTATGTAAGCAATGAGTATTAAAATTTTTTTAAAAATTGTTTTTGCTTGTAATATTAGGTTAGTGCCAAAAGTGATGAACAGTTATAAATAGAATGATTTGGTGGGTACTTGTCATTTTTTTCATATGAGTGAGGTAAACTTTGAAATCTTAAACGGGAATGTCACATGGTTTTCAGTGACGACAATAAATAAGAATCATAACAATCTTTGTTTTTGTCAATTGAAAAATATTCAAATCAAATTAGAAGTCACGAAGAGAGCTATTGAAATATAACCATTTGAAATTGAAAATGGGAAGTTAATACTATGTTTCGTCGACGTGAGAAGAACAGATACTACTCTTTGATCTCAATCTAGAGGCTGCAAATGGCTGGATCATGAAACTGGCATAATGCCAAGTTCGATGTTCCACGTGCAGCATTTTTAAAACTTCGTCCGATCAATAAGCGAATTAAGTGTATCTTTTTAGGTACATATACCTGTAGTACAAAGAGATTGCCAAAATTCTAGATATTTTTGGAAGAAGGCAAGTTCTGGGAGTAAGATGGGTACCCAGTGTTGACAATTAAGCCCTTTTTTAGCGTGTTTCTTGTCTTGGTATCGTGAAAATTCTATTCTTAGCGCTATTTTCAGCAATTTCAGCCAATTTTTAGTTATTTTCTGACCATTCCTACCTGGTCTAGCCACCTTTAAATATGGCCATAAAACGGGTGAAAGTGTTATTTTTTTTTCACACTTTTTAAGGTTGACACTCGAAGCAAATTGCTTAGCAAGTTCAGAAGGAAGGGATAGCACTGCAAGGTGGGGGTTTCTCTCCCAACTGTTGAAGCCCCTGTGTAGGCTCTGCTGTCCACCAGAGGGCCTGCAGCTGACGAGTAAAACTGATGCAGAAATACTCCTGAATCTTCGTTCGCGAAGTCAAGCCATGATTTGAATTTCTTAGATGAAGTGTTGCTAGTTATTCATTTTAACTCGTATTAATCACCGCTACCCACAGCACTGATTTAGATATTGGGTTCAGGTTATTCATGTGTTCTGACATTATTATGTATCTGTGTATCCGGGTTCTACCAAATCCTTACAGTTCACAGTTGAAATTTGAAATTTTGCACACACACTCTCCTCACTTAGTAGAGGGAATATTTCTTTTTTTTCTCAATTCTCCTCCAAAATGAGGTTTTTAGTGGGGGGTTCAATTTTCAATGTAAATTTATTTCAAATTGATCCATCATTTTGTGTCCACCCTTGTTTTTTGAAAATTTGGATATTTTTGCTCTCAACAAAAGGCAAGAAAAGTAACTTATTCATTGATCGGCCCTTTTCCCAATTTTTTTAATTGATCACCCAAACATGACCTACTGCCAAAAATACATTGGTCATAGACAGGTTGAGAAAAACACATATACACACATATACCATATTCCGTGCCTGTAACAGTTATTTTTGTTGTTGTTAACAATTAACCACTTCACTCAACAAACCGGTTTAGACATTTTTGCCGGGTTTAACTTATTCATGTCTACTAACAATCATATACACGTATTTATCTATTTATCTATCAATAGATCAGGACTTCGCCCAGCTCTAAACGTTTAGAGTAGAAAAACTTTAAATTCCGCACGCGCGCACACACACACACACACACACACACACACACACACACACACACACACACACATTCTCCTCAATGAGAAGTGAAATTGAAATGCGCCTGCCCATATGCACATTCTTATTCACAATTTCCGGTGATTCATAATTTCCCTTGAAATGCTTGTTTCTTTTGTTTTTCATTACAATTTTACGGTCGCAAAGTATTACACAAGCAGTATCAATAGGGAATATTTAACGTACCCCTGGCAAGATTTGAACCCCTACACCTTCTTCCCGGGAAGATGAATTGATGAAAAACAAAAAAAAATGAATTTTTATTTTTGAGATTAATTTATGATTACTTAAGATCGTTTGAGTGTTGTTTTTATGTATGAAATGTCTCCACCTATTTTTTTCAAAATTGTGCTTTTCCCGAACAAGAGGGTGTCCAGACCTCAACCCCTGAATTTCAATTGCAAGATTTCGTTTGATGTTCATCAAACGATCACTCATCTATCTTAATACTTACAGTGGAACATGATTACCTTTGAAGGTGTTGTAACAACAAGGCGAATCTAGTTGTACAGTTTTTTTTCTACGTATGGATTCACCTTGGCGAAATTTAAGCCACTTGGCAAAAACAATCCATGGGTGGCCAGAGTCCAAGAAGACGATTCCGAATTCAGGTGGCCATTGCTCCTGGAATGTTGAGAACTTCAAAGTAGGCGAATGTTAAGTTTTAATCATTTTTTTTTCTTGATAAGACAAACATGTTAGAACCGATAAATTCGGCGTTGAAGAACGCCAGCAGTGGACATTTTGAAACAGGAAAGATCACAATTACCAACAGAGGCAGCGGACAGCGGGACATGGTGACACCCGAAGCAAATCGCAAAGCAAATGCAGAAGGGAATGGAAATCCCTGCTAAGTGGGTGCTTCCCCAGCTGTAGGACCTTCTTCCGCATATGCACCAGCAGTACATCTTCCCTGAGGGCCGGAATCTTCAAGAGTAAGTCTCCAAAGAAGGATGGCAACACACAAAATGAGTGTGTTATGGAACAAGACATGGTATCACATCATGTAGATATATTTCTCGTAATAATGTGTTGTCTATACGTACGACATATGTATATGATCGCTACACAACTCTATCTATCCTTCCTTCTCTCTCCTTCGTTGTTGTTATCTGGAATCGAATCGATCACGACTGACTCGTCAACCATGCTCACGACATTAGAACCGTAATAAAGGTTGTTCTTATTTTACAGTGCATCTATTGATATCTGTTTATTGTCAAACAAGTTTTTCTTTTGTTCAAATCCTTCCCGAACAGCCTTCAGATATTCATCGATGTAGAGAGAAAAATCATGTGATCGACTATTGGATCTTAGGAGACAGTTGAAAATTAAATGTCGCTTAGACATGCACGCAATGACGAGAAGAAAAAAAAAGGAAAAACGCGATTGGGATCTGGGGTACCTAATGATTTTCATTTCAGGGGAGACGTTACAGACCTCTGATTTACCGACAAATTGGGTGTACGAGCCGAATAAGAGGCGAGATTTGCCGAAGGGAAAAGAGTATTGGCGGATGCGTCAGCCCACCAGAACCCCTTTCAGGGCGCCCATGGTTGGGATATGACGAGACGAAACAATATATAAAAGAACAAATAGTTGCTATTTTTATTCTTTCGCCGACTCAGAGTTGGAATCCCGGCGGAAATCAAAACACGAAAATAAAAATTGTAGATCTCGAGCCTGGCGGAAGGCTGTATGCTCTCCAATTCCATGAGTTTGTTTGTTTTCCGTTTTCTGTTTCTTTATTTCTGGCCTCTATTGCTATTTCACGTTGCAGCTACCTTGTTCCACCCAACCTTCCGGTACCATCAAAACGATGCCTCTGCTTGCTGACTTTTGACTGACTGTGGACAGCTGAATTATCGGTTCTGACTCTTCTTTGTCTTGTGATCTGAAATCGTGCAACTGATTTCTAGTAAAGGGTTTTCCAAAAGGCTCTCATCCCTATCTCCATATGATGATGATCATCATCAGTCTTTTAACGTCCGTCGTTGAAGATAGACCTTCTCCAGGATCCACCACAATTCTCTATCATGGGCGGTCGTGGAGCCAGTATTTTCTGAATTTGTCTATTTGGTCCCTCCTCTTTGTATTCTGCCGGGTGCAGTTTCGGACATGATCTCTGGGGATCCATATTGTGAGTTGTGATGTCCATTGGTAGTCTGTCACTCTTTCAACGTGGCCTACCCATTGACATTTAAGTCTTTTTAATAGAATCTATGATGTCTCAGACTCCCGTTTTCTTCCTTATGTACTGTACTGTCTTATGATCTCTCCATGTGAGGTTGAGCATGATTTTCTCATGCGCGCGTTGCATGCTTCATGACTTGAATAAAACTGTTGTAATGGGGTCGGCGTCCACTAGTCTGCGTATGCCCCCATTTCAATTATTTTATTACGAACAGGTCTTTTGTTTATCGTTTGAATCTCTGCTTGCAAATTACATGTTGTTAGACACTGTCAACCAAAACTGGCAACATACGTTTCTTTCAGTGATCAAGTCGGTCTGGCTGGCGATGTGTGTATGTATATACTATGAACTATATTGAGTTCGAGGTTTGAAATTTTCAACATCTAGTCTTTATTATGTCTAGAAAGAACTTCTTCGTTGTTCCCCCTTTATAAACATTTTAGAGGGGGGGTTCAGTTTGCAATGTAAGTTTATCCTAAATTGGTCTCTTAGTTTGTGTCCGCTTGTTTTTTAAATTTTTTCCAGCTTTTTTGTGATCACAGCTCAGCAAAATGCGAGAGAAGTAACTTAATCATTGATCACCCCTTTTTCCAATTTTTCTAATGGATCACCCCCAACACAGCACGCTGCCAAAAGACGTTGGTTGCTTGACAGTTTCTATCGAGTAACTAACTGTACCAACTATTAGTTAAACAAATTCTCTGTCAGTGTCGTGAGAGACATTTTATCTTCTTCATTTGGTATCTTAGCCAGGTTCAGTTTTCGGTAATTATTTTGGATTGGTTAGATTAAACATCATAACAATATTTTGCACATTCTTTAGATAGACAATATACATAATTTCGAATGGCTGAAACTAGGCATTTTTTCCGTCGATCAATAAATTAAAACTCTAAAAATACGCCACATTGGTAGGGCCAAGGTTTGTAAGTATATCTGGGGTTAGGGTTAGAAGGTAAGTTTGGTTTTAGTGCTTCTAATTTCCTAATTATTTATCAGTGTTGAAATAGGTACATAATGGATACATTCAAACGTTCTAGGAGGAAATTGGCGTCAGATTCACTCACATTTTTCAGCGGAATGTCTACCGAATGACCTTTTAAAAAAACATCTAGCCACTTTTTACCATTCAAAATTGACCAAATTCAAAATGACGATGACATAATGTCCTATCTCAACTGCCCCCTATCAAATTCGAGCGAAACAGTATGACATTTCGGGCAAATCAAAGCCCCCACCTCCTATCTCAACTTATCTATACTACTACTATTACTACCCAACCAAATATTAGCCATTAAAGTCTAGCCACTTTTAGCCATTCAAAATGACCAACTCAAAATATCCGTTCTCCCAGTGCGTTATTGCAAAGATTGCCGACCGCAGATTTTCTATTTAACAATTTGCCTCCGTCAACAAAGCTGGAAGAGGTTTATGTTTTAACTCGTGTCTGTCTGTCCTTTTGCTTGTTCACACAATATTTCCAATAGTTCTCAATGAGTTTTAATGAAATTTATCTAATTCCTATTTCTATTGATAGTCGGACCATCCTCATCCTTGTTGTTTTTCATACAACGTTTCGGCCGTTGCACTCTACGGCCTTCATCAGGTATCATCTGGGAGAATTTTTGGGAAGTAACGAACCGAACCCTTTATTTATCCGACGAGGGTATATTGACCGTACTCCCCACTTTTAGCGTAAGTAGTATTGTTATACTATCTCACACTAGGATCGAACCTAGAACCATCAGATTACTTAACAGTAATTTGTCTGATGCTGTAACCACTGCGCTATGTGTCTCCCAGATGATACCTGACGAAGGCCGTAAAGTGCAACGGCCGAAACGTTGTATGAAAAACAACAAAGATGAGGATGGTCCGAATATCAATAGAAATAATAATAATACCCCATCTAAAAAATTCTGAGATATATTATCTAATTCCGTCAATAACTTTGAACAGGTTTGAGATGACAGCTGAATAGCGTCATGGTACTATATCCGACCCACCAATCAATCTCACAAAGACAAATAGTAAGATAGGTTGGAACTGTACAAATATGAAAATAGATAGTTGAAGTCTCCTATATCCTCCGATGGATTATTTTTTAAATAAATTGATTGATATGGAAGAAATAGTCATTTCACTGTGAACTTTCCATGGGGTCCGGTCACTCGAGTGGACAAGGTATTCTTTCTCAGCACTAAGGATGTCTGTACATGGAGCTTTTTCTTTCACCGTATACCCGGGTTTTTGTCGATAGGGATGCAGTAAACATATGCTTGGTAGGACACAAAGAACCATGACAGATTTGGCTTAAGGTGTTAATGCTATTTTTTATTCGGTAGACCTCTAACTGATCAGCACGGTTACGATGTAATTCCAATTAATTAGAAGGTTAGGCCATGGACTAATGAAGAAAAATTGAGTTTTTAGGGGCGGATCCAGGATTTTTTTCGATTGAAAGATATTTTTTCATATATTTGGTCAATATTCCGAAAATTAAAAAAAAATCAGTACTTGCAGTTGCCTCCCTTTCAAATATAAGAACTGATTCTCATCCAGCCTTTAATTAATATACGGCGTTGGCAGATGTACACGCTCTATAAGTGTTTATTGAGGTTTTTATGTGCTGTTGTTATGGATATATTTTTTTTTGGTTGAGGATTTCAAAGTTATCTCCCTTTAAGGTTCATGTTATATTTAATATTAAGTTAAAGTGCATCAACACAAAAACACGTGCATATGGTAGGCACAAGTGGAACGTTAGATGAGCAGACCCAAAAGATGTATAAAAAAAATGTTTACATAAATAACACAGCGTGGTAGTACTATATGCTGACTAATGAAAACATCATTACAGAATTTAGTCCGTCCGACTACGACGAACAACAAAAAGGTCAGGTCACCGCACGCGTAAGACGGCATTTCCATCTCGGAATGAATGACCAGGCTTCTTTCTTTCATCGGCTTTGTTTTTCTAGGTGAATGCTCCGAGCCTGAGAGGGAGAGAGAGATCGTTTTTACATAATGTCTTTCCGCTTGTTCTCATCTTATATTATTTTTTTAGTCAGAAGCGTTAACTGAAACATTAAAACCGCCAAAACGGTCTCAAAGTACCCCTATATCCACCGTGAGTACGCGAAAGAATTTTTTCTTTATTTTTCTTTACTAGTAATTTTATGCTAATCTCATGCAATTATAACCAAAATTAAATCCCTGAAAAATTTATTTAATTATTGTAACACGTTTTAAATGAGCGTCAAAAAAGTGCGTGAGAGTAGCTATACTCAAATAATCGCATGCGTAATTCTATATTATTAATAATTCTTGGAAAGTGCTATATAACAGATGATCTAAATTATGATTTAAAAAAAAATCCTTAGCTTTAATTAAATATTTATTTATTTACTGGCGGTGAAGTTTATTTTGAGCGATGGTTCTCAAACTTTATTACAATAACGGCATTCTGAGATATTTGACTTATGCGGCACACCTATCGACTGAAAAATTGAATTAATTAGACACAAACATTTCAGTTGTCAATGAATAAAACTTTTATGATTTCAGTGCTCTGATATTTGTACGCATCATCTCACCCATCTAAAAAAATCTTGTGTTAAACCCACTAGACTAGCACTTCAGTGACAGAAGCGTAACGAACAGATACTCAACACTTTTTAAAACTCCACAATATATATGTTTTCTCATTTGGTGACAAAATAAATAAATAAATAAATAAATAAAATGAAAGCACGGCATACTCAGGGGACAGTTTGAGAACCACTGAATGAGAGAGACGTATTTCAAAGAAAATCTGCTTTTTTTTCTTATATAATCGGAAGCTGAAAGGAAGGCCATGTTAATTAATTGATTTGTTTATTTAGAACCCACCTTGGTTTCTTATGTTTTAAAAAAATAACCTAATGTAAAATGAATTAGAAAAAAAAGGACCAAGGCTTAATAACCTAAGATGAAGAAAGAAAGAAGAAAAGAAAGATGATAAGGAGGAAACCTTCTCAAGTAAAGAAACGATGTTTTACAGTCTAATCTGTGTCAAGAGAAAAGGTGATAAGAATGCCCTATATAAGTATATATAAGTATATAAATAGTAGATGCAGCAATTGTAAACATTCAGTTGGAGAGGCAGTAGTTATTCACTAGTCGTATCCCTTATTTACAAGATATGGCTCAGTGCACTGTGCGTGCAGCTCAAGAAGGAGACTGTCCCGAGATTTGGCGTCTGTTAAAGGTAAGTAAAAAAAATACATCCTAATTCATTATCCATTCTTTGAATAGTTCCTTTCGAGCATTCCGATGTGTAAAAATTATTAGAAATTATTTTCCTCTTAAATCATAGATGCTGTATTCCATATATTTCTCCTTGGAAAATTCAATTGGGGAAAAGAAAAAAAAAAATTTAGAGCAAATCAAGGGAGGTAATTCTAAAATTTGCCCAAAAGTCATCAGTAAAAAAAATCTTTAGAGAGCACTCAGAGAGCTCATGGCTCGGCTATCGCCATAAACTGACAATATAAAAGAAAATCATTTCGTATATGGATAAGATGCAGGAGAGGTAGCTGTGTTTCGATTTTTCCATGTTTTGAACTATTTTCTTAAAAATGTCTCAACTGGAAAAAAAGAAAATTATATGAAAGAAAATATCTCATTAAAATTCTTTGAGAATTTACAGAGATATTCTGTGGACAAACGGACAAACACAAACTTCTTCCAACTAAACTATCTTGGCCTTTATTTCAGGGGCTTGAATGTATAAGTTATGTATAGACATGTAATACCCCCATAATATTATAAAAGTCAACATTCAAAAAAAAGTACAGGTCTGGCTAGTCACTCAATAGAAACCAGCAGGCTTGGGGATGATCAATTACAAAATTTGAAAACGGGCAGATCAATGAATAAGTTACTTCTCTTGCATTAGGTTAGATTGATAAAGAGTCTGAATTTTTCAAATACCAAGCTGGGCACAAACTAGGGATCAATTTAGTACAGACTTACATTACAAAAAAACTATTTTGTGGACAAGGTTTAAAAAAAACAAAAAAATGTTTTTTTGGAGGCATATAATGAGTAAATGTTGAAAATTTCAGCCCTATGGCTCCATATGTGCAGCCTGTAAGTATAATACAACATCTCCAACCAGACAGCCAGACGTAGAGAAGTGAAAAAAACTCATGTTGACAGTTTTAGTGGATGGTTTCTAATATCAGCAGGTCTGGTTAGTCTTTCAATAGATACTGTCACATAACCAGTGTCTTTTGGCAGCATGCAGTTTTGATTACGATCAATTAAGAAATTAGGAAAACAAGTTACCACTCTTTCCTTCCTTTGGACAGTGATCATTTAATAAGTATAGATACAAGCTGATAACAAACAAAGGGCTGAATTTTGCATAAACTTATCTTATCTGCTGAGATTTTATTATCAAGTGATGTGACATGTTTAAGTAGAAAATTCTGTTGTTTCAAATGGGAGGGGGGGTGTTATAATCATCAAAATCGTTATCTTTAAATAGAAGAGTCCATTGATAGTGACAGAAAAACAAACAGAAAATACATTTGCAGTTCATGATCTAGATAGATTATAAAGGATATTTGAATGC
The DNA here is from genome assembly GCA_963457665.1 of Thysanoteuthis rhombus. Taxonomy (NCBI): domain Eukaryota; kingdom Metazoa; phylum Mollusca; class Cephalopoda; order Oegopsida; family Thysanoteuthidae; genus Thysanoteuthis; species Thysanoteuthis major. The sequence continues at coordinate 11,932,012 of OY735226.1, read as the reverse complement.
TCAAAATGGAACCCAATGATTATATTCCTCCCGGCAAAAAATATGGAATCAGCACACTTGGAGGATGTTCATGCAGCTTTTTCACTTCATAGTAAGAAAAGAAATCACAGATATGACACAAAACAATTTTTGTTCAATAGCTGATCATTCTGGCTTTATGAGATGCAATTCAAACAAATTAAATTAAAGTATTTAAACATAACATTGGTATAATATTTGTCCAGATCAAGTATATCAATAAGGTGGGTGAACATCCTGTAAGTGTACTGACTCCATAATTTTAACCAGGGACAGTATGTATAAATGTATATACTAGCTGTACTGGCTGAATACCTAGCCCATAGATCTGAGAAAATTGATCAATATATATATATATATATATATTCATATGTATATATATATATATATATATATATATATATATATATATATATATATATATATATATATACATATATTTATATGTATATATATATATATATATATATATACACACATATATTTATATGTATATATTCATATAAATATATGTATACATATATTCATATATATATATATATATATATATATATCCATATATATATATATATATATATATATATATATATATATATATATATATATATTTATATATATATTTATATGTATATATATATATTTATATGTTTCTGCCCTCTCCATGCCTCATCCCATTTCATTACGTATCCCATTTCAACTCCTTTATTGATAGTTCCTGTAAATAGGATTTGCTAAATTTAACAAAACAAGTCAACCTTGTTGGGTTTTGGAAGTGGGAGTGAATTAGTCATCAGTTTTGGTGTACATCACTGGGTCACTGTTATTTGTGCATAACGTCACTTGTTTTTGGTTTGGTCATTGGCATCCAACATTGCTGTTATGTATAAAAATAAAGTCAGAAAACAACAGTTAGAATTTAACAAGAAAAGATAAAATTAATTATATCAAATAATCTGATTAAACTGAGAAAGTTGGAAAAAACAAAAAAAGTATTTGACCCCCACCTTGTTCAAAATCCTGGATTTGCCCCCGGTATATCTTGGCTGATAGTAAGGCAGGTCACTCAATAGAAAGCGTCACATGACCAAGGTCTTTTAGCAGCAGGAGGTGTTGGGGGTGATCAGTTAAAAAATTGGTTAAAAAGGTTGATCAATGGATGAGTTACTTCTTTTGCATTTTGTTGGTCAGTGAGCACTAAAAGATTCTGGATTTTCCAAAAAAACAAGCCTGAATGCTGCTTGACACAACTTTGAGATCAATTTAACATAAACTTACATTGCAAATTGACCCCTCTGAAAAAACAACAAACTTATCTAGAGGGAGAATGTAAAAAAAAAATTTTCCATAGAGATAATAAAAAGTAAATGGTTAAAATTTCAGCCCTCTTGCTCCATTGATGCAGCCTGTAAGCATGGTGAACAAACACATACATGCGTATATACATGTATACATAGCATGCCAAGCCAGCCTGACAGACAGCCAGCCAGACCAACTTGAAAACTGGAGAAATCTATGTTGAGACTTGAGTTGACAGTGTAAGTTTTTTGATTAGAATTTGAAATCTTTGTGATAGCAGTAGATTTTGCAGAAGTAAAATCGTTTTTAAAAAAATTGGAAATGAATTTAAATATCAGAAAATGTCAACCAAAACTGTCAGCATAGGTTTCTTCAGTTTTTAAGCCGGTTTAGCTGGCTTGATATGTATGTTTGTATGTATTGCATGTTCAGGCTATACCAATAGAGATAGAGGGCTGAAAATTTAAACATCCCATCATTATCATGTTGAGGAAAAACATTTTTTGTTTTTGGAAAATTTCCCCAAAAAAAATTTTTTAGAGAGGGGATCAAATTGCGATGTAAGTTCATGCTAAATCGTTACCTTTTTTGTGTTCAGAAGCATTCACACTTTCTTTTCTTCTGAAAATTCAGAATTTATTAATCATCACTGCTCAACAAAATGCAAAAGAAATGACTTTTTTTGTTAATTGTGAAATTTATTTTTCTGTGGAGTGATCTGACTAGAAATCAGAAACCATTGCTCAAGTCTTCGTAAAGTACATATGAATATTCATCAGGCTACAATCATTAGACAACTGACACATACACTTTTTCTTATTTAAATTTCGTAACCCCGCGCAGGGTTATTGGGGCAGCACAGATATTTCATCATGCATGTATCAAGGGCAAAATTACCAACATCAGTTGTTCATATACACAGTTGACTACCTAGGACACTGGAGGGGGGGCATAGTCAACTTGTTGGGTCATCTATTTTGACACAGTTAGTGTGAACACATAAGTCTCTGCTTGTGTCTCCTTGATTCCTATTGACACAGTTGGACTGGGTAAACAGTAGCCCCCGCTTGTAACTCCTCAGTGATACCAACTGATGCTGAAGGAGCCCATCCCTCATTGGGCTGGACTGCTCGCTTATCATAGCTAGAGAGCTTAGTCTGCCCAACTATCTACTTGCTGCATGGGGGACAGGTTGGATTCATGCTTTTCTCAAGGGCATTTATGAAAACTGTCTCAGCTGGAGTTTGAACTTGGCTTGCCGATTCCATTCTTCAAGCCAGTAACTGTTCAGCCACTCTGAATCTCCTTATTATTAATCTGTGAAAGAAATTACTTCTTATTTTACGAAATCCCAACTGGGCTATCTGGTATTGTCTAAAAAACCCCCCAAAACAAAGTGCTATTTGAATAACCCTGGAAAGCAAATGATATTTTATAGAGATTTCATGAAATCAAATAAGAGCCCCCTATGCCCCCCAACCCATGTGCCTGTTTTTTTACTACTGCATTTGTGTTGGTATTTAAGTTAAAGTTCGGTTTGAGATTTTAGCTCTCAGAAAAATGTTTCATTGTCAGGTTAGGGTTAGATTCCTTAAAAAAATATTGCCAGACGGGCATAAGCACTGAGAGAAAAAAGATAAATTCACATCCATGTTCACCCACAATGAGTAGAAAGTGAGGGTGCTGTTTAGCCTTATAGTCTTATTGTAAATAAAATCCCCCCTTCTTATAAAACTTTTACATATATCCTTTCTCAAAAAAATTTCCAGAGGATTGGAAGATCCAATGAATTGAAAGCACTTGAAATTAAAGAGGGAAAAAATTAGAATGTTCTCAGGTTTTCAACTCATCCCATCAATTGTATTTATCTTGTTTCTAAACACTGGTGTATAGTTGCTTTCACTGATTTCTTAAGAAAGAAAAGTAGGTAGCTTTCGTGAGTGCAATTGCAGACCCCATAGAAATTAACAAAATTCTTTTTTGTAAGATTCAATCTAAAAATGTAGACAAATTGAAATCATGGATTTTGATTATACCTTTATTTTTCCTCTATGATGCATAGTTGTTGATTTTAAAAAGTACACACACACACACACACACACACACATACACACACACACATACACACACATCGGGGTTGTCAAGTTTTTGGCAGAAAAAGCTCAATATTAAAAAAATGAAATATCCCCTTTAGTTTTGATAAGAAAGTGCTACCACCAATATGTACTCTCAATAATCGCCTATGGAGCTGAATTATAGAACCTAATCAAAAAATCATCTTTCAAACTAAGAACCATGCAACATGTACGTGAGAGGATCATGCTTAACATCCCATGGAGAGATGTTGGGGATGATCAATTAGAAAAATCAGAAAAAAATGTGATCAATGGATAAGTTACTTCTCCCACCTTTTTTTGAAAGTGATTACTAAAAAAAGTCTGAATTTTCAAAAAAAAAACCAAGCGTGAATGCTGCCAAACACAAACTTTGGGGCCAATTTAGCAGAAACTTACATTACAAATTGAACCCACCCCTAAAACTTACTTTGGGATGAATTTGAAAAAAAACAGAAAAAAACATTTTTAGTTGGAATAAAGGTTTAAATTTCCATCCCTCTAGCTCCATTACAGCAGCCTGCTTGTCTGATATATACATACCTAGCCAACCGACCAGCCAGCCAGCCAAACCAACATAAGAACTGAAGAAAACTATACCGACAGTTTTGGTGACAGTTTTCTGATGACGGTTTCTTATATATTCTCTAACGACAACAATTTTTTATACTTCTCCAGTAAAATGAAACTTCTACATACCATTCACGATGGAATAACCTTCAGAAAAATATACCCACTGTAATACATAGCTGTAACCTGAGCTCGAAATTCATCCTCTGTAAAAGGGTCAGCAATGTTCGTTGATAGATATTCTCTTTAGAGCTTAAATATCTGCTATGGTTTGAAACCTTTTTAACCTATTAACTGTGGAAAGAGCTGCTCACTTGCCATGTGTTAGGAAATACACAAATGGAAGGCTTGAGGTCAATGGAAAATGGGGTCCTCTGAACATGTGGGTATTATACATTGTAAATATAAAAGCATGTTTTCAGTAGTGTATGTTGTTGTTCTGTTCCCAGGTCAAATTGTGTATTCCAAGAGAACAATTGGTTTGACCTTTTAGGAGGCATCATCTCCTCAACTACAGACTGAATGTGTGCACCATGGTCATTTAAAAGATTACCAACTGTGCCAGAGAATTTCTGAAAGGATATCTTAAATAATAAGGGCATTGGGTTTTATGCAGCTGCTCTCATGGAGTTAGAGTAATTTTGATTTATTGGATTTTTTCTGTAAACAAACGACTCTTCCACTTGGAGTTACATACTCAGTAACACAGAAACTAGCAGAAAAAATCACTTGTAACTCTAAGTGGAAGTGTCCATTGTAACTCATGGAAATTTTCATCATTTGCAGTTGAGCCATAGAACTGCAATGACTGAAATATCAGTCACCTGCAGTTAATAGGTTAAATATCATAGCTATGAGATACTTCACTTACAGTTATTTGGGCCTTTGCATTACCGGTGACTGTTTAGCCTAATGGTGAGAGCAATGCTATGTTGAAGTGGCTACCATATATACGTATGTATCCTTGTTGTGTGGGTGTGAGGTGATACAACAGAATGTTGGTAAAATGACAATTGGAAGGTGAAGAGAAAGTCAAGAGGAGAAAATAAACAACCCACAACACAGAAATCTCATCGCTTCATTCCTCAAATCTCAAATATGTAAACAACATACTATTTCTCTGTAACCATAGCAAGTTTCTCTGAAAAAGGTGGCTGGCAACCATTGAAATGCATCAGAGCATGCCCACGTGATAATGAAAATTTCTGAGTTGTAACACTTTCAAATGTCATTTTACCAAAATATGTATATATGAATATACATATGAAATGAATATTTCTGTGTAAATATGAAGAACGGTATCTTTAAATTGAGAATAATATTAAATATAAATGTTCATATCTCATCAACACATTGTAAAGTTATGTTTTTTTAGCCATTATATGAGTTTTTGGAGCATATACTATTACCTAGAAATAGAATCTACCTAATTTCAGCCATTTTTCTGAAAATACGGCCACTTCTAGCCAATCAAAATAGCTAATTCAGAATTGCCATTCAAGAAAACCAAGAAATAGCATTTTTCTAAAGATTGTTGAAGCTTACAAATTACCAAGTTTTGTGTAAGAAGAATTCAGAGTCAAAGTTTACTAGAATTTTTGATAGCAATTGAAAGGATTTATACAAATTGTGTAGAGGCTAATTTATATTCACAGTTGGAATTTTGTTTTGTAAAGAAACTGAGAGAGTAAATTGAAATGCTTTTTAGATTAAAATACAGAAAAGTTATTCAGAGAAAATTGTTCAAAAGGTTATGTAGTTGTGTTATAGTGTCAATGTAGATTTTTTTTTACTTATTTTCTGATGCACTCACATCTATAGTGGTAATTGCAGTCACTGACTGACAATCTAACAAATCAACACTGCAAATGTCTCAGACTGTATTCAGTAGGCATTCCTTCCCTCTCTTATAAATCTGGTGTCACTTAAGTGACATTCTAATTAGAACATTGAATTTTATCTTATTACATCAGAAGACAAACATGCGTCAATTGCCTGAATGAAATTCTATTTTTGCTACTCTAGTGTCAAATTGATTTTTGAGGAAAGGGCTGTCAAAGTTGGGAGTTTTGAAAGGAATAGGCTTCTAAAGGAAAGAGCTTTAAAAGGCACTAAAGACTGAATTCTTAAATTCATACAAAAAAATTAGAATGTGAATTTAAGGGAAATTCTTGATTAAAATGATCTCCCTTTGACCATTTGGCTAAGTGAAGAAAAAAAGTCTGAGGCTTTCCTGCTGACATTTTTTTGTTGGTCATGTCATGGACAGTCTGGTGTTGATTCCTGTGGGTGACTAACCGGTGATTGAGTTGACTTAAAATAGGTTCGTTTTACCCAGCAAGAATCTGGACAATCGTGGCGTTGCGTCTGATATTGATACCTGAAGTTCAGTTGTAAGAAAGGAGTTTTCATAGTTGAGTGAAATCTAAAATCATCTCACCAGAACCTAATATTTTTTCCTCTCGTTTCATGGCTTCTTATTCGTTTATTAGTTTATAAGTTTAGTCGTTGAAGTTGTGATGTAAATATATACAGAGGCTTGATGCCAATTTACTCTTGCCAAAACTAATTTGGCCCTTACGGTCGGAAATGACTCGAGTTGTACTAAATTAAACCAATTTTTATATCAATGTTAATTGGGAATCTGAAGAGGCAGCTTTTGGTTGTCTCTGTGAAGGGCTGTCGTTTATGTAGTTTCTACTTATGTATGAAAACAACAAAGTGACCCATGAGCTATTTTTGAAAGCTTATCTGTTCTATGAATTTAAACTTAAAACAGCAGGAGCCATCTGTCATAGTTCCCAACCCATGGTCACAACCCAGATGAGGATAGTTTGGAAACAAGAACCATAAGTTCAATGATACGTTCACCAACTTTATGTCCATATTTGTGATTTCCAATCACAAAAGGATTTTAAATGAAGTAGTAGTAGCATTACGAGTTGTTGTAGCAGTAGCAGGAGGAGATGGAAGACGAAGGAGAGGATGGTTCACCTGAAAATCTGACTGTTTAAAAAAACAATTAGTAAGTTTGAATTAAAGTAAGTGTGCAATTTTTATTAATAATTTATTCTGGAGTCTTATGACTATTTCATTTGATTCGTGGGATTGAAATGAGTATATATCGGATTTTTAGCCATTAAGGTAGCCGGAAATTGAAAAGTTTTGCCGATTTTAGCCATTTTTGAAGACAGTTTTGATTTTTAATAATAAGTGATGTTTGGGAACTCTGTAAAAATCAAATGTTTGATATGTCAGCTATTGATGACATCATTGCAGCTTATAAATAAAACACAACCTTCTTTCCTTCCTTTTTATGTTGTTTAACATGACTGGGACTGACCGACTGACAGACTAACTGACTGACAGACTAACTGGCTGACCGGCCAAAAAGCATCTTATAGAGGTGTGAAGGCACATCTAGAAAAATAACAATAGAACAAAAAAATGTGGAAAAAAAAATGTTCAAAAATGTTCAAAGTTAAAAAATCTTGCAAATATATCTACATCATTAAATTGGACTATAAAACATTATCAAGATTGTGTGACAAGAAAATAGCTGTGAATAATTAAGCATTGATGAAGGTATGAAAAATTCTGACGTATTCCAGTCTGTTCACGTTCAGACCTTGTACTTGATTAAATTGAAATAAAATTCAGAAAAAGATATAGATTAGAACTAAATAAAGAAAAACTGAAATTATGTCTTCACCCTGGCCCAACACTGTTTACAGGTTGCCGTATCTGAACATTTGCGGTCACATAAAACTGACTGGATTGTCACAGTTATTATCTCTGCCAATGAAATTGGAGAGGTATATGTATTCGGCCTCATCTTTCCATCTGTCTGAGTGTTTTTGAGATATCTTTAAAAGTATACAATGAATTTCAATAGAATTTTGTGGAAAGTCGGGCAGCGGAGCGGTGTCGGGAAAAGTTGGTGAAATTTTAGGGAGGATCCAGGAGTTTATTTTTGATCGATAGATATATTTATGTTTTTTTTCTCATACAAGTATGCATTTATGACTGTTCACGCGATATCTCCGAAAGTTCCCAAAGAATTTTAATGAAATTTCATAGAAGGGTGACTATAGAAAAACTAATTATTCAAAAGAAAGGATATACCTGATGGTCAACATAAGTGAAGAGTATAGCAACAAGGGTTGGATGGTTGAAAATTATTCAAATTATAAAACTAAAAAAAAATGAATTAAAAAAAAAATTCCGGCTAAAAAGTAGAATCTAAACTCAATTCTCCAAAGCTACATACTTAAATTCTAAAAATGAAGAATATGGAAAGGAAAAATACCTCGACTAAAACATAATTTATTTTTCAAGAATTATGTTTAGTTTATTAATCAGAATGACAGATAAACATATAAATAGTTAATCCGACAGAAAAAAGCCTTTTATCCCTATATATAAGTGAGAACCATCTGTTTGTCTGTCATGCTATAAAAAACTCCTAAATATTGGCACATCCCGTCCGAATTTTGCAGGCATACTCAATGGACCTAGTGGAAGGTTCTAAAATAAAAACTTTTTGGGTTTTTTGGAAAAAAATTTTTGCAGTTTATGTTCTTGCTCACCCTGATAATAATGATCTGATTTCTTTTACCTTTCTATTTAATCTTCAAAGTCTCATTTTGCCAAACTAGATTCTGCATGCGTACTCAATGGACATAAGCGAAGGTTTTCAAGTGATTTTCGATATTTCTTTCCCTCATGTATTTAAATTAGATGTGATCCAAGAGTTTGTGATGATGATGATGATGATGATGATGATCTTCTTTCAGATAAGGCATGATTCAATAAATACATATTTCAAATCTATGAATTTTTTTTTATGTCAGGTAGGAACTAGCAGAATAATATAGATTGTCTCCAGTCAAAAAATTAGGCTTCCCGTAGGAGCTAGCTGAAGATGGGGTTTTCAGCCAGTTAGATAAGTAAAAGTGTCTTGTTACGAAGATTCAATCTCCAGAGACATGAAGGCCATCATTCTACTGGGTGTATAACCTGTATACGTCAGAGTACTGCAATATATATAGAGTCACAGCAGCTCCTTTATCAGGCTACATAAAGACTCAGAGCCTTTCCAGCTCCAAAAAAAAGGTCAAGACAAGGGGATACCAGCTCACCCAAACTCTTCACAGACTGTCTTGAGATGATCTTTGGAAAAACTAGTCTGGGAAAATGAAGGAATCAAAATAAATGGCGAATATCTGAGCAATCTCAGATTTGTGGACAACATCGCTGTTTAAAAAAAACAAACTTACATGACTTCCAACTAATGCTAGATGAACTAAATATAAAAAGCAAGTAAGTTGGCCTTTAACATGAACTTCAGCAACATAAAGGTCATGTGCAACAATCCTGTGGGAGATAAGAACACAACAATCAAAATCGAGGACACAGAGCTGGAGAAAGTAGACCGCTACATCTACCTCGGATAACAAATCTCCATGAGATCCTCAAAAGGAGAAAAACAAGTGAAGAATCACTTTAGGATGGCAAATCTTTGGTAGAGCAAGCTCAACCTTCAAGAACAAAAAGATTCCATTAGTTCTAAAAAGAAGAGTGTACAATCAATGCATCCTCCCGATAGTCACCTATGGAGCTGAAACCATGTTAGTTAGCCTTTCTCATCTTCCTGATTGATTCTGAACAAAATTTTAGCCTTTTAGAAAAATCCTTAGTTTAAATAATTCTACAATTTAATTCATTTTTTTTTATTTTTCCAAAAATTCAGCATTCAGAACCACAAAACATGCCTAATGTATTCGTTGTGGTGATTGCAACAAAATTTTTCCTCTTCTTTACTCTCAAAACCAAGATATTCAAGGGAAATTTCTTTTTTTTTCTGTTTTTTTTATAGAATACTTTTGAGCTGTATTATTCATTTAGATATATTGTATAAATATATAAGTATGTCTTTTTCTCTATTTGCATATCTTATGTTTGTGTGCATGTATATAAAGAGCAAGAGATGTATGCTTTATGTTTGATTAAAAGTCACAGACAAGAATGACTTTTTAATTTTCAACTAAACCTCCATTTCTGTACAATTGAATGTAGGTCAGTGTTCAGTGTACATAAATATTGTCCAATAATTTTGATCCAAGACTTCAATGGCTGGAGACAAGAACTGTGATGACAGATGTTTGATGTTTTTTGAATTTCAATTCTTTAATGTCAGCATGGATAGCTTATCCATGCTGTCAAAAATGTCAACATCATAGCATTGATGCAAATGAATCTGTTTTATTGCTAGTTACCCATCTTGTTAATCTTTTGGGTTATTTGTAAATGCTGCTAACATAAAAAAGTTGAATGAATTTTTTATCTGAAAAGGAGAAGAATGAGACCATAAGTTCAATTTAGATGTATCCATTGTCAATTTGGTAACCCTGTGTTATTAAACTCCAGTTCCTTCTCGTGCGCTTTGCGCTTGATCAGGAATATGTTTGTTGTATGGATATGAGATAATCCAATCAAATAGTGGTCATGTTGACAATATGGAAAGTGAACAAATTTAAAGAAAAAATAGGTGTTACATTTTAAAGATTTGTTTTCGTCCCACAGGCTTGATGAATTTCACTAGTTAGTACCAACTTTTCCAAGAGCACATGCAGTAATGTAGAAATATATATATATATATATATATATATATATATATATATATATATATATATATATATGTACATACATATATATATATATATACATATATATATATATATATATACATATATATATACAACTTTAAACATACCACTACTACATTGTCTAGACATCTCGCCAGTCATCTTTTCTAATCAGATTTCAATAAGAGTTCATTTAAAAAATCCCCTCTCTTGTGAGAATACAAAAGAAAATTGCTGAAAAAGTCAAGATGACAATTATTGTCAGTCTTGTTCAACCAATCTTGTATGTATTTGTATATACATATATATATATATATATATATATATATATATATATATATATATATATATATATATATATATATATATGTGTATATATGTATATGCATATGCGTATGTATATGTACGTACGCATGTGTATATATGTATGTATATATATGTATTTGGACAAGTTGACAATATGGAGAATAGGAAGCACTAACCTCTCCTTCAAAGCAGGTCAAAATGGCAAATGAGTTCATATAGAAGAGACATCCAGATGTCTCAAAAAGCAAATTCATGAAGGGCCCTAACAATGGATAATTACTTGAACATTCTGGTCCAACACTGGAAACTCTTACACCATAATCTCGAACTAAAAGAGCACAAATGATCCAGCACAGGCACATCTCCAAAAACTGCAGGTGTATATAATCTGCCCTCATTTCGATCAACAATACGATTGTCCGTTGACCAGGAAATTCCCAATTAGCATTACATCTAGCTAAATTGATTGTAAAACAACATAAAATAACACCTCTTACAAGTGACAATAACAAATTTGATGTTGGCTAAAAGTATGACTCTCTTAAATCCTCTTATACACACATTTCTACTTAACCCCTCTTACAAATAATTCCCCCATCCCCAAACTCTTTTTCCCTGCTCCTACCACATCACCAGGACATCCCCCAAAACAACCTTATCTTCTAAAAAGGTCATCCTATTGTCTAGACACTTAACTTACATAAAAACTTTCCCCTTTAAAACAGAGTAATAAAAAAAACAAAAAAACAAACAAAAAACACTTATTCTCCAGCCACACCCAACAAATTCTCTACCCTAACTATCATCCTGGGCATTATGTGTAATTTCCACCATTTCTCTTGAAACAACTTTCGCTCTCTCTCCTAGCTGTGATGAAATCCGGAATTTCCACGGGTGAAATGTACATAAGCGATGAGGCTCCTAAATTAAAAAAAATTGTACCAAATAGTCTCAAGTCTTCTTTCCCCACTGTCAACTTTTCCACAACATTCTGATGGATATACATTCTTTCTCCTCACATATATATATTTATATATGTATGTATATTTATGTATGCATATATACATGCACATTTGTGTATGTATAATATGTATTTATGCAGTAGTATTTCATCATTAAAGTTTGATTATTGATGATAGACGAAGAATGTTCTTTTTAGTTTTTTAGTAAACATTTGTTGTTTACATATATGAGAAGATATGTCTGGATGATATTTATAATCAAATAATTAATCACCCCTACATACAACAAACTGGTTTAATCACTGTTGCTAGGTTTTGCTTATTCGTATGTTCTGACATTTATATGTATCTATGTATCTAGAGGCTGGCATTTAACCTCTGCATTGCGCAAAACTGGACGGTCAGCAAAATTGAATTTTAAGCAATATATTTACTAATGCACAATTCCTCATCCACCAGAGTGCTCCATTCCAGAGTTGGAAGAGTATTGCTATATAACTTATAATGAACGAGTTGCCTTACTTAAAGAGTGCTCAACCCCGAAGAAGGGAGCGTTAATTATAATGATAATTAATAATTGAATCATCCACAGACAGCTGTTTTGTTGTATTATAACTCTTCAGTATACATATGTATGTATAAAGTTCAAACAGATGCTGCCACAAAAAACAACATCTGTGCTGACAACAAAACCTGCGTAGTTGTTTTTGTTCACAACTGTATATATATATATATATATATATATATATATATATAGATATTGGTGTGAAATGACTATTCAGAAGACCTTGTTGTGTACAAATGTGATTTCTTAGTTTATTTATTGACAAATCTCATCAGTACACAACATGTTCTGAATTGTCATTTTACTTTGATATTATAATCCACATATCAATACACTGGTCATATATATATATATGTATATGTATATATATATATATATATATATATATATATATATATATATATATATATATGTATATATGTATATATATATATATGTATATATATATATATATGTATATATATATATATATATATATGTATATATATATATATATATATATGTATATATATATATATATATATATATATATATATATATATATATATATATATATATATATACATACTAGCAGAAGTACCATTCTACACGGGGTAAAATATTTAAGGATTGAATAAAGAGACTGAAGCTTTGAGAATGAAAGAAAAAAATGTTTCCTTTCAATTCTGACTCTTTGAATGAGGGGAAAAAAGGTTTCATTTGACTTTCAACCCCCTGAGGGGTGGATCAGCCTTCACTTTTGACCCCTTGAAGGAGGGAAAAATATTCTCGGTAAGCTTTATTTTTTCCCTTTGTTTTGATGATGAAGATGTTAAAAATATTTTGATAAAAAGCTGCAATGAAAAAGGAAAGATAACCCAAAAGACTTTGGAGAGGATATCAGGAAAAATGGACAAAATATCTTCCAATCACTCCCCCATGACTACCATAACTACCTAAGGCAGTAACAGCATTAACCTGTAACTTCCATAATCAATATTGATGGGAAACCACTCCCCCATATCTACCTTACTTACCACAGCTAGTAGCAGCTTTTATTAGTTTTAATAACTACATTGGTATTCAATATGGATTGATAATGAACTTAAAATTAATTACTTATGTCCTTAAAGATAAATTTGATATTATTTTCGATATGTACTAGTGTCTTTAATACGTGTTGATAATGAACTTAATATCAGTTTTGATTGTTGATTTAGTTCATGGCATGTATTGATAATAGATGTAAAATTAATTTTGATGATTACTTTTGTCCTTAATGTGTATTAATAATAAACTCAATGTTAATTTCACAGATTATTTTGGTCTTTAATGTATGTTTAATAATAGATTTACTGTTAATTTTGGTAATTACTTTAGTCCTTGAAATGTGTTAGTGATAAGATTAATAATTTTATCAATTACTTCCTCCTTAAATATGGGTTAATGATAAACTTGATATAAATCCAATAATCAGTTTGGATATTTATATGTATTTATAATAATCTTAATATTAACGTTAATTACTTTAATGTGTTGACAATAGATTTGATATCAATTGTTATAATCATGTTGGGCTCGAGTATGCATTATTGAATAAATCAATATCAGAAACTGTCAACCAAAACTGTCACCAAATCTGTCATCATAGATTTCTTCAGTTTTTAAGTTGGTCTAGGCTCTTGACTGGCTGGCTATGTATATATCACTATTACTGGCCACACTAATTGAGCTAGAGGGCTAAAGATTTAAGCATTCATCATGTCCAGAAGAAACGTTTTTTTTAAAGATTCCTCCCTTGAATAGGTTTTTAGTGGGGGTTTCAGTTTGCAATGTAAGCTCATGCTAAATTGGTCATTTAGTTTGTGTCTTTCCGCATTCATACTCATTTCTTTGAAAATTTACCCTTTTTCCAGTGATCATGGTTAAACAAAGGGTGGTAGAAATAACTTATTCATTTATCAGCCCTTTTTCCAATTTTTTAATTGATCACCATGCTGCCAAAAGGTGCTGATCATGTGGTGGTTTACTTTTGTATGACCTATCATTATATTTTCTTGCCTTCAATCTTGTTATGAAATGAATTATTTTATTTGTTTTACTTTGTTTTATCTTTGTATTTAAATTTAAAAAAAAACATTTTTTCCCCTATCAAAATAAAAATGAGGAACTATTCACAATAAATCTTTTATTGATGTTTTGTTTTGAAAGGAACAAGAAGATAATGATCCTGAGAATTCCAGATTGTTTCTCTCCCTTGAAAGTGAGTATAAATAATCCCATTCTTCACATAATTACTACAGAGTGTTACAAAAGTTACATTTAATTTGTCCCCAAATTGATAAAATAATCACAGAATATTTTTGAATTGAAAAAAAAAATTCATGGATCTGCCGCATTATTTACATGAAGTAAAGTTTTACACCATGACTTAGCTTTCCACAAAATGATAATGGCTGGGTACTTTTGAAGACTGTTTAGTTTGGTCATATAGCTAGAATACAAGGGAGATCACTGTGGATGGATCTGCCCATTGTCTGGTCTTCAACGAAAAGTTTTATCTAAGGGAAGCAACCCAGCATGCTGGTCATACCTGACATTGTGGGTGAAATCGAAGTCTCTTGATGACTAATTGGACGAGTTGCTTCCCTTGGAACTGGCATCACTTCGCAATAGATCGGGCGTTACTTTTGTGACATTCTGTATATTGAATACAGGAAAATGTCATACGAAAAAAATCGGGAAAAGAAGTCATAATGTACACTAATATACTATATGCATCTAATTGGTCAGTAAATATGGTAATTATTAGAGGCATAGCTAGAGATTTGGGAGTCTGGGGAACTTGGTTTCTGGAGTTGCATCCACCAACATCTAGTGAGATTTGTCAGAAGAAAAACAATAGGTAAACTACTATTCATAAAGCATTTTCATCCCTTCTCTCCAATGGGGACTGGGGGTGTGTTTTCAAATATCTTCCCACCAAGACCATGATAACTATCGGTCTATCAGAGTAAAAACATGAAAAATGTCATAATATTTGAGTATTAAACATAATAAAAAATTTTCCCTATTATCTTATTTTAGCTCTGAAGAGAGATGGATTTGGTGCTAACAAATTCTTTTCCATCCTTGTTGCTGAAGATATCACCTCTGAAGATTCTGAGAAAGGTATGTGTTGAATTATCTTATTTTCCATACAAACTGCCGTTACTTTATGCCAGGGATACATTCCTAGAGGATCTGGCACACAAAAAAATCAGCATAAAATCAATCCAAGTGTTCCAGGTGTCCAAAACATTCATAAACAAACACTGTTTATAATAATCACCTTTTAGCTGCCCACTGTTGGACATGAACTTTCCTCAAGATTCGCCAGACTTCTCTGTTAGGATAGAAAATGACAGACTTGATAGAATTAAAAAACAATAGAAGTTTACAAGCAACCTTTCATTTTTTTCTTCGTTGTACATAGGTATATTCATTCATTGGTTCACTCCATTTAACCATATGTTGGTTCCTTTACCGGAAGTAAATGAGACAAACTCTCCTGTGTGGGAGAGACGAATAGATATTGAATGAAATACTTGACACTATCTGTCATGAGCATTGTACAGCCATTACTTTCTGAATTTGCCTAGTTAGTCACGCCATCTTATTTTCTGTTTTGAGTCAAGATGTCCTTTGATTGTCTGACATTCTTTATTGGCAATAGATCTAGATTCAGATATAATGTATCTATATATTGGCAATAGATCTAAATTTAGATACAAAATATCTAAAATGACAATAAATCTAAATTTAGAAAAAAACATATACATTTATAAAAAAAATAGATAAAATGACACTTCTAATTAGTAAATGAATGGGACCAGCATCATCCGGCTGATCAATTAAAAATTAGAAGAAAAAGATGATCAATAAACAGAGTTACTTGTCTAGCCTTTTGTTGGATAGTGAATAGAAAAGAAGTCTGAATTTTCGACAATAAAAAAGATATAAATGCTGCTGGGTATAAAATAGTGATCAGTTTAGCATGACCTTATCGCTAATGAACTCCCCACTAATAAAACAATTTGGGGAGGGTTTTTCAAAAGAACTAAAAAGAAAATGTTTTTCTGAGATATAATAAAGAGTGAATCAAAAGTCATATAAAATGATTTCCTGTCTGTCTTCAGTGTTATTATTATTTTAGTTCTTGCCTGAATTTTGATCTATTGCTAATCTAGATATTTTATATCTATATTTAGATCTATTACCAATTTAGATTTTTTAAATCTGAATCTAGATCTATGGTTCTTATATTCTTATATTTGAATTTAGATCTATTGTTAGTTTAGATAGATTCTATTTGAATTTAGATCTATTCAGATATATCATATCTAAATTAAGATCAATAATGTTAGGAGTTGTCTCACCAGGCTGCACCTCCATTTTGTACTTAAAGAGGTTGGGTCAAGTTGGTCGCCTGGGGCCTGAGGTATTCCAAAAAAGGAAGTGCCAACAATGGAACTAGATAATTTATCAAATCACCCACATTTATGCATGAAGGCCCTCACATTAAAGCAAACTTTGTGTCAGATTTCACCCGCGTGTGGAGGTGCATAAATATCTCCCCTCTACCCAAATGGACTAAAGGTAAAATAGTATGAAGCTAAAAGCTGGAAGTGTTTTAATTAAACCAGGTAACCCTGTGAATCATTGGGCCATCTTTCGAGAGAAAATTAATGCAATCTGATGTGACTAGAACGAACCCAAATTTTTTATGCATTTGCAAATAAATAGGTAATTCAATCAGGGAGCATATTCTATTGGTAGCATTTAATAATTATCTTTGTTGACAAATTGGTCATTATGATATTGCTAGAGGTGGGCATGAAGCAGACCCCACACTATTCTTATTCAGTTAGGAATCACCCAAACATTTTTGGCCTTCTTTAAAGTAGATTATCTTAGTGGTACCTCAATTCAATACTTCTGGCTACAATGCACCATTTTAGTCACTGAAAGGTCACAAATGGATGAACGAAATCAGTCTTTTAGTATCAATAGATACGGATTTCGAAGCAATTCAATTTGAATTCTTTCCTGTTTCATTTTCAATTTCCTAGTTAAGGGGTAAGATGGAGAAGAAACTCTTGCATTCAAAGAGAGGAAATATGAATAACCACAACCCATAAGTGGTCCTTTTTACCTCATTAATTAAGCAGTGGTGGTGGTAAAATTAGATTACGTTAC
Organism: Thysanoteuthis rhombus; assembly: GCA_963457665.1. NCBI lineage: Eukaryota > Metazoa > Mollusca > Cephalopoda > Oegopsida > Thysanoteuthidae > Thysanoteuthis > Thysanoteuthis major. The sequence continues at coordinate 11,914,317 of OY735226.1, read as the reverse complement.
CTTGATATTGCCAGTATTGGTGACAGTTTTTGTTGATGGTTTCTAAGAGCACTGGTTGCTTCAGGGTCAAACTTCACACTGAAGTCAACTATTTCAGCCACTGAGTTGGATTAAAAAAAAAAAATGCACTCATAAGGGGGAGTGTGTGTGCAAAATTTTAAGTTTCTTCTGTGAATGGTTTGAGTATAGTAGAGTAGAAAGAAAAAGAAAAGGAATCATAGCAAAGATAGAAAGAGAAAGAAAAAGTAATAAATTCTAATTAAAAGATTCTGTTTAGCGACACCAGATAATTCAATCTATTATCCACGGCTTGTCCATTTTCTTTTTCTCTATTTACTTCTTTTTCTTTCTTCCCTTTTTTTCTCTCTCTTTCCCTCTTCCTTTCTCCCTTTTGCTGATTGATGATGTAAGAATAGAATCTGTCCCTCTCTCTTCCCTTCATTTTAATCTTTTCAGTTTTTCAGTTTTAACTGGAAGTCTCAAATTATTGTTGTTAGGTAAGGAAAATAAAGTCAACGCTGTAGGAGTTTGACAACACTGGTTTTTATATAATCAACTATAAAATATGTCTTATTTCAATGTCAAGGATATGTTATCAGCCAGGCGGGCCTTAGGAGCTGTGGGGCTCGATTAGAAACATGTTTTGTAGGGTCCTTGCCAGGGTCTGAAGAATTTTAGAAGTATAAACAAAGTTTCTTGTAGACTTTATATCTCTATGGTAGAATAGGATAGTTATCAAAATGCACACTGGAAAATTTCAAAGAAATAAAATTTTTATGCTGAACTATAATTGATTGACATATTTGATTCAAATACAGTTTTAAAAGATTCAAAATATAAACAGTGTAAACAAACACTACTGACTTTTAAGAATTTGGAAGATGATTGAAATTGTTGCTATTCTCAGTAAAACCTACAATGTGATGTTAAGTTTATGTTACAATGTGTATGCATTGTGATGAATCCCTGAAACGTTTGCTATGAGCCGGCGAAGGTGAATTTTCACCTAAGCCTCACTATGTAGTATTATATGCTGATTATGGAGAATCGAGTGTTGCTAAGTACTATTAAAACGGAAACTACCTGACTAGTCATTACCAGCTGTGTAAGTGACTATAAACAAAAAGTTGAGACTCGGAGAAATCAATGAGTTCAGTGGTTTCTTTGAAACTTCAGAAACTCAAAGACCCCTTCTTTGAGGAAATATTCAGACAGACCCCTATTTTTAGCACTTAGTTTAGTGTAGACTGTACTCAGTGAACTGCAGTAATATACAATTTTACCCTTTGGAAAAATGGTATTTATTCCAAATTCTCAGGTGTGGCCTGATTGAGAGCGATTGGTCTGATCGGCTTAAAGCCGGCCTTGGTTATCAGATGATTTCAGATGAATTAGGCTATGGAAATGTCCAGAACCGAATAGAGAGACATTTTAGACTTGTTTTTACCAGCTCACGTTTGGGTTTCCATCTGAAACCATCAACCAAAACTGTCAGCATAGGTTTCTTCAGTTTTCAAGTGAGGCTGGTTTTGTATGTGTTGCATCAATAGAGTTAAAGGACTGAAAATCTTGAATATACTCCTTATTATGTCAAGAAATAACTTGAAAAAAAAAATTCATTCTCAAAATAGGTTTTTAGTGGGGAGGGGTCCACTTTACAACGTAATTTCATGCTAGATTGGTCCCTCAATTTGTATTTTCTGAAAATTCAAACTTTTTTAGTGATCACAGCCCAACGAAAGGCAAGAGAAATAACTTATCCATAGATCACTCCTTTTCCAATTTTTTAATTGATCACCTTCCACATGGCATTCTACCAGAAGATATCAGTCATGTGACAGTTTCTATTGATTAACTAACCAGACCTGTTTTCCATATTCATTGTGTTTCTCTGACTTCTGACCCAGACAGCTAGTCTCCAGGGATTTTGTGCAATGGCATAGATAGTGATAGCTAAAGATTCAGTGGCCCAGGGGAGTGGCAAGGCTTGGCTCCATGAGGAGCCACCTTCAACGTTCAGTGAGATTCGATACAGAAGGAAAATTTGCAATAAATAAACATGCTCTGTCAATTAACTGGTGAAAAGGCTGAATGATTATTTATGCAATTCATGGATGTACAAATATATCCTTGTTATTATATAACTAGCATATACTCATGAAAAATGAAAGCGTTATTTATGTATGGATCGACGCTAAAGAGTGTTTCATTAAGTAATCTATTTTTGATGATTCAAATATCCTAATTTCAAATTTTTGTAAGTCTCAGCTCAGCTTCTAATATTTCTAATGGAGTTTTTCTGTGATGAATCCTTTTTTGTTAAGTCTTGTCTCATTTCAAAACCCTTTAATTATTTTTTAGCTCTGTTGATGTATTTCACATAGAACAGTCGATTATAACTTATAAGTTATAACCAAAATTTGATGAAACAAACAAACAAATAAACAATTGACCGAACTAATTTGCATTTTTATGAGGATAGATCTCAGTAGAATTGCATTGGTTAAACTATAATTCATAAAGCTTTTGGAGTCCCCTCTCCAGTGAGTACCTGTATGTTTTCAAATATCTCCCTCCTCTTTAGCCATGCCTCTGATTCTGTGTCTGTTTTAAGGGAATTCCAATTCTGTTTTTTTTCTTTGTGTGTATTGAATTTTATTATTGATACTATAAAATAGTTTTAGTTTTTGAATGAAGAATTTCAATGGAGCTAACAAATATGATATATAATTATCAATATTATTGTTATTCAATCCCTGTAGCCACGATATTTGACCTGACCAAACAACAAGCAAGATGAGATAGTATTCTTCCCTGTTCAATCCTTCATTCTTGCTGTATCAGCACTATTGAACAAACCATTTTGCCTAGAACTGACAAATATACAAACAGACATGAATGAATTAATATACTGTATATTTCAGCAGATAAGATGACACATGAAGCATCCCCCAAAAACACCTTCCAGAAATGGGGTCATTGTATGGGCCAGATACAAAAACAGTAACATTTGAGCTAAAACCATGAAATTCCGACTGAATTAGCTGTCTTGTCTTATATGATTATTAGTCACATGAGAGTTGATATTGAGTGACTAACAAGACCTCTTTCTTAGTCTTTTTTTTCTTTACAAGATTTTATTTCTTTCAGGATCAACGTTGATTGGCTATATTTTTTATAATATGATCTTCTGTTCTTGGACGGGTAAAGTTATGCTCCCTAAGGATTTATATGTGACCCCTACATTCAGAAATAGAGGTGTTGCCAGGAAGCTGTGGAATTCCCTTTATAAGGTGATTATTAAAGTTTTTTTCTTTTCGGTAATATTTAAAAAAAATCAATTTTCCCATTATACTGATACCTGTTTTTTATTAGATGAAGTATCATAAACCATTTACGCATGTGAAAATCTGCAATGGACAACGTAACTTTTTAGATATAGAATTTTGTGCTACTGTAATGGAGCTCTTAGGATCTTAGGTTTCGAGCCGATTCGACTAATTGTTTCCGATTGGATCCTGCACCTAATGGGACCCCGCACTTGGACTTACTGCAGTCTCGTCAAATACACACAACACCACATTGCAGATGAACAAGATGATTTACAAAGAACAGTAACAATGTCAGTTTTCTTTTGAGTCCTCAAAGATTCAATGTTTGTTTATATTCTGAATTTTATATATATACTACTTGAATTGAATTATGTTAATCAATTACAGAAGAGTGTAAAAGAATCATTTCTGTAAAATTTTCAGACTCACATTTTGATTGCTCTCCATTGTATCATTGAGATATAAAGTTTGTTTATATTTCTAAGATTCTACTGACTTTGATAGTTAACCCCTGCATAAAATGTTTCCAGTTGGGCCCAGCAGCTCCTATGGCCAGTCCTGCTTAGGATGGTAGAGGGCAGCCCATTAAGTAAATATATAAATAGTTAGATGGATAGAAGAATAAGAACCAATAATAATTGCTGTGATTAAAAACAGAAGAAAATAGGGTTGTCAAAAAATTAATTGGCCAAGAAGAATCTAACACATTAGATATATAAATCTATACTAAATCGATCAAATATCAAAGCTGGAATTAAAAGAAGAAAATATTGAATGTAAACAAGGGAATTCAGAGCAACGTAATGCTTTCTATATTTTACAAGTACAATGAAATTGCCAAATCACTCAGTTATTGCTATCATTATCCATAAGATGTTTATCCATCTGTGACAGTATAACTCAGCAACCATACTATATATCTCAATCTATATATTTATCACATATACATACACACATAAAATGGACAGATACAAACAAACCTAGGTATGCTAATAGATAATGATATACATATGATCAACATATCACATTTATATATCTTTGTTGATATATATACTTACTCGTACACATATATATCCAAACCCTTATATCATTTTTATAGATAAAAATCCTCACCTCGCTTACCCACTATAATGATATATTCTTCTTTAGCTTATGTTGTTGCAAGTTTTGAATTTCTATGAATCAGGTACACATACATGTTCTCCTCACGTTGTTTGTCGTCTGAAGAAGTCCACTAAGTGGAAGAAATGTCAGGAATAGAATTCCAATAATTCAACACAAAACTCCCAATATTGTCATTTATTTCTCATATCAATCTTAATAGAATTCACCCACCTTTGGGGAGCCCTCAATCCCCCAGATGTTTATATTAAATGTGATCCAACAGTTCAAAAAAGAGATGATTCAATAAATACATAGTTAAACCCATGACCACTTACTGGGGTCAATGGCCTTATTTAGGTTTTCAACAGGAACTGGTTGTGAGTGAGCATGTAAGAGGCCAAGTTTAAAGGTTGGATTCGGACTTCCACAAGCCAGTGTAATTCTTGTAGCTAAGTTGGTATAGCTGCTGGTGTATTAAACTGAGCTTCCCTCTGTGGGACGTAAGTTTAAGTCTCACTGGGGGCTAATTCTTTATTTCTGATCTGCATTGATTACTCACTTCAGTAGACTGAATACCTAAGTTGAGTTGAGATAAGAATAACTAAAACAAGTTAGATGAAAGTAAATCGTAATCAAAATTAATAATAAAATTATAACAATGATTTTTTATGAACCTGTGGCTGTAGTTATGAAAAGCTGAATCATCTCAAAGATTGTTTCAAGTTTTTCTGGAACAGATTTATCAATTGATTTGATAATTATTTAGTATTTAGTTAATTAGAAACTATTCACCGAATCTGTCACCAATACTGTCAACATAGGGTTCTTTAGTTTTCAAGTTGATCTAGCTGCCTGGCAATGTATGTATGTATGTATGTGCAATGTAGCTAGGGGGCTCAAAATGTAAATATTCACTTCTTATAATCTCTCGTTTTTTGCTTCTTGAAAATCACTCCCTAAACAAAATTTTTGTGGAGGGTTCAATTTACAACGTAAGTTCATCCTACATTGATCCATTAGATCATGTCCAGAAGCATTCAAGCTTGTTTTTCAAGATTCAGACTTTTTCAGTGATCACTCCTCAACAAAAGGCCAGAGAAGTAACTTATTCATTGATCATCCCCAATGCCTCTTGCTATCAAAGACATTAGTGACATGACAATTTCAAAGAAGTGATTAACCACACCTGATTTTTTAATGATGATAATAAGAATATTATTACTTCTTTTTTTCAGATTGTTCTTGAAGAAAAATATGCCAAAATTCAGTGGAGCATTCCAAAAGACAGAAAAGGTCTTCTGAAATTGTCCGAAGGTGCTGGTGCTGCACTGGAGGATGAAAGCTACTACATCTTTCGTTTGTCGAGGTCGTCACTCTTCAAAGTGGAATAGGCAGGCCATGAGCTGAAGATGATAACTTAGAATATGGCTCTCTGATTCAGGGTTGCCAGATTTGGCTTACAAAGGGAGATAATATGAACTTTAACTCCAAGATTCATCCAACACAAGTACTAGATGGAATCGCATCATATTTAGAAATCTAGCGAGTCTGGAGGCAGAGATTCAATACCAGCCTCCAAGGAGAAATGATATAAACTTTATCTTTAAGACTTGCCCATTAAAGGCATTGGAATTGTGTTGAATTAGAAAATCAAGCAAGTCTGGAGACAGCATTCAAGCTCTGCATTTGGACACACTTTCTGAATTCAACATTATTCTAATTCAAGTGTTGGGTAAGTTTTACTTTGTAGCCCAATCCGGCATCCCTACTCAGATTATAAGGCCAGATGAGCAGACCATATATCGTATGAAGGAATGGAGCTGAGCAAGTTGTTGGAGATTGGGCATTGAGTAAATATTTCAAAAGATCTTGTGATCAAAATTACCCCACTACAGGGGTGGATCCATGATTTGGGGCAGGGATGGGGGTCCAGGAATTTGAGCTGGAAAGGGTGGAAAATTAATTCTTGTAAGTAAACACCCAAGAAAGATAGTGAATTTCGGACATTGAAAACAAGAACATAATATGTGACTCGACATTTTCTACTTACATTTGAGTCATAGGTCTTTAACTTGAGAATCGACAAAAGAGCGAAGTCATAGAAAAATAATCAAAGAAACTTACCATGGAACCAATGGATATAAAAAAAAAAGACATCTTACTTATACTAGATGGAAAACAAGATCATAAAAGTCTGTTTTTAATATCAATTCAGGATTGCTTCATTCCCCATCTAGACACTTGTGAGATCACTGATTTAGAGGTCACAAATTCAGTGTATACAAAGAGAGCTATAAAAAAGATATTGAAGATTCTCTTTCAAATGCTCAGTCACTGATCAGTGGAACAATCTTCCAGAGGTAATAATGGAGGTACCGAGCCTGAAGCCATTAAAAAAACAAAAAAACACCTGGACAGTCTGTGGGAGCAAAATGGAATTATTATGACCCTGATGTAAATCTCTGTACAATATCACTGCCAAACAAGATAGAAGTGATTGGCGTATGTTGGTACCTGTTACAAGAGGCCATCAGTAAGGCCTTATCCAAGGGTATTATTATTATTATTATTATTATTATTAGCAGCTATCTTACACTAGTTGCCTGGCGGTTACTGCTGGAGTTTGAGTGACAACAAGTCTCAAGTCTCCAGCTCCTTCTCTCCTAGTTCTCATAGGCCACAGTAATACTGCAGTTTACAGTTTCACACCGGTTGTCCAGTGGTCATTGCTGAAGGCTGAGTGACAATAAGTCTCCTCAGGTCTTCAGCCAACATCTCTTCTCTCTTTTGCCTATCATGCCAGTGCTGTGGTCTACATTTCTGCTTTCATTTACCTTCCTCTGGTAGATCACTGTTAACAATTACTGTTGCAGTCTTTATATTTCTAGCGCTTTCCTCAGTATCCATGCAGCTCCTAGCAATGCCGTGGTCTGTACAGTCTCAATCCTTCCCTTTATCCCGATTTCCTCCTGTGTTGCCCTTAGTGTCTTTGGGCAGTTCGTAGTGTGCCCACTATAACATTTTACATTTATGAACATTTCTATCTAGGTATTCAAATTTAGAAAAAAATGTTTCTTCCTGAGCAGGTGGAAGTGGGAAAGTGGACCACCTCCACTTTGGCTCCATAATTTCATGGCTTGATTACCAGATCTTATATTGTACAGGGGAAAAGAGAAGAACCACAAGATGTGTCAGATTTAGCATTAATCAGATGTTTTAGAAGTAAGAATAATCTCAAGATCAAAATTATACAACTAGCACTTGATAATTATGTATGATATGGTCGGACAATTTTTCCTTTTCTATATGCTTATTTATTCACAATATTTGGGCTGTGTATCCTCAAGCCTTTGTCAAATGTTGTTGGTTTTAGAATGTGTAATCACTTCTTATTGGGGCTGTGTTTTTGGTGTCAAATTCTGTGTTGCTTCCCTTGCATTGGATTATCTGTCTGCTTTTTTCCCCAAGAAGTCTCTTATGATGAGAGTTTCCCAGATGCTATTGATATTGGTGCTCGCTTGGCTGATTGGTCTGAGTGAATAGAGTATATGTACTGCTTTATTTAGGCATTGGGTTTAGCCAATCGTTCTCCCTGTTGTTAATATAGTCTAAACATATCATACATATTGATACACCACATCTAATAAAATTCAGACTAGAATAGCACTTAGTTATTTTAACAATGTACATTTGTACACAAAATAGATCATACAGTGATAAAAATGTCGGGTAGACAATGACAGATTATCTATCTTCTGAGCTGTATGGTACCCCCCTGAACTTGCCCCTTTGCCCCACCCTCTTTTGAATGGTATGTGATGTTATGTCATGTTGAATATTCATATTGATGTTTGAGATATCATACTATATGTACTACATTTCAAAAAGTTTATTTTAACATACTTATACTAAAGGTTTTCCAGACTAGTGTCTTCATCTTGATTCACCATTTGGACACAATGTTTTGGCTGTTTCACCCTCCGGCTGTCTTTATATAGGTGTTATAAATGGGGTGGGTTCGGCATGCTGGGACAGGGGACACCATCAAAGCATAGTGAGATAATGTCCTCATTCTGCTGTCAATTTTTGGGTGGGAAAAATCTAAAGTGTCATAATCCTGTAGAAGTCTGTTACTAGAGCTATAGGAGCATTTTTTAAAGGAGATGATGAACTAAATGAAGAACTCAAGAAGTTGGCCTCCTCATGAAGTTGAGAAAACAGAATATCATGTACAACAAACATGTTGAGGATGCAGACATAACCATCAAAATCAAAAACGCAGAGCTGAAGAAAGTAGACCACTGCATCTACCTAGGTCAAAGAACCTCCATGAAATTTTCAAAAGAAGAAATCAAGTGAAGAATCACTCTAGGATGGCAAGCTTTTGGTAGAGTAAGCTCGACTTCTAAGAACACACAAATCCCAATAGTACTAAAAAGAAGGGTATGCAACCAATGCATCCATCTGATTGTCACTTATGGAGCTGAAACATGGAACTTAATCAAAAGATTGACTCAAACTGAGAACCATGCAATGTGCACAGGAGAGAATCATGCTTAACATCACATAGAGATATCATAAGACAGCAGGGTATATTGGAGAAGAGAGAGGAAATATCATAGAAGCCATTAGAAAACTCAAATGACAATGGGCTGGATATGTTGCAAGAATGGCGTCAGGATTCATAACATTGATCCCCAGATATCACATGCAAAATTGTGGCCGACAGAAAAATGGTGTGACAAGCTAGACAAATTCAGAAAATGCTGGCTCTGCAACACCCATGATAGAGAGGTCTGGCAAATCTTTGCAAAGGTCTATATCCAACAATAGACACTAAAAGGAAGGTGATGATGGTTTGAACCCACAAAATCATTCAAGAATTTTGACCAAAGATGTTTTTTTTTCTACGTCCATTTTCGTTTTCGAGACAGTCAACCAAAAATGTCAACATAGGTTTCTCCAATTTTCAAGGTGGTCTGGCTGGCTGACTATGTATGTATATATTTACATACGTATCAAGTGTACAGGCTACACCAGTGAAACTACTTGAACATTTACTCCTTATCATGTCTACAAAAAATATTTGTGGGCGGGGGGGGGGATTCTGTTCACAATGTAATTTTATGCTAATTGGTCCCTAATTTGTGCCTAGCTACATGTACACTTGTTTTCTGTAAATTCAGACTTCCTAGTGTCCAACAAAAAGCAAGAAAAGTAATTGATTGCCACTCTTTCAAATTTTTCAATTGATCACCCTCAACTTGGTTGCTGCCAAAAGACGGTTTACTATTCAGTGACCAACCAGACCTGATTTTATATATTTTTTTGATTATTTTTTTTAGTGTTCGCTCCCAATTCTTTCAATTCCAATGCTATATATGTTGAAAAACCTTTTTAGAATGTATTGAATATGTTTCACACTCATAATATATCAAATTTATATGAAATATTTACAGATTCTAAAATGTTGACATGTACACACACTTGAACAATTTTTAAGTCTTGATCGAACGTTTTTCCTTTGCTGTTGGGACCCTCATCACTTCTGGGGCCCTGTTGACTCAAGATGACTCAGGCTAATGGTTAATCTGCCTCTGCCAGTGGGATACTTACTCTCGCTTCGATCAACTTATCCAGCCATGTCTTGAGTGAAAACAGCCTTATATTGGAATTGCACCGTCATGAATTATTCTGTGCATTTGTAGTCAACTACAGGCCTCCCACCGTTATAACTGTGTTGCTGGGGTCCAAGAAAGCCAACACCACGTTATAATTCATGGCGCAGTCAATTCAGCAATTTCGGAGCTAAATCTGGCTATTTTGAAGCTAGACTAATATTGATACGAGGGTATTTGTAAAGTAATTACACATTTCACCGCTATGAATTATAAGCATATAACTTAGGCAAGTCCAGGGTTAAATGGTATGAAATGATGTCAGGATTTATTTCATCATTTTTTTCTATCCTGTAGCGTGTCGTTTATAGTGTATAGCATAGTTCACCCCCTTGGACAATATAGACTTTGAACAGTAACATTTTTTTGAAAAGAAATAGAAATAACGACAAAAATGCTGAATTTCTTCCAAGTGGAAAATTCGTTTTGATAACGATGGTGTTTTCATTATTGATGAATAGTATTTGATTAAACTTCACTTGCATTTGTTTTTTTCCTAGAAAATATGTAATTACTTTTTGAACACCCTAATATTTGGGGATCCACTGTCCATATGTGTCCTTACCTGAACTGAGTCTATAACAAACCACATTATGATGAGGGAGGCCTATATCATATACATATATGTATACATATCAACAGCAACTACCTTAGTCAGTCATCTCACTTGTACAAATCAGAGCCAACATATTTTCGATGACCTGTAAGATTAAAACCTATGGAGTTCCTTAATCTCATCACCCCTCCATTTATACTATCCCTAATCTACCCACACAATCTAACACCAAAGCACTTCCCTCCTACCCTGACTGACACCTTATGTCCTCTCCAAGACCTACTGCTGCTGCTAACACCACAGACTTTGTCACAAACTGAACTTTCTCTCATACAACAGGATGCCCCTAGCAGATGGGTTACCATCTTTTGCTCACAAAGCAAAGCTCCTGATGGTGGACTCATGTTTCACATCAAACGTATAACCTCTGAAGGTACACACACACACACACAGCACACACTATTGAAGATGGGAATACCTCCCGAAACATGTCTAGACCATTCATGAAAACATTTACAGATGGATAAATCTAACTTTCATACACTTTCACTCCTGAGTCTGTCTCACTCTCTATAGCTCAAATTATATATGTATATATATATATATATATATATATATATATATATATATATATATATATATGTGTGTGTGTGTGTGTATGAATAGTAGGCAATGAGACAGACACAGCAGTATTAGTATATGGAGAATTTGGTAATTGTTCAATCAATCCATAAATGAATTGATTAGTATGCTCTATATGTTTCAGCTGGGGTTTCCCACTTCAGTGGTGCGTGGTATGTGTGTACCTTTCAGTGATTAAAAGGTTTCTGTAGAAAATAAATTTAACATCAGATGTTTTGCTTTGGAAGCAAAAATGAGAATTGAAGAAGATTTTTTTTAGGGTCAGCATGATACATGGGATTTTTTTCTGTCTGTGTACTGAAGTCTATGTTGGTTTGCTCCGTATATATATATATATATATATATATATATATATATATATATATATATATATATATATATATATATATATATATATATATATATATATATATATATATATATATATATATATATATATATATATATATATATATATATATATATATATATATATATATATATATATATATATATATATATATATATATATATATATATATATATATATATATATATATATATATATATATATATATATATATATATGTATATATATATCCCTTCATTACCCAAATTATTTTACAGAATTAAATCATATTTTATGGCAAGGGTTTAAAAGCTCCAGGGTGACAAAATGTAACTTCCTTTTTCAGAAATCATGTTTTCTTCAAACTAATTAGAAACCATAAACCCAAACTGTCAACATAGGTTTCTTCAGTTTTTGAGTTGGTCCAGCTGGCTGTATATATTACTTGTACAGGACGCAGCAATGTAACTTAGGAGCTGAAAATTAGAACGCCTACTCCTTTTTATGTTTGTAAAAAAAACTTTTCTTTTTAAAATTTCTTTATAGTTGGTTTCAATGTTCAATGTAAGTTTATGCTAAACTGATCCCTTAGTTTGTGTCCGGCAGCATTAATGCATGATTTTTGAAAATTCAGTATATTTTAATGATCACCACCCATCAAAAGGTGAGAGAAATAACTTATTCATTAATCACCCTTTTTCCAATTTTCAAATCATCACTCATGAAATGTCATGCTGCCAAAAAATGTTGGTCATGAACCGTTTTCTATTGAGTGACTAACTAGACCTGTATTGAATCGTAATCTTAATTTGATAATTCATTATCGTACATATTCTTGGTTCTAAAACGTGATCCGTGCAATTTAAGATGAAATTTGTTTAATTAGATTAAAAATCAAATTCTGGATTTAAAGCATTTCGTTTTATTAAAACCTTTTTATATTTGTGTTGTCTGTAAGACTAATGAGATACAAAATTCATGTCCAGAATGTTGACTTCATTTAGTTCAACAATTTCTATTCACTGTACATTCAAATCGAATCCTTCCTGACATGTACTATGTATGTCCTTGTTATTGCATAATCCAAAAGATAAACTTAAAAGACACCGTTAACTCCCAGAGGATCTACTCTATCACGTAGCGACCATCTCAGTCTCTCTTCTTATCTTGTGTTGCCCTTTCAAGAAATATTTTTGTGCTAGTTTGACAGCCAAAAGTTGCATAATTTAAAAAGAAGTAGCCAAAAATAGCTCCAAATGGCCAAAAGACGATAAAAATAGTCAAAAACAGTAAAAATGGCCAAAAAGTTTAATTACACTCATGTTGATTTAGTGCTAAATCATACAGCCAAAACAAGAAACATTGATTTTTTTTCGAAAAGTGCTAAATTGGCCACACTGTGACTACTAATATATTACTTCCTGTACATAGGATGCAAAGAACACAGCTCTCATACAACAAGGTCAACACAAAATTTGATTTTCGATTTAATGTATCAAAAAACGCTTATTATGTTTTGAAATCACTCATCATTTCATTCTGGTGTTATCAGGAGACTAGTAAATCAAATATGGCTGTTAGTCTAGTATCAGTAACCTCTACCCTACCAGAACCCAACCATCAGGGTATGAGGTGCTGAGTTACTTTTGGAAGAATTTTATTTCCCTAAAAAGTGTACCTCAAACAAAGGGGAAATACAGCTATTTCACTGCTGTAGGATTGAAAACAGACCAAAAAACAACAATAAAATGAAACAATTAGACTTTATGTCAATACCCAGAGCCTTTGAGAGTCGGGTAAAGCCATTGCATCACACTGGGGCCTGGAGGGACAAGAGGGGGCATGGAGTCCCAAAGAAGGAAGCCAAAGAGTTTCTTGAATAGAATCGTTTATTGTAACTTTCAAGTCGATACGATACCTACCATCAATTAAATAAGTTGACTCTATCACTTATTGGTGGATGAATATAGTATGGTGTAATGAAAGGGTTATAGCAAATGAAAACAGGATGGCTAAAAGACTTAGGTGTTTGTGCAGTGTGTATATAGGGGTGGGGAGAAACAGCTTTGCACTGCCTTTTAAATTTCCTCTTGGAAGCCCATGTCAATACCTATTTGTACTGTGTGGAAAAAAGTAGACTAAAATGTTTTTCACGGTACGAAAGATGAAGCAATTATTAATCGGTGCTTCTTACAACAAACCGGGTTTAATCAGTGTTGTTGGATTTAGGTTATTCATGTTTCTGACATTTATATCTATTTATCTATCGAAACTTTGCCCAGCCCTAACCATTTGTTGTAGAAACTTCAACTTCTGCATACATACTCCTTTCAATTGGTCAAGAAAATTTTTCTCTTTTAAATTCCTCCGCTAAATAGGTTTTAGTGGGACATTCAATTTGCAATGAAAGTTTATTCTAAATTTGTCTCTTAGTTAGTATTTAGCTGTATTCGTACTCAAATTTTTTGTGATTTGTTTTGCATTTTGGTGATCCCAGCCCCACAAAAGGCAAGAAAAGTTATTTATTAAATGATCACCCTATTCGTAACAATTTTTCAATTGATCACCCTTTCAAGTAAAAAAGAACAGCCCTGTTTTTCTTTTTTTTTTTTCAATCATAAATTTATGATTCCAACCATACTGGTTGTATAAAGGCAGTTTTGCATAAAGACAGGCTGTTGATTGATCTAGTTGTCTTTGGTAATGTTGTCAGATTTGGGCAGAAGGGAAGGTAATCCGAACTTTATCTCAGGGACTTACTCAAGAAAGACATTGTAATAGCAGTGGCTTTGTAAATTGAGTGAGCCTGAAGACAGTGTTTCAATACGAATTAAATAAAAAAAATAATCCCAAATAGCCTGAACATACCATAAAGATATTGAAAATTGATTAAAAAGCTGTGAAAAATGTCCCAAAATAGCCCCAAACCCCCCTCGCTGATTTAGCAATTTTTGCTCTGCCAAAACGAACCTTGGCAACACTGCCTTTGATGCAATAAACTAGTATTGAACCTTAGCCTCCAGACTCTGCCTCTTAAGGCAGGGCCACCTTAAAAGGCTGGTGTTGAGGTTCTGTCCCTAGACTTTCCCTCTTGAGGCATGCCCGTCTTAAGTGACTGGTATTGAGCCTCTGTCTCCAGACTCTCCCGATTGAGCCATGGTTGCCTTAAGGGGCTGGTATTGAACTTCTTCTACCATAAAGATAAAAATCAGATTATCTCCTCATCTGGCCAAATCTGACGACTCTAGGCTGTTGGTACAAATTCCTCAGCTCCACTATTCTTTCGAAAACATTTTCTTCTCAGTATTATTAACTTGCAGTGAAATATTCTGGATTTCATCATTCCAATCTCTACATTATAATAAGCAACTTGTCTGTCCGTCCGTCACTTATCTGTCTGTACCACTTGGGTAAAGAAATTTACTTTTCAAGTGGTGGGGGGTTGTTACATCTCAGAAATCCAGGCAGAACAAATATTTTAGTATGAATGTTGGGATTCGCCAATTTATAAAACCCC
Source organism: Thysanoteuthis rhombus (assembly GCA_963457665.1). Taxonomy (NCBI): domain Eukaryota; kingdom Metazoa; phylum Mollusca; class Cephalopoda; order Oegopsida; family Thysanoteuthidae; genus Thysanoteuthis; species Thysanoteuthis major. The sequence continues at coordinate 11,899,160 of OY735226.1, read as the reverse complement.
ACCTAAAAGTCGCCTTTGCCGACCTTTAAGGTCAATGTCATGTCAGTACCTATTTATGTATTTAGTTTTAAGAACTGTCAATCAAATCTGTCATAGGTTTCTTCAGTTTCCAAGTTGGTCAGGCTGGCTATGTATACATGTATGTATGTATGTATCACATATACAAGCAGTACTTATGTAGCTACAGGTCTGAAAATTTGAATATTCACTTCTTATAATGTCTACAAAAAACATTCTATAAATCCGCCCCTAAATAGGTGAGGGGACAATTTGCGGTATAAGTTTATGCTAAATTGGTCCCTTAGCTTGTGTCCTGCTGTATTCACGCTTGTTTTTTTGAAAATTCAGACTTTTTTTATGATCATTGCCCAACAAAAGGTAAGAGAAATAACTTTATCCAATAGAGCAAATAAACCGGAAACCTAAAATTTACTCATTTTTATGTGAAGAGAAAACTTACTAGAATTTCTTCTCAAGATAGGTTTTTAGTGAGCATTTAAATTTACAATGTAAGATTATGCTAGATTAGTCTCCCATTTGTAACCGTTTGTGATGCTTTTTTTTATAATTCAAAAACTTCCAGTGATCACTGCCCAACAAAAGGCAAGAGAAGTAACTCCTTCATTGACTCCCTCTTTCTCCAATTTCTTAGTTGATTCCCTCCATCATGGCATGCTGTCAAAAGATGTTGGTCACTTGTCAGTTTTAATTGAGTGACTAACTATACCTGAAAAAATCATTTGCTTTTTTTCCTCTTATTTTCTTATAAATAGCTGTAATTAGCAGTTTATAGGTCTGGAATTATCGCCCTTTTTGGGGGGCTAATACTTAAATTAATTACTCAGAAACCGGTGACCTGATAGAAATGAAAATGTTTTTTTTAGAACTTGTCTGAACATTTCAACGGTATTGTGGTAACAAAAATTGCATTAGGATGTGCCATTTCTGTTGTGTTATTGTCACAAAGCAGAAAATCCCCCAAAACAAACATACATAAATTGGATCATTATAGTACAAGATAATGTTTTTATTATTATTTGATTTGGGATGTTTGATTTCAAGCCCATTAATGGGCATCTGGATTTAGTCTTTTAGTATACTTCTTTTCTTTTTGTTTAAACCATTCTAAAAAAATCAGTTTTTGTTTTCATTGTTAATGTGTATTTTAATGACATATTTTAAAAACAAAGAATGCATAACTTTCATAATTATTATTATTATTATTATTATTATTTACAAATAAATGTTTTTCTTTCATACACTTGGCTCCTTGTTAATTCATCTTTTCTTTTGTGTTAATGATGGAAAATAAAAATTATTGTTAATATTTGTCAAGCTCATACTATTGAGTTTTGGCTTTATTTTCTTTTGTCAAGACAATGACAATGACCTCACCAAAAGCAAGTGTCCACATGATGGTAGGAATAAGAGTATCACGTGCCAAAATTATTGAAGAATTCACTCTCTCAACTCAGGTCAACTTGTTTTATTTCATGAACTGTAAAAGAGTTGAAATAGGATACGTAGTTTTAGAATAATTTTGAATGGAGAAATAAATTCTGTTTCATTTATCTTTTAGATTTTAATGGGATAAGGAAAATTGACCCTAGTGTAGCCAAGCTTGTTCTATTATTCTCATAAAAAGTACCAAATTTACCATAAAAGTACCAAATATAACAAAGGCATCTTAAATACTAAAAGATTGAAAGAATTCTATGAAACTTTATACAAATATTAAAAATCTGCTTCTTTTATGTCTATTTCTTTTGAATGAAGTTTAACAGTTCTTTCCGATGAGACCCCACTCAATCGCTTTCTGTCGGTAGTTGGTTGTGTATAGAAACTAAAACGAAAAACATATAGATATTTATCTTAACTATTATATGAAATAAACTATTATATGAAAAAAAAAATGTACCAAAAGATGTCAAAAATGTCTTTCCCAACTATTATACGAGATATTGATTTGACAGAAAAGAATTTCTAAAATGTACAGACTCTTTTGAGCACAGTACCAAACGTACCAAAAGATGTCAGAAATATTTTTCCCAAATTTTATATGAAATATAGATTTGAAAGAAAAGAATTTCTAAAATGTACCAAACGTACCAGAAATGTCAAAAGTATCAACTTTGTATGCATATAAGAAAATCGATGAACAGCGTGACTTTTATATATAATAATTATGTCATCCACAGACGGCTATATCATTGTTTCGCGATTCTTCAGTGTGGCTAAAGACTATGCAATATCCCTTCCAGTATCACGAGGTAGGATCGAAATCTTCGCTTCAGACTCAGAGACATGTTCTACCCCTGCCCTACGCAGAACTGGATGGTCGGTAGAACCGAATTAAGCAACATTTACTAACACACAACTCCCCATCCACCACAGTGCTCTATTCCAGAGTTGGAAGAGCATTGTATAGAACTTACGAGTCCCCTACCTAACATATATATATATATATATATATATATATATATATATATATATATATATATATATATATACATGAAAATATGAATATATGTGAAAATTCTCTCTTTTTGAGATCATTTGTTGTTTGCCATGTAACCATTTAGGGGATTTTAAAAACAAAACTGTTATATTAATATGGCACCCCAGCAGTGTTGATCAAACACCACCTTTCTATATATAGATGAAGTTATGAATCAATCTAATTATCTATCTATCTAGACTCTATTTTTTTCACCACTGAGTGCTATAACCATATGATCCCCGACATCTATACTGAATGCCTCTCAGGATTTTTTCCTCCTGATATATTCTTCATTCATATACGCTGATACGTTCTTTAATAAAATTCTGTCAAATACTTTTTAATTGAATGAAAACATTCGTGAACTATCGGCCATCTTCCTAATACTGCTTGAGCGTTATCTCTTCCAAACTAAAAACAATACTCCAACATTAGAGGAAAAGAGTAGAAAAAGTATGAGATATAACATTCAAATGTGGCAAAATATAAAAGAAATATCAGTGTACTCCTATTCGCGCGTATTAGTTTTATCATTGGAAAAATCAAACGTTTGAAAATGAAGTTCTTTGATCCGTGTATGTAAGCGAATCCAGCTTCTAATTGCCGTCTATGTGACTTAAAGGGAGGTAACCTGCATAGGAGTAAGCTCCCTTGCACCTACCACTCGGCTGTGTTAGGCGTAAATTACAATTGTCGGAACTGTGGCCGGCAGAAAATAGGATTTCGTGACGAACTGGACAAACTTAGAAAATATTAACGCCCAAGATAGATAGAGGTCGGAAGAATCTTGGGGAAGTTCTGTGTCCAACGACGAATGCTTAAAAAAAAAAAATGATGATGATGATGATGATGATGATGATGATGATGATGATGATAGATTAAATTGGAAGAGGTATTTGTATTCACTCGTGTCTGCCTATCTGTCTGTCTGTTCATACAATATCTCCAAGAGTTCTCAAAGAATGTAAAAAAAAAAAAAAAAAAAGAAATTTGGAAATGTGGGGCATTGATTACGAAAGAATTAATCAGATTTAAGGGTGAATCCAGGAATTTGATTTAGATTGAGAAATATTTTCTCAGTCTATAACAGAGACAAATCAAGCAAGACGGTCCCAGACTAAAGGAACGTGACTCAATATTTGTACATCTAGAGTTTTCTCTCTAGTGATACAAAAACCCTGAACTTTTTCAAATAATTATGTATTATGATTATTCGTGTATAATGCGCACCATTTCCAGATTTTTAAGGATAAAACTTACTGGTGCATATTATATATGATAACTGAATGTTACCATCTTTTTTCCAGCCAAGTACGTAGCTATATTCATTATATAAAATTCAATTTTAGGGGATACAAACTAAGTAAAATGTTGAACGAGAGCTAAATTTAGTCGCTACCAATTCTGAAAAATCAACGCGTGCTATACACAGGAGATATTTTATCCAGGATTTCATAGTCTATGATTAGGACAGCATATTATACACAAGTACGTATTATACACTAATGATTACAGTGTTTACTCAAGTTTATCCTTACAATATATCCCAAACTGTTCAATGTATTTTTATGATATCTTGTGGAAGGGTAGGTTTTGAGGCAAGGAAGAACTGATTAAATTTGCAGTTACTGAAATTCTTTATAGTATTATCTTCAGCATCGTAGATAGATACATAAACTAGCTTTCATTCAGTTTTTAGTGGTGATCACTGAGGTATATGCTTCCTGAGCGCTTTCTTGTTAGATCTATCTATCTATCTATCTATCTATCTATCTATCTATCTATCTACTAGCACTGACTAAAATGTATACATATTACTGCCTCCTAATAGAATCATCTCTCCTTGAAGTCATTAAAATAAGAAATCAAGCAAGATGAATTCAAGGAGTCATGATTTAATAAAATCTTCCAAATGTTGACCCCAGAATTAACCAAGGTTCTAGAGTAGGAACGTAATTATCAGAAACTCAGGAGGCTCCAGCTGTATCTCATTATACCCTCAAACTTCACATAATCGTATCACGTATAATACATTGAATACATTGCTACAACCAAACGTATACACACACACACACACACACACACACACACACACACACACACACACACATATATATATATATATTTATGCATACATGTGTATGTCTATATACATATAAATGTATACATGTACATTCCTATGTATGCATATATACATATATATATATATATATATATATATGTATGTATATATATATATATATATATATATATATATATATATATATATATATATATATATATATATATATATAATGTTTTTGAGCTGTAATCCTGTATGTAAAATTTGTAATCAAAATGGTTGCTCATGGAGATGGCTTTCATTATAATTTTCGCAAGTGGGACGCCAACTAAACTTTTTCGAGATGTCCAAGAGTCTATTATACATTACTTGCAACCTCCAGGAAGATTTTCGGACGATTGATCTCCATGTTATTGGTGTTATTAAGACGATGTTTCGAACAATCCATCCTACCTTCTTCTTCATGTGCATTTTCCGAATGTGATGTTCGTAAACAAAATAATCTGAACATCTTCCCAGAGAGGATAATGCTCGCCTTTCTTTCTCACCAGATATGGCCAGCCACTCCGGGTCTTTCTATTTCAGCTTTGATAATAGCTTTTTTGTGGCCATCGTGTTGCACTTTGAGAGGCCTGTCAGTTTCTCCAGAATAAATCTTTCCACATTTACAAGGCATAGCGTATTAAACAGACTTCGGTCAGACTCTTCGGCTAAATGTCGTGTTAACAACTCAGACAGCAAGGAACAGTTCAATTGTCCGTAAAACCCTTTGAATGTTAACGATCATTCTCAAAATTCTAGAGAGCTTAAAAAAAAATGTTTAAAGTATTTGATTTCACCCAAGCGATAAAATATGTGAAAACGCAAGATATTGCTTGAAATTTCATTGTGTTTTATTTTCCAAATGAATTATTTCAGCATTATTCAAAGTGACCGTCTGAGATTAGGCAGACCGGTTACTTTCTCTACACGGACACAGGAACATAAAATAAACCCCATCCCTTGTAACAGATATGTACTTGGGACCAAATCGTAAAATAAGATATTTGCGGGACCTTGAAATCTTGTTCGGATAATCAGAAAATCGGAAAATTTGTGTTCGGATAACCAGTGTTCCTCTCTAAATACTGATAATAGACGGGATTAACAGTCCACAGAAGTACCCTTACGCTGGCAATGGGAACAGCCCTCCCTGCCCAGACTTCATATAATACAAGTTCCTCCTTGTCTCGGAGTTCATCGAAGTTATTGCGATATGTGAAATAGACTTAGACGTGAAAAGCACCCAAAGTGGTGTCACTCACTTCAATTCCACAAATGAACACTTAATGTTGCAGGGAAAGAAAACCTCATCAATCGACTATAGCAAGATGTTGGAGTGTGCATACCCCTTCTATTGTCACTAAAAGCTGAACTAAAATCAGTTCATATACAATGCTACGATGCAGGGGAGGTAAATATAAAAATCATTGGATCCGTCACAAAATTTAATCAATTCTTCCTTTGCCTTTTGCTCTACCTTTCATAGAATATCATTTAGATTCATTGAGAACTTTTAGAGATATTGTATGGACGAACATGAATGAACATATAAATGTATGGAGGAAAATTTAGAAAAAAAACTCTTTCCAACAGACAAATATTCCTGGATCCACTTTAAAATTCAGCCAATTCTTTCTACCCTTCCACAAAATGCCATTGAAATTCATTGGGAACTTTCAGAGATACTGTGTGGACATAGAGCTACAATGCAGGAGAAGTGAGGGTAAAAATTCCTGGATCCGCTGCAAAATTTAATGACCTCTTCCTGAGTCTTCATTGACAGACGTGAATAAATCACGTTGGTGAGTAATCAATGGTTCTAGGACAATTTCCCTCCAGATAATTCCCCACCCGGATAATTGTTCTCTGATAATAGCATAGCAACTGCAAAGCCAAAGTTAAAGGTTTGGGAAATTGAGTAGTTGGCCATGTAAATGATCACCCCCGTGGGGATATTGTCCCGGGGCAAATTGTCAAGTATCATTTGTGAGAGGGGGGTATTCAAGAGGCAGTTGACCTATGGGCACCATTGTTCCAAGGGCATGTGACCTGATACTGTAATTAATAAAATGCCGTACTTCTCTTTCTCTCAAACCACTACAGCCCCCCCCCTGCCCCGACAAACTTAGCCACTCTTCAGTCTTCTTTGTTGTTTGAAACTGTCAACCAAAACTGTCACCATAACGTGTAAGGGCCGGGCCAAGTTTTCAAGTTGGTCTGGCTGGCTACGTATCACACGTACAGGCTGCATCAATGGAGCTAGAAGGCTTAATTTTTTCAACATTTACTCATTATTATGTCACGAAAAAAATTTGAAAATTTACTCCAGAATAGTTTTTTTTGACAGTGGTAAATTGATCACTAGTTTATGTCCAGCAGCATCCACTCTTGTTTTTTTTTGTTGAAAATTCAGACTTTTTTTTAATGTTCAAAATACGGGGGAAGTAATCTACAGATTGATCACCTCTTTCTCACTTTTTGATTGATCACCTCCAACACGGCATGCTGGCAAAAGACGTCGATCACGTGACGGCTTCTATTGAGGGACCAACCAAATCTGTCTTGCTATTGATAATTAGGTCCGAGCAAAAATAATTGCAGTTTTTCTTATTTTGAATTTTGATGCTTATTAAATATATATATATATTTTAACTCTTTAGCGAAGTAAAAAGAAAAATCCAAATTTTTCAATTGTTGAAAGAAACCCCAAACCTGCTGCAAGATCCAGATAAGTACAACTGAATCTGCCGTATTTTTCATTTATTTCACTCATTTGTTCAGCTTTGTTTCAATATTCATCGTCGGTGGACTCAAACCAAGTTAAAAACTTATTATATAAAGGAGATGTATGCTCAAGCTCAAACTACCCACCTGGCTGTACAAAACCTATATTAATCCAACAGACACGTTTGTAATCCTCCAGCACAAAGCTGGACCCCGATGTAGACGCAAATAGGCTAAGATAGGATGTAAGCTAGGCAGGTTTATCGGATAGATCACGTGAATAACATAAGATGAAGAAGGAAAAATCTATATACCTTTTCTCATACCTCTCAAATCTTCACTCTTAATCCTCTATCCTTCACCCTCTACAGCGCTGCGTGCACTCAGGCCTGTCTGCTTTACCACCAAGAGCCGACAGAATGGATGCTAAGAACTGGTGAAGCTATAAAACCACTCTTAACGATACCAGCAGTGACCACTCAACTAGACCCTCTCTAACACGTCATGGGCCAGTGCAACAGGGCATAGCTCCCCACACTCCCCATGGCCTGCACAATGAAAGTTATACTGCCCGTTCTTGCTGGGTCTTTGGTTCCGAAAAGCCCAGCAACATCACTCGCTATGGTTGGGGTTGATGTGCTCCAACAGCGACTACCCAAACACTACACCAGGAAAACGCCCGTTCTTGCTGGGTCATCGGTACCAAAAAGGACAAGCTGCATCATTTGCCTTGGGTGGGAGCGACGTACCCCAACAGCGACCATCCAAACAAAACCCGAACCCAAAAACCCTCATCAAGAGAACAACGTTATACATCAGCACCTGCAACTTAGGAACACTCTCAACAGACTCTCAGCTAACCCATCAACAGAATGAAATCAAAAACATCAAACTGGACATCATCGGTATTAGCGAAATTAGAAGACCAGGAGAACTAACAGAATTGAAAAGCAATCATCTTCTCAACAGCTACGGAATAGAAAAAGTAAAACAAAGTGGAATAGGCTTTCTCATCAATAAAGACCTAAAAGACAACTTGGAAGCTTTCAAAGCTATCTCAGACCGCATAGCCAGCATCAACATATAACTCTCTAAGAGGTACAAGCTAAATGTCATTCAAGTCTACACTCCCACTTCGCAATCAATTAAAGAAGAAATAAACAACTTCTATGATGACTTGAACCCCCTATTACAAAATACCAAAAAATACTTCAATCTCATCATGGTAGATTTCAATGCACAAGTAGGAGAAGGAAACGAACGCTGTGCTGGAGAGAGTTATGAAGATCTTGTTAACTTTGCAGCTGAAAACGACTTCAAAATCATGAATATATTCTCCAAAAAGAAACCCAATAGGAAATGGACTTGGAAGAGTCCCAACCACAAAACCAAAAACGAAATAGACTACATCCTAACGGACAAAAGCGGCACCGTCAAATTCTAAACCGGGTAAACATAGGAAGCGACCATAGTATGGTAAGATGTAAGATGCAAATAAACATCAATAAAGAACGCACAAGAATGTTCCACATCATACTGCAACCACTAAACGTACTAAATGAACTAACCCCAGCCTTCTCCAGGCTTACCGATGAAAATGACACCAACATCAACGAACTCCACAGCAAATTAACAACCTCTCTAATAGAAGCTGCCACTATGTTGAAACCAAAAAAAAACAACTCACAGACTATTAGCAAAATCTCAAACGATACCGGGAAACTCAAAGAGAAGCGCAGAAACCTCAAACCACCATCAACAATAATGGAAAAATGAAGGAGACCAAACTAAACAAAATAATAAAAAAGAAACTAAGAAAAGAAGGTACATGACAGCTACCATCGAAACCACTCTAAAAAAACGTCGGGCCTCCAGAGCAGTGAACAAAGCTCTCTGTATATGACAGAAACAAATAAATGGCATACTCGAAGATAACAGAGACATAAAAACAGATAGAATTGTCGAACGCGCCCAAAAATTCTACCAAGAACTTAACTCTTAAAAACACCGACAGCAAAACAACGACCAGGATACGTAAGACGCTGACAATTAGTTCGAGGGCTTCTCAGAAGTTAAACCATGGGAGGTAAAACAAGCCATCAAACAAACCAAAAAAAGAGAAGTTCCTGGACAAGATAACATCACCATCGATCTACTCAAAAAAGCTGACAAGATCGTCAACAAAAAACTAGCCATTCTATTCAAAACAGAGTTAAGACTGGAACACAGCAATCACAATACTTCTACAACTACAGGCCTATAAGCCTACTCAACTGTATCTACAAACTTTTCACAAAAATCATCACCAATTGGATCGCTGAAACACTATATGAAAACCAACCACGGAAACAGGCTGGATTTGTAAGAAGCTACTCGACCACGAATCATCTCCATTCAATAAATCAGTTGAAAGTGAAAGCAGCAGCATATACAATGCCACTCGCTGTAGCATTTATAGACTTTAAAAAGGCATCCTACTCTGCAGAAAGTCCCATGGTCATGAAGGCCATCACTCTAAAAATTATAGACCTTGTATACTTCAAAGTACTGCAACATATATATTATTACAGTGACTCATTTATCAGGCTACGTAGAAAACTCTGAACCCTTTTAACTCCAAAAAAGAGTAACACAAGGTGATACCAGCTTATCCAAACCCTTCACAGCCTGCCTCGTGATGATCTTCCGAAACCTGGAGTGGGAGAATAAAGGAATCAAAATAGACGGCAAATATCTGAACAATCTCAGATTTGCAGACGACATTGCCCGTTTTGTAGAGAATCTACACGACCTCCAAGTAATGCTAGACAAACTAAACAAAGAAAGCAAGAAAATCCGTTTACATATGAACTTCAGTAAAACGAAAGTCATGTGCAACAATCACATCGAGAATAAGAATATAACTGTCGAAACCGGAGATATAAAACTGGGGAAAGTAGACCACTACATCTACCAAGAACAATCAATCTCTATGAAACCCACAGAAGAAGAAGAAATCAAGCATAGAATCACTCTGCAATGGCAAGCCTTCTGCAGAGCAAGCCCGCCCTTCAAAGACAAGACGATCCCAATAATCCTAAAAAGGAGAGTATACAACCAATGTATCCTCCTGAGAGTCACTTATGGAGCTGAAACTTGGAACCTAACCAAGAGACAAACCCGCAGACTGAAAAGCATGCATCATGCGCATGAAAGAATCATGCTTGGCCTCACATGGAGGGATCACAGGACAGCATAGTAGATCAGGAAGAAAACGGGAGTCCGAGACATCATAGAATCTATTGGAAAATTTAAATGGTCATGTGCAAGTCATGTTGAAAGAATGGCAGACAACCGATGGACATCACGACTCACAACATGGATCCCCAGCGATTACATACGAAACTGAGGCCGAAAAAATACAAGATGGAGAGATGAACTAGACAAATTCAGAAAACACTGGCTCTGCGACGCACATGATAGAGAAATGTGGTGAATCCTGGGGAATGTCTATGTCGAATGACAGACGTTGAAAGACTGATGACGATGATTATGAAGAAATATGTTTTAACTATGTTCATAAAATTTATCATATTAAACTGTGAGTTTCGCTCTATTTATTCAAGCTGACCCTCCCCATTTTTATGGTTCATTGGGGGCTGTTAAATCAAAGATGGACGAAAGGAAATTCGAGCAATTTTGTATGTGTTTAAAATGACATAAAAACGAAAACTACCCGCAATATCAACCAAGCATTTAGCTGGGGAACTCTCAACGAACGTACGGTTCAACATTGGTTCCAAAATTTCGAAACAGAGCCTTGAAGGCGTGGACGTCTGTCTGTGATTGACGACATCCGATTGAAGTGAGCCAAAGCAAAAAGTTAATATCAACCAGTCAGTTTTTGGACCTTTGCACCAAATTGAAAAAAGCAAAATTGCCCGACATATCACACGAGTGACCCTTGAAGGGGAGGTCTTACACAACCAAGCAGCTGCAGCTCAAAACGAAGAACACATCGGTTCCAGGACCCCATGACTTATGCTTCCAGAAAAAAATGGACTTGTTTCTAGTGGGCCCAATTGAGTAGATTCTGAAGGTTCTTATTTCGATTATTAACTTTTATTCTATGCTAGAATAAACTACTTTGAAGTTGATGGAGAAAAACTGCAATTACTTTTGCACCGACTTGATATTAACGAGGGCGTGATGACTATTGAGTTTTTATGCATCAGTTTTATATTACATTGACAAGCAAATTAATCATTCATAAATGCTGATCTTTATCGTAAATGTTGGAACTGTAAATATTGGAATTTAATTATGTATTGAATAAATCTCTACTCTGGTTATTATTGCATCGTCATGTAGTTGAGTTATCGACCAGAATGTTTGCTGAATGGCGAGTCTTTTGCATGATGTATATTTGCGTAAACTGAGAAGCATGCAACGTGCACAGAAGAGAATCATGCTCAACATCACACGGAGAGGTCACAAGACAGCACAATATATCGAGGGAAAAATAGAAGTAACAGATATCATACAAACCATTACATAACTCAAATGGTAATGGGCTGGTCATGTTGCCAAAATACAAGACAACCGCGGGACATCACTACTCATAACGTGGATCCACAGAGATCATATGCGAAACTGTGACCAGCAAAAACAAAATTGCATGACGAATTAGACAATTTCATAAAGTATTGGCTCTGCAACGCCCATTGTAGGTCTAGCAAATTTTGTGAAAGATCTATGTCCGACAATGGGTGCCTAAAGGCTGCTACTACTAATGAAGCGTAAATATTAGGAACAATGCTGATTTAGTTCGATAAAACTGGTATATAAATATAATACAAATCAGGAATGCAATTTGATATAATACGATATCCGGTGTATGATCAGCTCATTTCATGAATTGCTCGATATAATCATCATCATCAGTCTTTTAACGTCTGTCGTTGGACGTAGACCTTCCCCAGGATCTGCCACATTTCTCCATCATGGGCGTCGCAGAGCCAGTATTTTCTAAATTTGTCTAGTTCATCTCTCCATCTTGTATTTTTTCGGCCTCAGTTTCGTATGTAATCGCTGGGGATCCATGTTGTGAGTCGTGATGTCCATTTGTTGTCTGCCATTCTCGCAACATGACCTGCACATTGCTATCTGAGTTTTCTAATGGATTCAATGTTGTCTTTGACCCCCGTTTTCTTCCTGATATATTGTGCTGTCTTGTGATTTCTCCATGTGAAGTTGAGCATGATTCTCTCATGCGCATGATGCATGCTTTTCAGTCTGCAGGTTTGTCTCTTGGTTAGGTTCCAAGTTTCAGCTCCACAAGTGACTATCGGGAGGATGCATTGGTTGTATACTCTTCTTCTTCAGATTATTGGGATCGCCTTGTTTTTGAAGGTTGAACTTGTTTTGCCGAAAGGTTGCCATCTCAAGGTGATTCTCCGCTTGATTTTCCTCCTTGCTTGATATATTCAACATCAAACATTAGATTGATTTAGAATAGAGCTTATAATATAATGAAGTAAGGATTCACAACACAGATGTTCATGCTGATGCCCTGTTAAGGCTTCTTCAGACAAATCTTCGCCTGGAGATGTCCAAACAAGGCAGAAACATAAACCTGTTTGTGTAGATAATCCTCACTCCATGATATATATATATATATATATATATATATATATATATATATATATATATATATATATATATATATATATATTACTCAAAATCCATTGTCATCAACTTTTTACAGATGTCTATTTGTCTGCCAAGACGAATTAGGAGACGGAAGCTTCAAAGACAGGAAAGGATTAAAGCTATGTTACTGATAACTGCTGATGCGAAATATCCGTCTGTGCGCATAACAGATAACGGCATACACAGGCATAATCTGGGTCTAAAACGGAAATATTCTTTAAAAAAAATATACATTGTTCAGATTGACGCAGCACCAGTAGTAGCAAAAGTCAGTTGGCTGTTTCTGACAGGTTTATAATTCATTATATTTTTTATAATACCGTGTTTCCCGAAAAAAATACGCACCATGAAAATTTTGAATAACCCTTTATTGCATGGAAGGGTTGAACAGAAATTCCAACAATAGACATGTCAAAACTTTTCACTAAATTGAGGTTCGGTTTTGTGATCACACGAACGATTTGAAAAGATTTGGTTCCTACTGGGAAGCAGCCGTTTATCAAAAAAGGCCTCGATCCGTGCTATCTAATTCTACTTAGGTACATCACACCCAATCACCGCAGAGAGAAACCAAACAACACATTTTCTGACTGTTCACAAAGTTGGGTCCCAAGGCAGAAGGTTTACTCTCTTTCAACTGTGTGTCGACAAACAGGAAGAAAGAGCCACTTGAATAATTGTTTTAAGCATGCAAATTCAAATCTGTCTTGTGATCACACAACTGAAACGAAAACGGAAGAACTGAACTTTTGTGGAAAGGTGTTAGCGCATCTGTAGTTTCTTTTGGGAATTTGCTTTGTTAAAACGTCGTTTAGATGAGCAGAATGAAAATTTTGTAACATCTTTTATTTTTGAAATCGTGATTTATAAATCAAGCACCCCCAGAGATTTTAAAACGATAGAAATCACTTTAATTTATACGTATCATTTTTGACGGGTACATTGGTAATATATATATATATATATATATATATATATATATATATATATACATATATAGACTGAGGCAAGTGATTCTTTTTTTTGACGTTTCGCTCGTTCAAAGCTTTTTCAAGAACTGTTCTTGACAAAGCTCCATATGAGCAAAACCTCAAAAGGAAGTAACACCCACCTCCGCAAGAATGTTAACTTTATAACCTTAAATTTCCTGCATTTTGCGAAAGATTGCTCTTCAATTCATTTTAAAAAATACATAAACAGACGTTAATTTTGAAATTGTAAAACACTCCGATTTTTAAAAAATTCTTAACTGCCAAGCGGATGCAAATCTCGTAAACTATAAAACAAGTCACGTTCATGTGCGTGACGTAGACATTTCCTGTTTCTCGAAATCTGTTCACATCAATTAAAATTTTTTTTCTTAAGACTCGTTAATTATCATTTTTCGATTTTATTTCTTTTAATCAACTTTGTAAAACAATATATTATAAGTATATTATTTATCTATATGAAGATAACGAAGACTTATTCATTTTACAATTAATCATACTTAAATTAATTTTGCGCAAATTAGCAAACTCTTTGCATTTTCCAGGTTAATTGATATATGCATATCATGCACTTAATTTAATTAATCTCTGGGCATTTTTTGGATGAGATGCACACACAAATAGGCAAGCAAATATATATATATATATATATATATATATATATATATATATATATATATATATATGTGTGTGTGTGTGTGTGTGTGTATATCAACGCTCCCTTATTCGAGTTTGAGCACTCTTTAAGTGAGGTAACTTGTTCATTGTAAGCTTATGCAATGCTCTTCCAACTCCAGAATAGAGCACTCTGGTGGATGGGGAATATATGCGTGAATAAATATATCACTTTAATTCAACCTTACTGACCGTCCAGTTCTGGTGGAGTAGAGGAAGATGCCAGTCTCTGGGTGTGAAGCGAAGGTTTCGATCCTACCTCATGGTACTGGATAGGATAATGGATAGTTTATAGACACACTAAAGCATGGTATAACAACGAAACAGCTGTCTGTGGATGACACAATAATATATATATATATATATATATAAGCATATATCCGGCAAAACTACGGGGTTACTGATGTATCGATCGGTAATAATATGCGTACAGCTTATTTGATATTTAATCTATTCTCAATAGTTCAAGTGTTTTAATTTCAAGTTTTTCATGACTCAACTCAGATCAAGCTTTTTCAAAAGGTGATCAGACATGAAATCTTGCGAGAAAATATTACGTGAAAAGAAACACCACTGATACCGTGTTGTATAAAAAGAAGTCAATGGAAAGAAACTTATTGTATCAGAGATATAACTAATATCATGTAATAAACTAACAATATCTCTAAAAAGGATGGGAAAAGTTTAATGCCAAACGGATGGGGGGAAAATTTTGAAGATTTATACATAAACATCTTGAAGTCCTAAAATATTTTACATAAACACAAGTATGGTCAATCACTCAATAGAAACTGTCACATGACCAGCGTCTTTTGGCAGCACACCTTGGTGATCAATCCAAAAAAAATGAAAGAGGGTGATCAATGAATAAGTAAGTTTTCTTACCCTTAGTTGAGCAGTGATAACTGAAAAAGTCAGAATTTCTATAACACAAACTTTGTATGCTGCCGGACAAAGAACAAGGGAACTTTATATAAACCTTCATTCTAAATTGAATCCCCACAAATAAAAAAAAAAAACAAACTTTTTCTTTTGGAGGGAGGGTTCAAAAGACAAAAAAGACAAAAAACTTTTTTCTTGACATAAGGAGTAAATGTTTCATTTTTTTAGCCCTCTAACTCTGTTGATGCGACCTGTATGCGTGACATGTACATACATAGCAAACCGACCAGCCAGAATCACTTAAAAGCTTAAGAAACCTCTGTAAACACTTTTGGTTGACAGTTTCTGGTAACGTTACTATCGCATATTTCATTTCCATCATTGACACCAACGTTAGTTGACATGTCCTGAATAAATCAAACATCTTTCTCAAATATTATCGTTGTCTTCAGCCAGTTTGTGCCCATCAATGCAGATCCTCCTATATCAGCTGAATTTTCTCGCGTGTCTTTTCTACACCACAAAAATGGTTTTGCAATAGTCCTATGACCATGACTGGATTCAGCATTAAACGAAATAAGCACGTGCTTAGGGTTTCAGAAGAAAAACAGGCGACCACAGGTCTGATGATGATGATGATGACCACCATCATCATCAGCAACAGCCTTTTAGTGTCCGTCGTCGGACACAGACCTTCCCCAGGATTCGCCACTCCTCTCTATCATGGTTCGTCACACCACCTTATATTTTGCCGGCCACATTTTCGCATATGATCTCTGGCATCGAGCAATTGTCTGGCATTCTCGTAACATGGCCAACACATTGCTATTAGAGTTTCCTATTGAATTCTATGATATTTATGACTCCTGTTTTTTTTCTTCTGTTATTTGCTGCGCTGTCTAGTGATCTCTTCATATGATATCGAGGAGGAATCTATCATGTGCTTGTCGCTTGGTTCTCAGTTTGAGGGTCAATATTTTGGTAACTTTCTAATCTTCATTTCCAAAGGTTACTATTGGAAAGATGTTTTGGTTGTGCACCCCTCTTCTTAGGACTGATGAGATTTTTTTATACTTGAAAGTTGGGCTTGCTCTACGGAGAGCTGGCAAACTTGGAGCAATTCTTCGCTTAATCTCTTTTTTTTTTGATTTCATGGAGATTCATTGTCCTTTGTAGATGTAGTAGTCTACTTTCTTCAGTTTTGCATTGTCTATTTATCTTTTTTTGTCTAAGTTAATTGAACATATGTCCTATTTACCGTCACGTGTCTAAATTTTGAAACCAGGACTAGATGGAAGAACCCAGAATTTGACCCGACCTGATCATCAGTGTTTTCTTATGAATTCGACGATGTTTTGAACTGTTTTTTTCTCTGTTATACTGTACTGTCTTCTAATCTCACCATGTGATGTCGAGCACGATTCTCTCATGTGCACGTTTCATTGTTCCTAGTTTGAGGCTCAGTCTCTCGATTAAGTTTCATGTTTCAGCTCCATAAAATATCTGAAAAGATAAAGAAGAATTTGAAGAATGTGCTTTTTATCTGTCTCCCCGGATCCTAAATATAACTTGATAATTTTCCTATATTGCTCACTGCTACTTTGTTTAAGATAAATGGCCTGGAAAATAATGAGAATATTGTCAGTCGTATAATGGGTGGGCTGGGAGGGGGGACCAATTATGGGTGCCTGCTGAGCGTGTAAACGGGATATATGCCCTCCACTGGATCATGGCTTCTCACCGAGGGCGGGTCGGGGGTCGAAATTTGAAGCCTCATAAAGGTCTGATGAAAAGTCACTATGAATAATGATGACACGTCACAGATCAGGCTTTCTCTCATTCGTTACCGGTCGACTATCATTTGGATATATCTCTTTGACCCCGCCCCACGAATATATCCTTTTGCCCAACCCTTGGGATCTATTCCTTTCCCCTTCTCTGGAAAAGTGGCGGGTACGCCCACGGACCCCAATTCAAGGCAGTGCTTAGGGTATCAATTGGACTAAATCTGACCCTGCCTATGTCCGTGGTAATATTTGCCGCTTTCTTATTCGTCTTTGTAGGATCTATCAGGTGATCCCTTTTCCTCATTGTTGAAGGTTTATCTAACGACCGACTGCAAACAGAACATTTGATATTTGAAAAGTTTTTTTCTTCGCGAATTATTGCTGTTTCTACCCAGAGGAGTGTTTATCTTTAGAACAGTCATTTCGTTCGGGTCAATTCGATTCTTAATAAATCAAAGCAAGAAGTCATATGAGGATCTATATGGCTGAAAATAAAATTATCTATGATTTAGGAGGATCTTTTGCTGCAAATTATTAAATCATTTTGTCTTAGATACATTTATAAATAGTCACCAATGTACACTGTAGTAACAGGCTTGATAATATATATATATTAACACTTGTAAGTAAATACAACTAGACACAGCAATATAGGTTGGTGCAAAATAATTGTGATTTTTGGTATTTTGAACTTTGACGCCTATCTTGGAATAAACTATTACCTAACATACACACACGCACGCACACACACATACAGGCTCACACAATGCTATTATGGTACAATGTATAAATAATGTATATCATATGTATAAAATATATAAAAACAGTTATACTAAGATAGATTCCCCGCAGTGTTGATCAAACATCACCTCCCTTTCAGCTATGATTTTAATATATAGATTATGTCCTACTTATAGTTATTTATTCTATATAGGGTATTAACATAATGCATTGTATATAGATGTCATTTCACACTACACATCATTTGATTTTTTTGAAACGGGGCTTATTTACTTAACAGGGCTTACTCACGCACACACATACACACACACACACACGCATGTGCGTGCGCACACACAAATACACACACACACACATACACACTTATATATATATATGGAGAGACCACAAAACAGCACAACACATCCGGGAAAAGACAAGAGTTAGAGACATCATAGAATCCATAAAAAAACTCAAATGGCAGTGGGCTGGCCATGTTGCAAGAATGGCTGACAATCGATGGACATCACGACTCACAACATGGATTCCCCGAGACCATATGCGCAACCGAAGCCGGCAGAATATTAGATGGAGAGATGAGCTAGACAAGTTCAGGAAGTACTGGCTCCGTGACGCCCATGATAGAGAAGTGTGGCAAATCCTGGGGAAGGTCTATGTCCAACGACGGAAGCTAAAAGACTGATGATGATGATGATGATGATGATATATATATATATATATATATATATATCAAATCGGTGAAATTGCCTTTTCGGTAATATCTATTTTTTTTTTGAAGAGAAATATTGATTTCTCTCTGATTACATGAACTTTTGATTGAGAAAATAATTGTTCTTAATAAGATAAAATAAACTTTTGATCAAATTAAAAATACGTATCATTCATTTTTTTGTGAGAAGAGTTAAAACTACTCGTTTACTTATTTTTATAAATTAAGTTTGATTTCCTTTTGATTAAATTTTGATTGTAGAAAAATAGTTGTTTACATCGCCATTTTGATAAAATGAATTTTCTATCTTATCGGCACTATATATTTATCTACTTTTGTAAAAAAGTTTGGCTTCACTTTGATTACATCTTGATTGTAGAAAAATAATTGTTTATCCTCCTGATTTGATTAAATAAACTTTCTACCAAATTAGAACTACATACTTATCTATTTTTGTAAAAAAAAAAATGATGAAACTGCACCAATGGGTCAATTTCGGTGATTCAACGTATAAACAGTTTTGTCAAATTATTGTGTACATTTTTCAAAATTGATTTACATTTGTTTGAAACCATATCTTACCTAAAACATGTTCGGGGGCATTTTAGATTCTATATACGTTCAAGTTTTCTATACCATGGGATTTGAAACATTATTGACTGCTGATCTAAGGTGAACTAGCTTGCCCTTTTAAAATTTCCTGTTTTCTACCGAGTGTCCATTTTACCTCATTTATAGTAACAGGTCTCAAATCAAACAAGATACTCTTGTGGTTTTGATTACCATGATGCTTTCCCTATATTGTTATCATGGGATCTGGTAAAAGTTTGGGTCTATGAAAACGATCCAAGTGAAAGTTTCTCTGAAAGATGCATCCTCAAGTTATGATGAAATTACAAAAAAAAAAAAAAAATGTAACATCAAGGAAGAGTTTTTCAACCTTAAGAAGTTGCAGAAAATGGTGAAAATTTATCTCTGAATTCGTCTTTGGAAGAGTGGATGAAAGCGTGTTTACATACGTCACTGGGCGTATCCATACATGATTGCCAGTGAGTATATATATATATATATATATATATATATATATATATATATATATATATATATATATATACGGTCTTACACCTACAGTCGTAACCCTATGATATATCTATCTACTACAGGCATATATATATATACATACACACACACATATATATATATATATATATATATATATATATATATATATATATATATACGCCTTTAGAGGTGTAAATACTCAGCTATATGCGATATATCTGTATATCTAATACATAACTCTATCTAATATATATATATATATATATATATATATATATACAAGACATAAAACTGGAGACCGACTTTGTGTCCGTCATCTCGACAACTGATGTTCATTTTACGAAAGAAAGATAAGCAGACAGAGTAAGGAACATGACAAATGTGAATAAACACCTCTATTTTCCAACAGGAATGATCTGTACAATTCAAGAATATCTTATTATTCAAATTTTGATGGACCTGTCGTTAGCAGATTTAAAAGCTATTTATTTTTTCGGGCATCAAAAAAATATGATTTGCCTTCTTCTCTTGTGGGATTTCCAACCAGGTTGCATTCAAATGAAGTAGAAGGTTTTCTGGACATTTTCTCATACTGTCATTTAAAATGACCTAGGCATGTCAGGTAGAGTTTATGTCAGAAACAATGAGTCAGTCCACGCAGGAATCTTAGGTTGCACAGATAAAAAGTATGTGTACACTGAATATTTGTTGCCAACATTAAAATTGTTTCAAGGTAATTTCGTTTTGGGATGTTTAAATATAGTAAAACTAAGATAATATTCTACGAAAAAAGGTTTTTTGTAAAGACTTTGTCCTTTATTCTGAACTATCTTTTCAATTAATTATTTTATTGACTAGAACATCAATTAGTTGAACAGCCATTACAACGAAAGCTAGAAACTTATCATCAGTACTCCTCTAGACCCATTCGAAAACTGTCTTAATTTTATTGTTTGGAAAAAAGGTATTATTTTTTTTTTACCTTTTTGAGGTCTCATGCTTGCGGGTTTATTAATAACTATATTCCAGAATCTAGATGTTATTAAAATGCTTCGAGACGTTTTTTTTTCAAATTCTTTTCTAGTGGAGAACGCCAGTGATGTCATAAAAAGAATTTATTCTGATCATATTTATTCTTCAATGGAATTTTTTTTTTTTTACAAATCTTCAAATTTTTGTTCAATTATTGACTGTGATGGTGTATATTTCATATTTTTGTACGATTCAATATCGAAATAACAAAAACTTCAATGAAATCACAGATTATCATAATTAAAGTGTTCAGAAAGGGTAAAATCAAATCTCAGTCGATTACGATACTAATTGACAAACCGTCCAGATGCTCAAAATGCGCACTTTGATTTTCTTTGTGCGCTGGTTGTAAAACGTTTGTGCACACACGAACGCACACAGCTCGGAGGTAACTATGGTCGAAAGATTGATCGGTTCGTGAGAGTCGTTTAATGGCTCTCCAGTCCTACAATTCCCGAGTCGCCTTTACTTTATGGCATGGGGCTCTTATCCTCTATGAAAAGGCCATTGATTTCGTCCATATAAACGTCAGGGAATATTGGGACAAGTTTCTCTTCTAGAATGGATGAATTCATTTTCCCTCACAGAGATTCTTGACAAAGACACATGGAGACAAAAACAAGCTGCCGTAGAGTCAGACAATACTGAAGATGATTACAGCAGGTCTTGAATTGTATATCAATTTTAGTCGATACATCATCATCATCATCATCATCATCATCATCATCATCATCAGTCTTTTAACGTCCATCGTTGGACATAAATCTTCGCCAGGATTCGCCACACTTATCTATCAAGGGCGTCGAGGAGCCAGTACTTTCTAAATTTGTCTTGCTCGTCTCTCCATTTAATATTCTACCTGCCTCGGTTGCACATGTTATCTCGGGAGAATCCACGTCGTGAGTTGCGATGTCCATCGGTTGTCCATCATTCTTGCAACATGGCCAGCCCACTGCCATTTGAGATTTTTAATGGATCCTATGATGTCCCTGACTTTTTTCTTTTCCAGGATGTACTGTGCTGTCTTGTGGTCTCTCTATGTGAGGTCCAGTATGATTCTTTCATGTGCACATTGCATGGTTCTCAATTTGCAGATCTGTCTCTTGGTTAGGTTCCATGTTTCAGCTTCATAAGAGACTATTGGGAGGATGCATTGGTTATACACCCTTCTCACCCATTAATTTGGTCGAGTCGGAGAGAAAGCTGCCTACGGATCACTTGGTCGTGATCTCGAATCAAGGTAGGGAAATGTTTATTTTTATAAATGTATTCATTTAATAGAATGAAATTAACCCTTGATCATTTCTGACGTGAATCGTCGTATATATTCAAGAATTGCGCTCAGTTGATAAGAGAGCCTTCAACTGATCATTTGTTTCAAATCACGGAAGTGAGATCTTAATTTTCTGAATAAGTTCGGTTCAACGAGACAGGGCAGGTAAACAAAGAAGGGTTTATTTCCTTAAATTAAATGAAGATTGTTTTTGTTCTTGTTAGGATGGAAAAAAACAAAGTCAACTTCGAATTGGACTATCAATAATCCGGACATTCTCGATTTCTGAAGCGAACCACGAGTCCAGGACAGAAAAAAAGGGGCAAAAATTGTGCACCCTCCGAGTTTAGACCTTTTCCTGCAACCGATGAGGAAAAATATTTCTCTCCTGTTTGGGTCTTAACTGCTATCGATGGACCTTAAAAAGACGTGGAGAAACCTTTCTAATTATTTGTTCTCAATGGCAAGTCATGATTCCAATGTAATTCAGAAGTACTGAATCAGCTCTCTTTTGAAATACACACCATACAAACATTGTTTAACCAACGGGATAGGCCGGAGTATAGCAGGAGATTCGGGGACCAGGGTAGCTTGGCCCTTTGAAACCTCCCGAGTGTCCCCAAAAGTATTACTCAGGGTCTGTCGGCAAACCTCTCAGAAGCCTTGGGACCATATGAGGGCCGTGGCAGCTGGGGGTCTTGGATCCTTGAGGGGCCCCTCTAACATTGAGAGGTTTATTTTTGTATATTACTTGTAATGCAGTGGGTGAATTACAATTCACAAAGCTTTGGGGAGTTCAGTGGCGATTTTAAATCGCACCATCTCTCTCAGCTACCCCCTGGTGATAGGGTGGTTGTTTTAGTTCAACACACACAGATACATATACTTTTTACCTATATTAGAATTTACGGGTCAATATCCGACGAGCCTACAGTACGGCACTGTTTAGCTAGCTTATCTGCTAGACGATCCTCTAGACTGATGACCTAGTTCTAGACAAATAGCTAATATCCTGGACGGTTGCCGTAAAATAAAAGTTCGTAACATTGGGTATATTTACCACAGGAGGGGTGGTATATTTCGCATAACCAGGGGATCTACCCAAATTAAATCAGTATTTCCGTAGCACTTTCACAACCCTTCCGATAGATTATTTATCTCCAGGGCCTATTGCCCACATTCCAAGAAAAATTTGATTGGAATTCATCCGAAATTCCTGGAAACATTGTGTTGACAAGCAGACAGACAGGTATGAGTGAATCCACACACCTTTTCATTAGTTGAGGTAAATAAGAACTGTTTGCATTTGGTATGCCGTTGGTCTTCATTTACCTTGGTAAGTTTTCGGTAACGAGACTTACCAACTTTGATTTTTAGAGCTGTGCTTCTTGGATTGGTAAAGGATTCACCCAAGGATGAATAAAATCAGAATATAATAACAAGGATGAATAAAATCACAATGTTTATATATATATTTATATATATATATATATATATATATATATATATATATATATATATATATATATATACATATATATATATGGTTTGCAACCCAATATCAGACATTTGCCGGAGACTTCGTAATGTAGAATTATGTATAAAATCATACGGGAGAACAGTACGAATATGATAAAAAAATCTAGCTATGGGTGAATGAAACTTTCTGATGAAGACACGGGGCTAAATGACACTGAAATGGTTACAACCCCCACCCCAGCTTTTTATCAATATTTCTTTTCATCCATGGGGACAGAGTGACAGCAAGTTTCTTAAGTCTCTAGCTTTCCTCTCAAATCGTCCTCACACATCACAGTAACGCAGTGATTTGTGCCACTTTCAACGTCTTTGTCTTGTTTGTTAGGCCATTGCTACCAAGTAGGCATCGTGGGTCTCATATTGTACATTCCTCAGTATTCGTGCAGTCCACAGTAATGCTGTGGTCTGTGTGTTCTCAATCCTTTCTCTTATCCCTAGCTGCTCCAATATTGTTTTCAGTGTCTTTTGTACAGTTCTGAGTGCTCCTACTATTACTGGTACAACCCTGACTTTCATATTCCACACCTTCTCTAGTTCCGTTGCCAGGTCTTGGTATTTATCTTAGTTGTTTCTTCTTCACTTTTTTAAAAATTTACTCTGTGATTTGGCAGGTTTTTCTTTTCTTGTCCGTGATCACTAGGTCTAGTCTTCTCACTTGGATGGGTTGGTCAGTTCGAATATCTAAATCCCAGAATAATCCACTGCTTTCATTTCCCTCGGCTATGTCCGGTTTGTGCTGATACCACTTGTTATGCCTGCTTGAATCCCATTCGTTTGCCCATTCCTAGTTATCACTGTTCCTACCCTTTCGTGTCTTATTTTATACTCTTTCTCGGATAGTTGTCTACATTCACTGGTCATGTGGTTAATGGTCTTTTTCCTTTCTCTGCATAGGCGGCATTTACCGTTTGTTTGGGTTTTGTCGATTTTTCCCTTGATATAGTTTGTCTGGATACATCTGTTTTGGGCTCTTACTCCCGAAACTACCCATGAGTTCATTCCTTTTATCAGATTCCTGTTATTTAGCTTGATCTATAATATTTTCCTTATCTAACGAAGGTACTCTCTTATTTCCTCTCTATTTATTTCCGTTTTATTGTGTCACATTCAAGAACTCCCAGATATTTACATCAGTCCTGTGTGGTCAATGCTCTGATCTTTTTTGTTGTCCGGTAATTCGATTCCTTCTGCTGCTGCGAGCCTCCCTTTGGGTATCACCATTAGTGCGCATCCTTATGTCATCGCTATATTATTTCACTTTATCGAACAACGTTTCGAACGCACACCCCTGTTCTTTGCAAATAGTCTTACGTTGTCCATGTATATTAGGTGGTTGACTTTGCTTTTGAGAATTGGTATCCTTTGCAGTTTTTCAGGATTCTGTTGAATAGTATCATTGTAAGAAAAATAGTGGCGGGGATAATGAGTCTCTCTGAAAGATTCCTTTTTTATACTGACCTCTGCTTTCTTTCTCCTGTGGCTATCGAAACTACGTTTTAGCCATTCATAGAGTTGGCTATGAATCTCACCACTGGTTCGCTTATCTTGAATATCCTTAGGTACTCAAGTATCCAGCAGTATAAGATCATGACGTATACCTTTTTTTAAATAGTTTATCCATCCTATTGCAACATTCTCCCTCCTTTTTCTTGCTTCTTTTTGGATCCCCTGGTTGATGTAGAGAGTATTTCACCCATTCAGTTCCTCTCTTGCATCTTTTCCGTTCTTCTGGTGATAGTCCCCCCCGCCATATATATATATATATATATGCTATCTGTCCCGTCAGCATTTTCCACATTGGTGGTAAGCACGTAACTGGTCTATAATTACTGTTTTTCTCATGTTATTTTCCAGAAGGGCCTTTCATTCCTGTTATTCGAAATTTCTCCTAGTGTTGTAAAGAGGTCTGTTACCATTTTTCACCAGCGTAGATCAAGTTGTTGAGTTCCATTACATCGTTAGTTTCAATATGCTGTAGGAGATAGTTGATATATTTAGTGGATTCTTTTAGTTTTGTCTGCAAGCGATGTCAGTGTCATTTCCTCTTCTTGCATCATTTCTTCTCGTGTTTGTACCTGGGCTTTTTTCTTCCGCTGGGTTATCAATGTCCCTTTCTTGTGTTTGCCTTTGGTCAGGTGTTTTCTTTTTATTCGAATTCGTTTGCTTTTTTAGTTCATTATGATGGTTGTGTTCAGGGGTTCCTCTTTGGGGCAAGTTGCGTTCTTTTTTTTTCTCTCCGAGTGCCAGTTATTTCCCAGGCTCCTTTTCACTCGATCAGGCAGACGCTGACTCGATGTCTCAACGGTGGATCCCCACCCCGTATTTTGAGCATCTGTTCTCTACAGTACCACTCAGATGGTTTGCTTTTAAAGTAGCAATATATTACTAGTTTTTTGTCCTCTTTCGTCCATTTTCTCTTCTTATTCTGGCTAATAGCCACTCAGTGATGGTTGTGCCTCTTTCAGTTGCCATCAGTGGGGGGGGGGCATGAGCAGAGTTTAGGCCAATAGTAACTTGGTAACAACTGTTATCCCCCTAGGAAGCCATTAAGAGTATAAAAGCCGAGGTTTTCGCCAGCAGTCGCAGGAGGACGACCGGGTCCCTCCTGGTGGCTAATAAAGTAGCTCCTGCCTGTTATGACCCATAAATCTTCAATTCGTATCCCATTTTTTGCGGTGTTTTGATTTGATTGTATTGTCATATTTTTTAGGTTTATAGTGCTTTGAGGTAGTACCAGACCCTGGTGGATTGCTTAAAACATGTCATTCAGAGAAACCTCAGAGCTTCACCAGCTCTTTGCACCTATCGTGCTTTTTCGCTATGAGAGAGCATATGGTTGTGCGCAGCAATTAACGAGATGTCACGGTGGTTGTCTGCCACCGCCAACTGAGAGCCTGTGTTGCTATGCCTCTGACACTTTCCTTCGTAGTTTTATTTGATAAATATGTTGCTACATAAGTATAATAGGTAAGGCCTAATCTTTCCCTTATATCTTTCAAGTCTTGACTTATAGTCCCACTAGAAGATGACCCTTTGATCTTGAGAGCTATTATAATTTCTGCCTTCTTTTAAAATTGAAATTTCAGTATACAAAGGAGTTTGAGATTAATAGTAAATAAGAAGACAGACAACATTCTGAAAAAATAAAAAAAGTGTAAAAATGGTACATGTTAGTCGTTAATTTTACATAAAAAACTTGTTCACTTACTTCTGACTTGTTCCCTGCCTATTCTCTGCGAGGCTAAAGTAAAAAAAAATTGTTGTTCTGATAGTGATCGTTTGGATGAAGTTAAAAAAGATAAAAAAAATCAAACGATCATTATTGAATTGTAATTGCCACCGCTGTTTGAGCTCTTTTAATAGCGTTTCTAATCTTGCTTCATACCCCCACCCCTCTCAAGCCTGCAATGATTCCAGTCCGACTAGGAGCTGGCCTTTTAAGCTTGATAGCTATTATGATTCCTACCTCCTACATGCTTTTTCGAAAAACTTTTTTAGAAATTTCACCGCACAAGTGTTTGAGATTAATATTAAATAAGATTATTATTATTATTATTATTATTATTATTATTATTATTATTATTATTATTATTATTATTATTATTATTATTATTATTTCGGAATCTCACACCAGTTGCCTGGTGGTAACCGCTGGAGTTTGAGTGACAGCAAGTCTCCTCAAGTCTCCAGCCCTCCTCCCCTAGTACTCATAAGTCGCAGTAATTCTACGATTTACAGTTTCACACCGGTTGCCCAGTGGTTATCGCTGAAGGCTGAGTGACAATAAGTCTCCTCAGGTCCTCAGCTAACGTCTCCTCCCTCTTTCGCATATCATGACAGAGCTACTATTCGTTGCAGTACTTATATCTCTAGCACCTTCCTCAGTATCCGTGCAGTTCCAAGTAGTGCTGTGGTCTGTACGGTCTCTATCCTCCCCCTAATCCCGATCTCCTCCAGTCTCTCCCTCAGCGTTTTGGGGACAGTTCCTAGTGCTCCCACTATGACCGGTACTACCCTGGTTTTCATGTTCCACATTTTCCTTAACTCCCTTGCTAGGTCATGGTATTTTTCCCTTTTTTCACCCTCCTTCTTTTTTACTCTATGGTCTGCAGGCACAGCAACGTCTACTATTTGGCAGGCCTTCCTTTTTTTGTCTACTATTACTAAGTCCGGCCTTCTTGCCTGGATGAGGTGGTCAGTTTGGATGTCATTATTATTATTATTATTATTATTATTATTATTATTATTTGCAATCTCATATCATTATTATTATTATCATTATTATTATTATTATTATTATTATTATTGTTGTTGTTGTTGTTATTGTTCAGCTATAAACATAAACATATTTACTAGTTAATTTTGAAAATAGAATGGAATTTGTGAAACCCCTACTAATGTACATATTGGTAAATATGAACAATATCTACGATTCAACAAGATATACGTATAAGATTCTCTTGAAAAATTTAGATTGCAATCCAGACCTCACGGCTATCAGCCCGCTCTTCTATGGAAGAAAACGGGGCGAGTAAGATAATTAACAGTCTCATATAAACTTCCAATCGAAGAGACGCTTTTAGCTATTGCCAAAAGGATAAAATTTTCCAAAGAAAGAAGTGCTTAGTTCGATTTGCTGACAGTCGACAAGGAGCACATCGATTTTTTGTCTCTTCCTTTAAGACAAAATCGCTGATTCACATTGGTTATTTAAAGAAACGGCCCCTTTATTCTTCCTTCAACCCTTCCAGCGACTGAACATTACAAGACAGGAGCCGACCATTTGGAGATCGGATATGCATCTTCATCTCCCCACCTCTGGATCAACCTGTACTATTGCTATAGATTGGAAATAGCTGACAGCATCGGCGATGGAATCTTATACTAAGAAAAAAAAAAAAAAAAAAAAGAAAAAACAGCTCTGGTCAGCATGGCCTTGCAGGATCTTCAGTTTGCCAATAATTGACCAAAAGAATGCC
>OY735226.1:11842973-11867973 GCA_963457665.1 Thysanoteuthis rhombus | reverse complement strand
TTTTCCCCCTTTCTCTTTCTATCCATCAACTTATACTATTCACTTTGTTATCTTAACTGGAAGTCTGAACTTGTCATCTTTTGACGATTGTTTAGAGTTTGATAATAATGATAGAGGAAACAAAAGATTGCTAAAAATACGTTGGAGTACTCGATTGTAACTCAATAAAGCAGGTGGTAGAACAATAAGATAGAGTATGTCTGTGGGATAAGAAAAGAGTATCTTTATTGAATAGGAAAGGAGTATCGTTATTATCTTTTTCTAATTACAAAGGAGCGTCTTTCTGGAATAAGAAGAGTATTTTTGTGGAATAAGAAAGGATTATTTATTTAATCTAATTTAATAAGAAAGGAATATCTTTATGGAATACAAAAAGAGTTTATCTGTGGAGTAAGAAAGCTGTTTTATCAGTACCGGTGGTATGTTAAAAAAACAAAAGAGGAACACAAAGACAGTATCAACAGCGAAGCATATAACGCTTCCGAATTTGAAGGAAAGGGATTAAATCGGGGGAGGGGGGACTAGACAGTTTAGGGAGCCTATGACTACGCAAAAGGCTCTCCATGACACCGGATGACACCGAAAAATCCTCCATTTCAGACCAAACTGAGAAAAAAATTTTGCAAGTGATCGGAATTAAAGGAAGCTGGGGAGAGACTTTTCTTTTTACGTCACACCACGTCATATCATTTTCAAAAAATCACTTCTCGAAATAAGAATTGTGACGTAAGAACAAAGATTAGTACAAAGAAGCTAAAACATTTCTTTCTAACATATCTCATATGTGATCATTTACGCGGACCGCAAATAGATACAAACTTGGATACAATAGGAAACGTGGCAAGGCTCAAGAAAACCAGCCAGTGTCAATTTTCAGAGTCTATTTTTATGAATCTCATGACAACTTTATATTATCCTTTATAAAAATCATTTAAAAACAGATACTTTTATTATAGAGACATATATAAATAAATTCTGCCTAAGTGCTGTTAGAAATTGTGTAAACTAAGGCACAGTTTCAAGTCAGAAAACGTCATCCAAAAGCGGTCACCCAAACAGTCAAAATAATCATCAGTTTTTTCTCATCCGTAGGTGGACATAGACCTCCCCCATTATTAACCACACCTCATTATTGTGGGTGTCACAGAGTTGATATATTTTCTGGACTTGTCCAACTCGTCTCGCCATCTCATATTCTGTCGGCCTCGATTCTGTTTTTGATCTCAGGGGATACATATGTGTCGGGATGTCTATCGGTTGTCTGCCAATCTTGCAACATAACCGGACCATTGCCATTTAAGTTTCTTAATGATTTCAATGATGTTTCGGACCCTTCTCTAATATACTATGCTGTCTTCTGATCTCTCCATGTGAGCTTGAGCATGATTCTCTCTTGAGTACGTTGTGATGTTCTCAGTTCAATCTTTTGGTTAGGTTCCATGTTTCAGTTCCATAGGTAACTATCGAGAGGATATATTGGTTGTAAACTCTTCTTTTTAAAACTAATGGGATCTTCTTATTTTTGAAGGTTGGGTTTGCTCAACCGAAGGCTCGCCATCCTACAATGATTCTTTGCTTGATTTCTTCTTCCTCTGAGGATTCCATGGATATTGTTGGTCCTAGGTAGTTGTTGAGATCTACTTTCGCCAGTTTTGCTTTTTGGATTTTTATCGTTCTGAGCTCTTTTCAGAAAAGTTTGTTGTACACGATCTTTGTTTTGCTGAAGTTTATAGATTCCTTTAGTTTCAGAGCTGGGCTTGCTGACTGGGTAGCTGCGTATGTATGCACCACACATACACGCTACATCAATGAAGCTAGAGTGCAGAAAATTTAAACATTTACTTCTTTATATGTCAAGTATTTTTTTTCTTTTGGAAATTCTCCCCCTAAATAGGTTGATAGTAGGGGGTAAATTTGCAATGTAATTTTATGCTAAATTGGTCCCTTAGTTTTTAGCTGGTAGCGTTCATACCATAATTTTGAAAATTTGAACATTTTTTAATGATCAGAAACCGTTTCATGACTTGTATCTTTTGGCAGCATGTCGTATTGGGGTGATCAATTAAAAATCGAGAAAGTGGTTATCAATAAACAAGTTACTTCTCACACCTTGTGTTGGGCGGTAATCACTGAAAAAGACCGAATTAAAAAAAAACAAACAAAAAACAAACTGAGCTTGAACACTGAAGTAGAAACGGAGTTAGAGATTTGTGGATCGGGATGGGGGCAGTTTCATTGTGACACATATCTGAAGCACCCTGTCTCTAAACGGAGCCTAGCGAGCTAGTTCCACTGACCACTCTTTAAGTAGTGAGTTTGAACCTCGTTTGTTGTCCACCATTGCGGCATTGCATAAGAACACTTTGAGTAAACATTTATCAAGCTGTCGTCGTTTTAACCTTACTGTCCGGATACAAAACATATCAAGACATGAAGGAAACTGAGCGATTCCACGAACAGAAGTTTTGATCAACTATATGGATCAAATGAGAGGACTGTGTCACCAACCTCGCTGTCCATCATCGTAGCCGCCATCGTCAAACGTCAGCTCTGATGGACAGGTAGGGCTTTTACTGAGTTTTTAGCAAATGTACCAAAAACTCAGACCAAAACGTATCTAATCACCCATAAAAGAATGAAACGAAGAAAAATCTGTTGAATACTGAAAAATCAAGAGAAATTAATCAAACTTTACTCACATACTAAGAAAAAAAACTTCCTCATTTTCATCTGCATTTTCTTTGAATTAAGTTTTTCTCTCATCTTGACGAGTTTCGCTGAGTAAATTTTACAAGAGCCTCGCAGAAAATGGATCGAAATCTTTACAAGAGAACTGATCCATTTTCATTTGTATGATGCATGCATTTGTGCTTTTATCTCGCTTCTATCAAAAAAACTTTTGGAGGAAATAACTTCAACGGAAGTGAGATACAAGCGCAAATATGTGCATCATTTTCAATTTTTCGTAAATTTTTCATTAGGTTTCTTTCAGTTTTTTTAAATTTTCGTTTGAATGAAGTTTCCTCTTTTCATCTTGTTTAACAGTTTTTTTTTTTCAGACGAGTTTCGTTAAGAACATGTAAAATATATAGATTTAAAAGGGAATTCAAAGTATAAAAAGGAAAGCCTCGTTCGCTACGAGGTCTAAAGTTGCAGATAATGAACTGGCACTTTCGAATGACGTTGAGAATATGACTTAAGGCTTCTTATTTGTTCTCCTGTGTTTTGCATCGAATGGATTTAAACATGGATGAACGATTTCTAATTATACCCGGCTGTTTATACTTTCTAGTAAGGATTCTTGAATCTTGTAGGTTGTTTGGGTTTGAATACGGTTGAAAAGGTGTTAATTATTCTGTTTGTGGATGAATTCTTCAAAAGATTCATGTACCTGCGGGGTGCTTCAAGAATGAAATCGTCAAGTGTACCACCCGAATACTCGTTCCTACAGACGGGTTATTCGGCAAATTATAAACCGTCAAGCAGAACTGCCATTAAAACTCTCAACATAGGTTTCTTCATTGTTTAAATAGGTCTAGCTGGCTGGTTGGCTATATATGTATGTGTCACGTGTATTAGTTGCATAAATGGGGCTATAATAATGAAAAAATCAACATTAGTGTGTCAAGTTTCATTCGCCCTTTATAATTTTTTTTTCAAAATGTTGACTTGTTCAGAGATCACAGCTCAATGACTGGCAACTTGCATGTCGGGGTGATCAATCAAAATATTTGGAATAGGAGTGATCAATGAATAAGTTACTTCTTCCACCTTTTGTTGGGCAATGATCACTAAAAGTGTTTGAATTTTCGGGAAACTAGCTTGAATGCTACCAGACACAAACTAGGGGACCAATATGGCATACATATGCATTGTAAATTTAACCTGAATAAAAACCTATTTTGTGGTGAGATTTCCAAAAATCGGACGTATTAAAAAGTGAGTTTCTAAGCTTCCAGCTACATTGCTACGGCCTGTAAGCACAGAGATAACCAGCCTGTCACTCTAAAAAAAGTGTTTCTTTTTGAACCTGAAAAAATTACCTCGTTGAAAATACAATCGTTGACATAAATTTATTAGTTTGTCTCGCAGTAAATTTTTGATGAAGTATTACTTTTAGTTAGACTAGTTAATCTACTTGTAACAAACTAGAGTAATTTTTTTAAAAGTTGGGCTACGTAAAACTTTTTAGTGTAGTCAGCCAGACCAACTTAAAAACTGAAGGAACCTATGTTGATAGTTTTGGTTGACAGTTTATATATATATATATATAAATATATATATATATATATATATATATATATGTGTGTGTGTGTGTGTGTGTGTGTGTGTGGTACAAATCAGGCTTGCAGTATAACATAATATAATTATATATCAATAATATAAAGCCACTTCTGAAATGTATTGGATTTATTTCATAGAGCGCTCGATACATACAACATTTTACTCATGGAGTTGAGTTGTTTGAGAGTAGAGCTGGAAATAAATAGTAGGTTGTGGATTCGCTACACAAACTAGCTCATGTTTCGGCCCTCTCTGGGCCTCTGGGCCTCGAAGAGGCTCAGAGAGGGCCAAAACATGAGCTAGTTTGTGCAGCCAATCCACAGCCTACTATTATATATATATATATATATATATATATATATATATATATATATATATATATATAATACACCATTTTCCATATACTCCTAAGCCATCATTTATTCTTATTGTATCTCGTTTGGTTTTTGATTATTGAATTATCCTTTATATAAAATACGATACTTATACTTCGTGAAATTTCTATTTTGTGACTGAAGAGCGAGATTCACGGCACGCAGCATCCATCATGACAACTTCTAGGCTGATGATTGAACTCATTCGTTCTGTAAATTCTACCGTTCCATCAACGTTCCGATCGATCCATTCTACAACCTTTTTCAGTTCAATTTAGACTTGGAGTGGGTTTAGCTGCCCAACGTGGGTATGGTTTGGAATCTTGTATGTGTATGCGTGTGTTCATGTGTGCAAGAGTCTGGGAATCATCGAATAAAGACCTTAATCTGAATAAGTCAGAAAATAACGTTATAAGTGTTCAAATAT
Organism: Thysanoteuthis rhombus; assembly: GCA_963457665.1. Classification (NCBI taxonomy): domain Eukaryota; kingdom Metazoa; phylum Mollusca; class Cephalopoda; order Oegopsida; family Thysanoteuthidae; genus Thysanoteuthis; species Thysanoteuthis major. The sequence goes on along the minus strand of OY735226.1, from coordinate 11,862,888 downwards.
AGATATACCATGATTAAAGCAGTTGATTCGTTACAAATTTTCCATACGATCGAAATCTGCACTGTTCAAGTCTTATTACAATTTAGTCTGCTTTTTCAGCTTATACTCAGTTACATCAATTTTTATAGCAATACTTTAACAGTACTACATCAAAACCTGTCCTAATCAAAACAGCACATTCAAGGTATTCATGTACAAGGAAAATCTCATGCCATTCAGTCTCTCTCTCTCTCTCTCCTTCTTTCTTTCCCAAGATAACAAATAACCATAAAAATCCTGGGTGTCCCCAACTGAAAATGAGTGATATATATATATATATATATATATATATATATATATATATATATATAGATAGATAGATAGATAGATAGATAGATAGATGTTCATTAGGACCGTTAACTCCCGGATATACATTTTTATTCAAATCATAAAATCCTTTAAAATGTAATATATTTTCAGTAATTAGGTGCCCAAGAACCTGTATAACGATTTTCATTCCGATCGATTCAGCAATTCTGAAGTTCAATATGATTTGCATGTTGACATATGGTTATTTGCATATAAAATATAACACAAACAATTCAATCGTTCATAGTTCACCATATTTCAATATCTGGGGTTCTATCAACATCATAGCCAAATGTCATCAGAATCGGTCAAGATTTGAAATTTTTCCCAATTTCAAACAAAAACAACGTTTTTGCTGATAAAATGTAAACAAACAATCAGATCGACCATAACTCACCATACCCAAGGTAAAATCTCTCCACAAGCCTACATACAAAATTTCATTGAAATATATCCTGGAACAATGAAGTTATCCAGTTGAGAAAAAGGAGACAACGACAACAACGATGTCAATTAACACCCATGGTCCCTGACTGTTTTTTCAACCGGGACCAAAAAACAAAAACAAAAATAAAAAACCACAAAAAATGACCTTATAGCCCCTTCAAATAAAAGAAAAACTACAAAAAAAAAAAAGGAAAATAATTCAAGATGTCTATACTATAAAATATCTCAGGTTTTACTTAATGGACCATTAAACGGACAAGCATTATTTTTTTACATTGATATCTCTCAACGGTTCAGAGCTTAAAAGCGATTGCGTGTTGTCACTGAAGGCAAAAGTAAACACGTTGTTTTCATTGGATGACTTGAACTACGTAGCATTTTATTGCGTACAAAACAGCTGCATGACCTCAAGCAGTGAGAGGTCAGATAATTACCACCTATATCCTTGAATGAGGGACTGTTAGAAACCGTTGACCAAAACTGTCACAAAAACTGACAACGTAGGTTTCTTAAGTTTTTGAGTGAGTCTGGCTGGTTATACATGTTAGTATCGCATATATATGCCGTATCAGTAGAACTAGAGAATTAAAAATCTAAACATTCACTCCCTATGTCTAAATTAAAACGCCTTTAAAAAATATCTTCCCGCCAAAATAGTATTTTGCAATGTAAGTTTATGCTAAATTTGGTCCTTACCTTGCGTACAGCAACGTTCTCATGTCTTTTTAGTGATCACTGCCCAACAAAAGGTGACAGAAGTAAATTATTCATCAATGACCACCTTTGTACTTTTTTAATTGATCCTCCCCAACTGAGCATACTGCTGAAATACGTTGATCATGTTACGGTTATTGTATAAGAAACGAGAATTTTCCAATGTTAAACCAAACCTATGTCTTCCACGTCTCCCCACACAGATTTTTCTGCAAAATAAATGTATGAATCAACGTCATCAGTCTTTCAACATTCGCTGTTGGACATTGACCTTCCTCAGAATTCGCCACACTTCTCTATCGTGGGCGTCGCAGAGCCAGTACTTTCTGAATTTGTCTAGCTCGTCTCTCCATCCAATACTCTGCTGGCCACGGTTCCGCATGTGATCTCAGGGGATCCATGTCGTGAGTCACGATGTCCATCGGTTCTCCGCCATTCGAGTAACATGCCGTTTGGGCTTTTTAATGGATTCTATGATGTCCCTGACTCTTGTCTTTTCCCAGATGTACTGTGCTGTCTTGTGATCTCTCCATGTGAGGCCTAGCGTAATTTTCTCATGAGTACGTTGCACAGTCCTCAATTTGCGGATCTGCCTCTTGGTTAGGTTCCACGTTTCAGCTCCATAAGTGACTATTGGGAAGATGCATTGGTTATACACCCTTCTTTTTAGGATTAATGGGATCTTCTTATTTTTGAAGTTTGAGCTTGCTCTGCAAAAGGCTTGCCATCCTAGTGTGATTCTTCGCTTGATTTCTTCTTCTTTTGAGGATCTCATAGAGGTTCGTTGTCTTAGGTAGATGTACTGATCTACTTGCTCCAGTTCTGTGTCTTCGATTCTGATCTCAGTGTTTTTATCTCCGATGTGGTTGTTGCACATGATCTTCGTCTTGCCAAAGTTCATGTGTAGGCCGACTTTCTTAATGAATATGTAATTTTGAATTGAAAGATCAGTTATACGAGTTTAATTTTCATATACCATTTCTGTCATATAACAGTAGCAGCCATCAACCGAGCCTGTTGTAATACTCATTTGATAACCGTCTGTAAAGCGATGAGTCGTTGACTAGCAAGAAACCATCAATAAAAACTGTCAGCATAGTAAGCCAACCAGCCCGTCAGATCAAATTATAAACTGAACAAAACATATTTAGGTGCTTAGCTAACGCTTCTAATACGTCTGCAAAAAAACGTTTTTTTTTTGCTTCTAAAAAGAAAAATCTTCCCCTCTCTGGAATAAAAAAATCGAAATTTGGAGGGGACTCAATTTGAGTTAATTTCAATTTAAGATTCAAGTCTATGATAAATTTGTCCCCTAGTTTGTGTCCAGCAGCATTCGCTTTTTCCTTTATTTTTTTAAAGATTTGGACTTATCAATAAAGTGACGACCACACAACAAAGATAGATAGATAGATAGATAGATAGATAGAGAGAGAGAGAGAGAGAGAGAGAGAGAGAGAGAGAGAGAGAGAGAGAGAGAGAGAGAGAGAGAGGGAGAGAGAGGGGGAAGTGACTTATTGATTGAGTCCCCTTTTTCCCAATTATCTAATTGATCACCCCTAACACAGTATGCTGCCAAAAATGGTTTCTATTGAGTGACTAACCAGAACCGTTTAAAATTGAAATTCCCGTTTAGAGCAATTACCGTTGAGATGCTAATCTTGCAAATATTTTTGTTTGGTTGTGGCTAGAATTGCCAACTGCCCTACATTTGATAGAACAATCCTATATTTCAACTCATTGTCATATATATATGTCATATATATATATATATATATATATATATATATATATATATATATATATATATATATATATATATATATATATATATATATATGCATGTCTTTGTGTGTGTTAATAACTCGTAAATGTTCTATGGTCCAGTAACATGTCCTATATTGACTTGTAAATGTACATATTATATTATGATATTTTTGTATCACGAGGTACAAAGAATTTTGTTTGAAAAAAATGTCCATTTTTCGGATGTGTTTACATTATTCAAAATTATGTAAGCGTGCTCTTAAACCAAAATAAACACAGGAAAGGAAAGTTTTGAAGTATTTTAAATCTATTTTCCGGATACCCACAACCCCCGGGGTTAGGGGGCTTCGCAACCTTCACTTTTTGACCTACATTTCCATTTCCAAAGGTTGACAACGTAGCTCTTTGAGAATGTTGGCTATCTTGAAAAATTCGTAGATATACATTATGAGAAGATTTCGCAAGCCACTGACATATACTATTTTCCTTCATCTTTATTTTTTAGTTGTTTTCATCACAAGTCAACATGTGCTGTCACTCTATAGACAGATCCACTTATATAAATGATTGACTATATTTTCTGTTTTAAACATCTGTCTAGAGAGATAACAATTAAATACTGATTGAACTAGTTATCATCCTTACTTGTGTAATGAAAGCTTTTTTGTAAATTGGTGAAAATGAAACCGAAAGCAACATTTTTGATATCTAAAAAAAGTACAATACGATTGTAAAACTTACATCTATCTATCAATCTCCCCCCTCTCCCTCTCCCTCTCTCTCTCTTTATATATATATATATATATATATATATATATATATATATATATATACTGCTATCGTCTCCGACGGCAAGGGTAGACTTGTAATGAATAAACAGGTCTGGTTAGTCACTCAATAAAAAAAAGTCACGTGACCAACGTCTTTTAACAGCATGTGATCAATTAAAAAAATTGGAGGGAGGGCGATCAATGAATGAAGTTACATCCCCCCCCTCTCTCTCTCTCTCTCTCTCTAACATTTTGTTTGCCAGGGATAGAAAGAAAACCCAGCATGCATAAACTACTTTGCAAATTGAACCCTTCACTGAAATCCTACCCGGGTCGAGAAGGGGTACCACAAACAAAGAAACCGTCTTTTTTTTAATTTCATTTTATTTTTTTTAGACATTATAAGAAGTGAATGTTAAGATTTTCATTTCACTAGCTTCATCGCTGCAGGCTGATCGCGTGATACGTTCAAATATAGCGGCACCAACTTAAAAACTGAAGAAACCTATGTTGACAGTTTTGGTTGATGGTTTCAAATGATAATAATGATAATAATCATAATAATAATGATGATAATAATACCTCGGTTAACCTCCGTGTGCGTGTAAGCTTGTGCGCGTGTGTACGCGTGCGTTCGCATCAGTCATATGATCAGACAAGGCTTTCTTGATAGGTCAGTTGATTAAATCTACTGCGCAGTAACCTAAATGTCGTTGCTGCAGCAGTATCTGAATCCCCCCTCCGCTGTATCTGAGGCCGTGTCAAACTCCCAAATTGCGTCATTTGAGAATCAATGTCGAGAGAGTACGCCTGACGACAGAAACATTTAGATGAGTGATCCCGAAAGTAAGGGCGCACGCATCACTAAGGGGTAATTACACCATATTGGGATTTTTAAAAAAATTTTGGGTGCAGATATCAAAAAAGCAGTCCGTAAATTGAAACTGAATCTTGTCAGGAGCCGGCGATCACAGCTGTCAAAATAGGTTTCTTCTGTTTTTAAGATGGTCCAGCGGGCTGGCTGTATTTTATTACGTATACAGGCCACACTAATGGAGCTAGAGGGCTGAAAACCTCAGCAGTTACTTCTTATTATATGTACAAAAAAGACCCTTTTTTTTTAACCCTCCCCAAATAGTTTTTTAGTGGGATGGGATATTGTGTGAATTACAATTCAAATTTATGATAAATTGATCCCCGGTTAGTGTCCAGCAGCATTCATTGTAATTTTTTTTTTTTAAATCCAGAATTTTTAGTGATCACAGCCCAACAAATTTGAGAGAAGTAATTTATTCACTGATTACCCCTTTTAATGTTTAATTGATTACCCCCACACAGCATGCCGGTAGAAGACATTGATCATGTGACAATTTCTATTGAGTGACTCGCTAGACCTTTCAAGGCTTAATTGATTATTTTCTAATTGTACAATGACTAATTAAACAATTCTTTTAATGACTAATTAAACAATACTATTGATTACTATTGTTACTTTAGATTCCATAGTAAATTATACTCAACTCATTAACTTAGTGAGATATAAAAGCGATGGAGTAATAACCTAAATTTCACACAGGTTACTAAATTTCACACAGACATTACAAAGATTTTAGTACGTACCCTGAAGTTAATATATCTATGTTCTTTTTCAAAGAATCTGCGTCTTTATATTTTTTCTCTCCTTAAGTTAGAATGTGAATTCTTTAACTTAACATAATGTTCATTTTTGGGAGAACCCAGCCTTTACAGTGTACGAAGTAGCCAGACATGATAATCATTCAAATAATTTTCTGTCCCTCGTACGAAACTATGGCTTCGAATCATTTCCGTTACTTCTTTCTATGCGGCAAATTCAGATATCTCTCATGTCTAAATCTAGATCTATTGCCAATTTAGATATTTAGTACCTAAATTTGGAACTATAATTTTAGAAAAAAATCTACAAATCTAAGATAAAAACTCTATAATCTGTATTAAATTTTTTTAAAGATTTCTCGACAACCGCTGATCCAAACAACTTCGAACCTGACAATGCGCTACCTTGTGTGTTGACTAATAGGTATGACGAATATAGACATGCACAGTGACAAGTTGTCGAGTTATCTTTGCGCGCACACACACACACACAAACACGCACAATCACCAAGGCACAGATTTCTCAAATTATACTTGGATATTATGATATCTTTTTAACACTAAATTTGTTTTATCTTAAGAAGGTGGGGGATATCAAACCTAGAAGTAGGGCATAGAGGCAGTAGGAACTAGATTAGATTCCATACCAGGATCTGATCCCAGATTTCTAGCTGGGGTAAAGGTGGGCTCCATATGGGAAAAAAATATTCTTTACAAATAAATACGTAAATGAGAAAAAAAATTGAAAAAATGATTTTTTCTACATTTGAGTCGGAGCTTTTATCGCTAAAACTGACAAAAGAGCAAAGGAAAAGAAATAGAATGATTATCATGACGTCATCAGCTGACTTCCGATTCCAAACAAACATATTTAGCACTGGTGATTTTACACAAAGAAAATCTGCTTTGTTTTTTTTTTTCGTCGAATTTTTGGTTATTTCGACTACAATTTCGCACAATTTGTAAATATAGTATAGCAAATTAGCACCGAATAAGAAATTTTGATAAGTTTTATCGATTTTTCATTTGTTTTTTTTCTCTTAAAAACTTCGAGCACTAACAGTTACGATTCAGTGTTTTAGAACCTACATTCTTTACTTGCATAGTAGAGTAACAAAAACTTTCCATTTGCTCTACAGCCAGATAATACGACAAATATGTTTGACATTTCAGTGATGATAATTGTTTTTTTTTTGTTCTGACTCAAGTTAAAAATATCTCCAGATTTATACGTCGTACATGTATCGCATAGATACCACGATTCCATTAATTACTGTATTAAAATGATAACCCCAATTAACAGTGATGATTTGCTGAAATCACCGACCTTAAACAGCCAGTAGTTAGAATAATTTGATGGTAGTAGCTCTGTTGGCTATTCTAACAGTTATCTGCAACAAGCCAACATGTATTAATAGAAAAAAACTTGTGATCTGTCAATCTTATTAGAATAATCAATCCTTGCGTTATCAATGAGAAAAAAGATTGTAAAAAATGATCATGTAGAATTTTCTTGCATAAATAATATGAACGCACAGATATACTTTAAAAATTATTGTAACGTGATAGTTAGCATTTGAAAAATTCAAGGTTTACAATTTTTCTTCCAGATAGATTTCTATCATAGATTTTTTGACCATCGAATTTGGATCATTTGAACGGACCTATTTTTGACACTTTAGCATCTTTTTCGAATACCGGTATGTTTTATTTTGCTCTCATGAGTTTTCTTATTTCTTTTTATCTATGGAGGTTTCATATCAAAATAGTGCATCCACAATGGACAGTGTCCAGCCATTCTGGTGTTGTCATTCTACTCCACTGTCTGTTGCCAGCTCTCGGTATCTGGCCTATTTGGGCCCATCAATGGCTTGATTCGCAGATCGTATTGTTGGAGCCTCAGGATATCCCTCAATCAGCAGTGGCGTCGTCTGCAAATAGTGGTCAATATGAGTACCTGTTCTCTGTATATGTATATATAGATGAAACACGACGAAGCTTTATCAATCTTGAGTGCATTGACCAAGCGCAGGGGTATTAATAACACTAATGCACCTGATTCTTACCCTAAATAGCTGTGAATTCAATGGAAGACACTTCACCCAGATTAAAGGGCGTGCCATCGGCACTATAGTGACCCCGTAACATACCACTTTGTATCTGGGAAAATTCGAAGAAGCATTAACATACCGACAATCCGATCCCACCCGCTCCAAACATCTCAAAGGAAACCTACCTCACTCACAAGCACTTGGACTTAAAAGGATCTGTTCGATTAATGAAGAATTCAACAGACATATTGAGAAAATGAAACAACAATTCGTGGATTGAGGCTACGTACCGGACCGAATTGATAAGTAAATAAACAAAGCTAATGCGATCTCTTGAGAAGATACCACTATCAGAACAAGAAAAGAAAATTCAATCAGCCTTCTTTTAATGACACTCTACCACATCAACCCCGATGAATAAGATCCGTTGGGACATTCTCAAACCAGAATTTAAAGATGTACATCAAGAGCCAGGTAGGCCTGTTTACCGCAGACCTCACATCATCAAAGAAGTTTTGGATAGCAATAAAATATCAGATAATTAAGTTGTATACTAATCATTATTGAACACTCAAGTCTTGCAAATTTGGTAACAGAAAAAATAGCTTATGCAGCAAACAACTTATATTCTCTATCAAATTTACCAGTTCCACAACTAGAAAAAAATTGGCAGGAGTCTGATTTTACGAACAAAATATTATTTACTTATTACGATATATACGTTGTTCTAAACAATATATGGCAAATCAGTGACCCTTCAACCACAGATTAAATCATTAAACCACACAAAAAAACAACTGATACGCATGGAACCATACTTTCGACTAGCGAACCATGACTTGAACATTGATGCAAAAATTACAACCATAAAAAATAGAAAATACTATCTAAGAACGTCACACCTACACTAGAATCCCACGAGGGAATGGATCCTATGTCTACAAATATTATTGCTGAAAGGCGTGGACACTAAATTAAATCACATAATATTGATACTTTAATATTATGAATTGAGACATTTGAAACACCTGGGGCATTTATTTCAGTAAGTTTGAAGTATACAAATCATGTGAATGAACACAAATCTTAGGAACATATTTGAATGACGTCTAGTAACTTTTATATTTACGGTGAGTTAATAAAACAGCAAAGCGTTTTCAAATTCATTAGATTGAACAGGCAGGTTGCTATAATTACATGTTCCCTGTTTAGTTTCTTGTTTCAAATTTATTCATAGCGTTTTCTTCACTAAATAAACAAACTCCTGACGAAACTCTAACAGTGAATCTGTTGTTAGGTATAAAAAAATAAATTTATTCCCAAGTATAAGTGTCTCTTTCATATCACACACCCACAAATGCAGACATGTTTTGTTTATTAAATCCCCGAAACTGTCTGATGATAAACAACTGATGGTCCTAACAAAATTTACACATAGTGCCAAAACAACAAAGTATATGCAGAAGGTGTAAAAAAAACACAGAAGAAAAAAAAAAATTCAACAAGAGATATTGAGAAATAGGTGTCTGAATTGACACGAAGAAGCTTCTGAAGAATTTTTTTTTTTTTAAATGTATTTAGTGTTCAAAGCTGTACAGCTTTCTAGACTCTCTATATGTATATTTCGGGTGACCCCACAAACTGCTTGGGATTCAGTGGACGTTCTTTTGGATTAAAAAGGATAAAAAGCGAGAAGACTTTGCCTCATTGAGATCTCAGCAATTCCAATGCTAAAAATGATATTTATCGTTATAAACTATAAGTGAATTATTACAAACTCGATTGGGAACCATTAAGTTATACTATAACCAGTAAAATCCTTAGCCATTTTGGGGTGGTGGTTTGGGGTAATCAAAAGAGATAAATCCAGTCCTTGTCAGTGTGAAAGATCATTGTATTGACTGGAACCGGGGAAAGGGGAAAACAGGTCCATTTGTCTGACTGATAGGTAGTTGGGTGGGGTGAGAGATCGAACATGGAATACCATGAAACAAATTGTCTTAGTATACTAATAAATCGCCTATTGAGAAGTTAAAACCCGCAAGGAAAGTGGTTTAGTTTCATTTCAACTAAAAACTCAAATGGCAATGGGCAGGCCCTGTTGCAAGAATGAAAGACAACCGATGGACATCATGTCTCACAACATGGACTCCCAGAGATCACGTAAGAAACCAAGACCGACAGAACACAAGATGGAGAGATGAACTGGACAGATTCAGAAAATACTGGCTTTGCGACGCCCATGATAGAGAATTGTGGCAAATCCTGGGGAAGGTCTATGTCCAACGACGGACGTTAAAAGACTGATGATGATGATGATGATGATGATGATGATGATGATGATGATGATACTTTATTTGATTATCAAATGTGTTTAAAAAACATTCGATGGCATACGATATGAGGAAATTAACTTTAAGGTTAGTGGAAAATTATTAAATTATTAGGTTGAATGTGTTGGTAGAGAATCATCTCAAGTTTTTTCTGTGTAATTAGTATTTCTAAAGATATCATGAGTTGGATTCCATGCAGTCTGAGATTAAAACTGACTTAACTGATTTTATATTCACATGGGTGAACATTCAATAGAAATGAGACAAACAGCGAGTCACCACTGTTGTTATACTTACTAATCCCTCATCGTTAAATTCGTTTTTCAGGTAACCTACGTGAGAAAGCCCTGTATCAAAAAGTAAATGATATACAGTATAAAATAATATCAATATACAATACATATGATACCTTATATAAAATGACAAACTACATGTATGACATAAGCTATATAGTAAGAAAGGTAGGTGGTGTTTGATCAACACTACTGGGGTGCTATGTTGCTATAACTGTTTTGTTTTCGAAATCCCCAAAACGGTTAGATGGTAAACCACTGGTGATGCTTGCTAGGGACACTTTATACATTGTACCATAATAACAAAGTCTATGTAAAACAAGGGAGAAACACTGAAGAAAATTACAGGTTGCATTGGCAGATATTTGGAAATATGTATCTGAAGTGACATAAAAAATCTCTGAAGGATTTATAATGTTTAATGTTTAAAGCTGTGAGGATATATATATATATATATATATATATATATGTACTTCGAAAAATGAATATAGATCAGTATTGAAACTGCTTAATAATAATAATGATAATAATGATGATAATAATAGTAATAATAATAGTAACAATAAAAATAATCATGATAATAATAATAGTAATAATGATAGTAATAATAGTAATAAGAAAAGAAAGATGGGAAGGGAAAAAATTGTACGGCGAGTTTAAAAGACTAGTAGCAGACGAGAAATCATGGACGTGGTTACGAAAGGGAAACCTTAAGAGAGAAACAGAATCGCTCATCATGGCAGCCCAAAACAAAAGCAGAAGGACAAACTACATAAAAACAAAAATCGACAGAACACAGACAAACAGCAAATGCCGCATGTGCGGTGAAAGAGATGAGACAGTAAACCACATAACTTGTGAATGTAGTCAACTCGCCCAGAAGGAGTATAAGCATAGACACGATAGAGTAGCAAGAATGATACACTGGGAACTAAGCAAACAAATGGGATTCAACCATGTGGAAAAGTGGTATCAGCACAAGCCAGAGGCAGTTTTGGAGAATGACAAACACAAACTACTCTGGGACTTTGACATCCAAACTGACCACCTCATCCAGGCAAGAAGACCAGACTTAGTAATAGTAGACAAAAAAAGGAAGGCCTGCCAAACAGTAGACGTTGCTGTGCCTGCAGACCGTACAGTAAAAAAGGAGGGTGAAAAAAGGGGAAAATACCAGGACCTAGCAAGGGAGTTAAGGAAAATGTGGAATATGAAAACCAGGGTAGTACCGGTCATAGTGGGCGCACTAGGAACTGTCCCCAAAACGCTGAGGGAGAGACTGGAGGAGATCAGGATTAGGGGAAGGATAGAGACCGTACAAACCACAGCACTACTGGGAACTGCACGGGTACTGAGGAAGGTACTAGAGATATAAGTACTGCAGCGAATCATAGCCCTGCCATGATATGCGAAAGAGAGAGGAGACGTTAGCTGAAGACCTGAGGAGACTTATTGTCACTCAGCCTTCAGCGATAACCACTGGGCAACCGGTGTGAAACTGTAAATCGCAGAATTACTGCGACCTATGAGTACTAGGAGAGGAGGGCTGGAGACTTGAGGAGACTTGCTGTCACTCAAACTCCAGCAGTTACCACCAGGTAACTGGTGTGAGATTCCAAGTAATAATAATTATAATAATAATAATGATGATAATAATAATAATAGTAATAATAATAATGATAATAGTAATAATAATGATGATGATAATAGTAATAATAATAATAACGATAATAATAATAGTAATAATAATAATGATAAACTAGTATGGTCAGTCACTCTGTAAACAACTGTGGTGGTTCCAATTATTTCTAATGATGCCACGATGTCGAAGCATGTTACATTAATTTTTCATAATCCGACCATTCAATGAGCGTATATGCAATTGTTTCTACCTATTTGTTTGTTCATATTTCTGTTTGTTTGTTTGCGCTCAAATGGAATGATCTCATCGATTGATTTACCTTTCTGTTAGGATATAACAATAGGAAATACAACATCATCACACATTTATACCCCTTGTGATAAGTGGAGACTGAAAAAGCTGAAAAAATAATTTGAATATTAAAATTATCAAAATCCAATGAAGTAGCTTTAGGCTCCTCTGTGCCAATCCATACATAAATAACACTGTCACTTCTAGTGGGTATATTGAAGTATTTTAATATTGTTGGATTTTATTTCTAAACAGAACATAGACTGTAGACATGGAAGATGAGAATAACAATTGAAGAGGAAACAAAACAGGACTATTTTGATGTGAGGATTCATACAAAACATCGTATTGTAATCTCCACAACAACAAAAAAAATTAAATACCTAAATGATATCTATCTTGTCCATAACAGCATAGATGCAGAACGTGAGCTGAACGCTATTTAAAAAAAATGATTAGGCTGCAATGGTGAAACATGAAAAATAGATTTTCCTGAATTTCATAATACTTGAATATATTCTAGTATAAATATTTACAACAATAATCCTTTGAGGGTAACAGTATTTATAAAGAAGTATGAACTCCAGTAAAACAAAAATCATGTGCAACGATCACATTGAGAATAAGGACATAACTGTCAAAATCGAAGATGCATAACTATGGAAAGTAGACCAGTACATCTACCTTGGACAATGAATCTGTATGAAACCCACGTAAGATGAAGAGATCAAGCCAAGAATCACCCTAGGATGACAAGCCTTCGACAGAGCAAGCCCAACCTTCAAAAACAAGTCAATCCCATTAATCCTAAAAAGAAGAGTACACAACCAATGCATTCTCCCGATAGTCACTTACGGAGCTGAAACATGGAACCTAACCAAGAGACAGAATTGCAAATCGAGAGGTATGCAACGTGCACATGAAAGAATCATGCTCAACTTCACATGGAGAGATCACAAGACAGCACAGTATATAAGGAAGAAAACAGGAGTCAGAGACATCATAGAATCTATTAGAAAACTTAAATGGCGATGGGCAGGCTATTTTACAAGAATGACAGACAACCGATGGACATCACGACTCACATCATGGTTTCCCAGAGACCACATGCAAAAACTGAGGCCGACAGAACACAAGATGGAGAGATGAACTGGACAAATTTAGAAAATACTGGCTCCACGACGCCCACGATAGAAAAGTGTGGCAGATCATGAGGAAGGTCTATATCCAATGACGGACATTAAAAGACTGATGATCATCATGCTGATGATGATCATAAGGATTCCAAGTGTCTGTACTGACCTCTTTCCATTTCTTTCTGTGTAGTCTGATTCCTTGTTCAACTCAGAACTAAATACTTTTAAACACAAACTAGTCAATCCTTGTGGAAAAAAAAAATCACGGGAATGGCGAGAAGCGAAGGAGCAATTACCATTAATTTACATAGGGGATTTTTTTTTAGTGTTCCCAGGTCTCAAAACAGTGTGGATAGTATGTTAGGCTGAGTCATTGGATGTTGCAATGAAGTGAGGCAAAAGTGCTGGAATATAAAAGCGAGAGAAAGATGGTGTGCGCTACCTCTATTATAATTTCCTGCAAAAAAAAAAGCTGAACACTGCTTTGACTTTTAGCTTTTTCCGTGAAAGCTTAACCCGACTTGAAGCGAACTTTCGGAAAGCGGTGTCAACCTGTATTTGTCAAAAAAAAAAAAAATGATTTCTGATAGAAAAGAATCATAAAAAATAAGCAAGAGTGGATGAGTCCATTGTTTTAAATGGTAGATTGGAGGTATTTTCGTCGGCAAAACTGTTAGCAAAAAATCGAAGATTCCGTGATTATAGACAGAAAACAGAGAAAATCAAATTCAATATATGAGTAGATATATATCTATATAAGCCACATGTTCGTAAATGATCCCGTTATGTTTTTTAATTCAAAGTTTTAAGGAGTTTGTGATTGAGAATTCATGCCCATAAAATGTTCTTTTTTTTATTTAGATTTCCTTGTGGATTAGGCTATAACAGAATTAGTTTTAACTCTTCAGATAAACGTCTACTGAGATGACTTTATTCTCCCTCGCGTAACATCACGTACAAATCCAGATTTCCAGTTAAGACTGGAAAGTGGAAAGTGTAAAATGATGGATAGAGAGAGAAGGGGGAAAAGGGGGGGTCATCATCAATCAATGGAAGGAAAAAAGAAAGAGTGAAAGATAGATAGATAGATAGATAGATAGATAGAGAGAGAGAGAGAGAGAGAGCGAGAGAGAATAAGTGAGTATGGAAAGCTATGGGCGCTAGATTGAATTATCTGGTGTCGCTAAACAGATTTTTTCGAATGCAACTTATTACTTCTACTTTATCTGATAATTCTTTTTCTTTCTTAACAGCCTCAGCTTTTTCAGAGCAGAAACTTGAATTTTCGCACACTCACTCTCCTCAACGAGTTGTGAGTTTTTTTATTATTTAATTCGGCTTAGTGGCTGAAATAGTTGCGTTAAGATTTGAGTTTAACTCTGAAGCAGTCAATCTTGTTTTTATTGTTTCTATTTTCCTTTACTCTGTTCGTCTATCTATCTAGCTAGCTGTTATTCCTGTAGATAGCAATCCCCTTTTTGCCTTGCACTCTTAACATACTTAGTGTACACAAGCAGAATAACATTGTTTAATCCGAATGTTCATCTTTTCTTTCGGCAGTGTAGCGATGGTCCAGTGGATATGTCAATTAACTACAACCTCCAGGTCGTGTGTTCGAATAACAGTGCGATAGCGTTAATTTTAAATATATCTCGTTTCAGCGCGACATAACCAACAAACGGAAATCCATAAATACAAACGACAAAGATAACGGCTGCTTTCTCATAAGATCATTATTTCTGCGTGATTTTTTCAGATGAGGGATGATTATGTATAGATTTTTTCGGTCTGATCTCTTCATCGCGGTTCATCTTTTGAACTGAACGTTTTGCAGTCTCCTTCATGTGTGTAAATGGACAGAGTTCGGACCAGGCACCCCCAATCGAAGTGTGGGGACGGATAGTCTTTATTCCGCTGTTTTCGTGTGAGAGAATATATATGTGGATAGATAAATGTACATTTAGGACCATTGATATTGGTGTATGTATGTGTTTAGAAATAGAAATTTTGTTGATTAGAGGGGAAATTGAACTGAAGATCATTTGAATCCAAATGCAGAAGAAAAGACGAGAATAAAAAAAAAACAGGATTGAAGAAAGGAAAAAAAGACAAAAAAAAACAACACTCGCTGCTTCAGGGCAAAACTCCACTCAGAAAGTGAACATTAAAAGATGAAGAAAAAGTAATAAAATCAAAATGAAAGAACCTGTTTGGTGACACCAGATAATTTAGTCTAGCACCAATAGTTTTCCAGCTTTCTCCCCCCCTTATTTCTCTGTTTCTCTCGTCTTCTTTTCTCTCCCTTTTCTTTTTCTTTCTTCCCTTTTTCCTCACTTTTTTCCCTCTCTTCTTTTTTCGCTTTATTTCTTCCTTTAATTGATTGATGGCGTAGGAGTAGAAATCTGCATCCCCCCTCCACTTCTCTTTGTATTATTTCAAACGGGAGTCTGAACTAGTCATTGTCGTTAGGTTAGGAAAAATAAAGTCAACTCAGTAGGAGTTGGACGAAAGACAAGTAAAAAAAAAAAAAAAAGAGAAAAGAAGAAGAGTCTCTGATGGAAGTTAGGAAACTGACAATGATGATGTTATCCTGCTTTATCTATCCCCTGATGCTATGGCAACTTTGATATGCTGCTATCTTCCTCTGTAGAACGAAGGTCTTTTCTATGTGAGTCATTGACGAGTTGTCTTCCCTTGATTACAATATGATTACACGCAGGGAGAAGAGAAAGGTAAAGAAGAAATAAAGAGGAATAAAAAAAAAAAAAAAGAAAGGATTATCATTCCAAAGGAAATTATGGGTCACCATCGCCCACATATTCTACTTTGTAGCCAATAGATAAAGCATTAGTGGTTGTAAGATTAAGTTATCTTGATTAAAATACGGCCAGTATGGTTTGGACCATAAAATTATGGTTGAGAGAACAGATTGAACAGATCTAGTTAGTCAATCGATAGGGTGATCATTTGAAAAAAAAAAATGGAAAAAGGGGTAATCAATGAATTAGTTATTTTTCTTGTCTTTTTGGATTTTAATCACTGAAATGTACAAACTTTTAAAAGAAAAGCTGAATGCTGCCGGACACGAATAGAGGGGCCGATTTGGCATTGAATATCACCAATAAAAAAAACAAAACAAATAAAATGAAATATTTTCCCAACACATTGTGCACGTGCGTGTGCGTGTGCGTGTGCATGTATGTATGTGTGTGTGTGTGTATGAGTGACTATCAACGGTTAGGGCTTGGTGATGTCTGGATAGACAGATACATGTAAGTTCGAAAAATATGAATAACCAAAAAAGGAAGGCAAGAAGAGGGAGACTGAAAGGGGATTAAAGGGAGAGTTAGATGATGATGAAGAAGAAGAAGAAGAAGAAGAAGAAGAAGAAGAAGAAGAAGAAGAAGAAGAAAGGAATAAATGGGAGATTGAAAAAAGGAAAGTGAACATGAAAAAGAAGAAAGGTAAGAGGGTGAGGTAAAAAAGGATAAAAGGGAGAGTGAGATGAAAAGGAACGATAGGGAGATAAATAATAATAATAAGTCGGAAAGGAACAACTGGGGAAGAAGAAGAAGAAGAAGAAGAAGAAGAAGAAGAAGAAGAAGAAGAAGAAGAAGTAGAAGAGCATTTAGAAGAAGGAAGGTAAGACGTGGAAGTGAAAGGAAATAAAATTAAGAAATAGGAGACAAAAAGGAATAAAAGGGAAAATAAGAAAATGAAGTTGAAGAATAAGGAAGGGAAGGAAAGGAAATGAAAAGGGATAAAAAGGTGAGTGAGAAGATGAAGATGAAGAAGAAGAAAGAGAAAAAGAGGAAGTGAAAGGGATAAAAGGGAGAGTAATAAGAAGAGACTGGGAGAAGAAGAGATGGACGAAAAGGTTATCAGAAAAGTCTGTCGGGAAAAGGGAATAAAAAGGAGGCAGGATATTCCTGAAAAGAATGGGTCTTCAACCAATGCCTTCCCCGATAGTCACCTATAGAGCATTTATGCTCAACACCACAAGGAGAGATCACAAGGCTGTATACTGAAGAGAAAAAAAACAGGAGTCAGAGATATCAAAGAATCCATAAGAAATCTCAATTGGCAATTGACTGGTCATGTTGCAAGAATGCCAGACAACCGCTGGGCATCACGACTCGCAACGTTGATCCCCAGAGATCATGTGCGAAACTGTGTGCAGCAGATAACCAGATTTTCTGATATGCGTGTTGCAGAGATAGCACTTCCTAATATTGAGTAGTTCGTCACGAACTTGACAATATTAGGAAGTACTATCTCTGTAACACTGCAACACCCATATTCGAAAAAGAGAGTTTCTTGGAAGGTCTACGTCCACCGACGGATGATAAACAGCTGCTCTTGACGATGATGATCATGACGAAAAATCCATTCAAACAACTAGCTTCTATTATATATATATATATATATATATATATATATATATATATATATATATATATATACTGCGATAGCAGAAAGAGTGCTGATCCTGAAAAGTAGTTGGAAAAGTCTGTACTACATTCAGTTTGCGCGCGCTGTTAAAATTCCTGGAACTTTTGGGTAGCATTTTATAAACAATAAGGAAAACACAGATTGGGTGAATAGGGAGTGACCAGCACATAAGCAAGTGTGAGCCCTAAAATACAATCAATTTTCTCTTAGTCTATGGTCCGACAGTTTCCAACGGCGTCCCCTGCCAATAATTCGGACTTCTTCCCAGGAGAGGATTGTGTTTGCTTTTCTCCCTCCAGGTATGGTAAACTAACCCAAATTTTTCTACGTGGCCTTTGATTATGTTATTTTTAATATTCTGTGAGTCTGACAGTGAGAGGGCTGCTAGTTTCCTTTTTGTAATTCCTCTCACATTCCAAAGGAATATTATATTTACAGTTATTGATCAGACTCGAATCTCGCGCTGGATTAACACTAGCGAGCTAGGTTGGAATGGTGTTAGGACTACTACAAATCCCCCTGATGCTTAGATGGTTATAGACCTGTTTTATCCGTTCTGCTATCCCCTTCATGTATGGAATATAGATGGTGACTGAAAAGATGGTTGCCTTAGTTGTGTCTTGAATTATCCCACTCTCATTTGTCTTCTTGATGATAACGTTGGCTGGGTAGCTTGAGCATGTAACTTATGTCGTCAAAATCCTTTTCCTTTGTTTTAGAGTTAATACTGCCCAACATTTCAAATAACTAACCTGTTCCCCACACAATTTAATTTAAATTAAAGTTGATGCATCTCAGTATACATTGGTTTTGTGTATACTGCAGTAATATAACAACAGACTCTCTAGGAGATACAGGAGAGATCTTTCGCAAAGGGCTAGCAAAGTCATTCACAACGTGCTTACGAGAAAGAAAAGTGTCTCGAAACTTATGTCCAGGAATAGTGATATTCATCACTTTTACTCATATCATTTTGATTACAGTATGACCCCCAAAACCTATCGACATCCCCGAACCCATTGATACCCCGAACCCGTTGACATCCCCTGAAACCTTTGACTGAGCTGACTGTGTGCTTTCGGCGACACAATATGAATAGATGACAGTTTAGGTCTTGTTCTTCACTCACTAGAAACCATAACATGACCAGCGATTTTTGGCAGCATTCTATGTTTGAGGTGATAAAATGAAAATTCGGAAAAGGGATTATCAATGAATAAGTCCCTTTTAGTGCCTTTTGTTAGACAGTGAGCACTAAATGGTGACAAAAGAAAAAAAATTGTGAATAGCGCTGGACACAAACTGAGGGATCGGTTTAGCATAAATTCTCATTGTAAATCGAAGCCCCGCCAAAAACTTACAAGGGAATTTAAAGAAAAAGAGATAATAAGGAGTTGATATTCAAATTTTCAGCCGTCTAGCTCTAATGGTGCGACCTGTAGGAGCAACATATACATAGCTAGCTATACCAACTTAAAATACTTGAGACACCTATGTTGAAAGTGTTGGTGCCAATTTGGTTTGACGGTTTTTAATATAGGTATAAATATATTTCTTTCAATAATCATATAAGACATTACGAGACAAGATAGATTTATAGTGTCGGACGTGACCAGTTTAGCAAAAGAGTGTCACCCCTTGATCTACGGGCAATTCTGGGAGCAGACGCTTTTACCATCGTTCATCAGGACAACTACGATAGCGCAAAATGAGGTAGAATCACTTAAAGAAAAAGGAATCATTGGAACAGAACGCATAGTACACTGGAACAATATCACGGTGGAAAGATAACGCTGGGAACATTATGTACCAGATAATAAAAAAGTCATTCAACCGACACACAATAGAAATATCGCAGCGTAGATAATGTTAATTGTGATCATGAAAGGGAGAGAACTCAAGTAGACACATTTTCATGATGGACTTGTACTAGAAATACCCATCAAAGAGTCGATATAGACACCTAAAGGTCAACAGTATTGTGTACGGGAAAATAATATCATGGACTTATCATTGATCAATAAAAAAAAACCCGAGAA
>OY735226.1:11740473-11840473 GCA_963457665.1 Thysanoteuthis rhombus | reverse complement strand
CAGAGGCACAAATGACAGCTTCATCCCGAAGTTCACATCTTGTTCATCCACTGCCCATAGCTGCACTATTGTTTCTCAACGCAGTTATATGGTTAAGAAAAGGATATATATAACCCGACAGAATAAATATAAATGCCTTACATTATTAGAAACTCTATTTGATATGATCCCCGGTTATTTCATGGAGAACGAGTCACTTGGCCTAGATATTTTAGATATAATGAGCAGTATGAGAACGTGCGTATAAAGCAGTTATTTGGGTCTTCCCCTATCCGCTGGGCTGGATAGCTCAATGATAAGAGCAACGCTACGTTACAGTTTGGTTTTTATCGATCACAGGTTCGATTCGTGCAGCTGCCGTATCTATCTATTTATCATTTCTTCTAGTTGCCTGTCTCGTCGCTAAAATAGTCACATATTCTCTGGAGGTTACTTTTAATGCTGATTTTCCTGGTGGGTAAGCACCAAAAAGATTGGCCTAACATGAACTATCTACTCTGATTCACATGACTAAGCTTTATAGATATACAAATAACGTGCGTAATTGGAAACATAAGCGTTTCTTTTATTTCTCGTTCAAATACCTTTTTTCTTTCTCTGTTCCTTTTTTATTTCTTTCCTCATTTTTTTGCATTTCTTTGTTTTGGTTTTTTTCTTTTCTTTCTTTCTTCCATTTTCTCTTTTTTTTTCTTCTTTTTGTTTTGCATTCCCGTCTTCCTTCTTTCTTTCCTTCTTCTTTCTTTTCCGACATTCCTTTTCTTCCCTTTCTTTCTTCCTTCTTCAGTCCCACCTGTTTCCCCTTCCTTCATCTTTGTTTCTTTCTTTTTATCTTCTTTCTTCTTTTTTCTTTCTTTCTTTTCTTTCCCTCCTAATCTTCTTTCCTTGCTTTTCTGTACTTCGTTTCTTTCTTTCTGTTCAAAGATTTCTTTAACTTTCTTTCTTACTCTCTCTTTCTTTTTCTTCTGGTATCTCTTCACCTTTCTTTCTTTTTGTTCTTCCTGGTGTCCTACCTAAGCTAAAATTAGTAAGCATCGAAATGCGTTCCCCCAGTTATTCTTTCAAATGTACTTTTGGGTGCATCGGAGTGTGACGGTAAATCTCGTTCGTAGATTAGCTTCTCAACCTGTACATCGAAGTGACTCCCCGCTCATAGTGTTCCTTTCCTTTCGTTTCTGTCTTCCACCTTTTCCCCCGCCATCTCTTCAGTCATCATCTCTGTTTGTTCGTTTGTTTGTTAGAAGCCTTCAAACAAAACTGTCAACAACAATGTAGTTTTCTTCGGTTTTTAAATTGGTCTGGCTGGTTGGCTAGCTGGTTGGCTGGCTGGCTGGCTCGCTGGCTGGCTGGCTCGCTGGCTGGCTCGCTGGCTATCTCTGGATGTTTGGCGCGGAGTGGCTGAACCAATAGAGCTAGAGGGTTTGAAATTTAAACATTTACGCCTTTTTATATCTTGAAAACAAAACAAACAAACTAACTAACAAACAAACAAACAAACAAACAACAACAACAACAACAACAACAACAACAACAGCAAAAACAAAAACAAGAAAAAATACAAAAGCAAAAACAAAACAAAAACAATGTTTCCTTATTTTTTTAAAACCCCATAACAAAAAATTTGGGGCCCCCGCGTCGTTCATGCTTGTTTTTTTTTCTTTTTGTTGTGATTACCGCCCAGCCCAAGATAAGAAAAATACCTTATTTGTTGATCACCTCTTCTTATTATTTTTTAATTGACCCCCACCCCCAATAAATAATAACTACAAAAAAAAAACAAAAAAAAAAAAAACAAAAAAAAAACTACGAGATGCTGGCATAACGTTGGTCACGTGACAGTTTCTATTGATCGACTAACCAGACCTGTTTGTCAGTCCGTCCGGTTATTTGTTCGTTTATTTCTTGCCAATCGGAGTTGCCCCCTTCTTATGACATTATGGTAAATTACTTCCTGGCATAACTCGCTGCTAATTCCAGCTACGTCGCCGCTTATTTATCTGTAAATACAACGTTCCTCTTGCGAGGCAGGTTGCATACTTTTCTTTTCCCTGACTTATATACACCCGTAATTCAATCCTATACGCTGTGACGGAAATAGGTTTGGGGTAACTAGGTATACGGTAAGGCTGTATATCTTCTTTTTTTTTATCATGAGAGATGAATGAAGTATACAGGCATAACACCGTGTAATGCGATTTTTGTCTCTGGGTAACGAGTGTTATTTCTTTATTGCTCATGTCTAAAAAATGACAGAGTGGATGCCTGTTATTTACTTCAAACATCGCTTTCGTAGCAGGATAGCGATATTCATATGCAATTGTTTTTCTTACTTTCTGGGAATAAAAATCTGCAAATTCGCCTGTTGTCCAATTGAAAATAAATAGATTTCAAACAATCACTGTTCTGGTTGCAGAAGCAAAGAAATAACTAACATTTTCTATTCTTTCTATACATAATCTATCACAAGATAACGTTTAATACACTGGAAAAAAGAAAAATAGAGAGAGAAAAAAATTCCATGATAAAAATAAATTGTAATAAATGAACAAGTAAATTTTTTGGATAGTTGAAGTCGTTGTTGTTTGCATTGTTAACACGACATTCCGATCGATCCATTCTACGGCCTACTTCAGGTGTACTATACGAACGTGATTGTGGTAAACAGAATATTTCTCCATAGGTAGAAACGCCTCCTTCGCCCGAAAACTCTTTGAATGTTGATATACAGACGAGCAATTTTTTCACAGGTAAAAACGTGACGCAGAGTAGGTAATAATGGATGCCTCCATTAGTCGACATTGAACATACTCATCCCCCCGGAAAATCAAGAAGTAGGTATACGCCATACCCAGCATACCCCTCCATTCCCAACACTGCAAATATGGTCATGAATCTATGGAGACGTGAAGATAAAAAAAAACAAACTATATTTCAGCGCAAATCCAATCTGCATGAAAAATGCAAAACGCTTAAAAGTATGCATGATAATTATATTTCTTTCTTTCATTTCTTCCTCCCTTTCTCTCTTTCTTTTCTCCTTTCTTTCTATCTCTCTTTCTTTCATTCTATCTCTCTTTCTTTTATTCTTTCTCTCTATCTTCCTTTCTTTTGTTTTTCCCTTTCTATCCCTCTTTCTTTCTTGCAATATCTCTATCACTTTCTTTTTTCTTTCTTCATTCCTTCCTTCTTCTCTCTCTTTCTTTCATTCATTCTTTCCGTCCCTCTTTCTCTCTTGAAATATCTCGATCATTTTCTTTCTTCATTACTCCCTTCCCCCTCTCTTTCATTTTTTCCTGTCTCTCTCGAAATATCTCTATCACCTTCATATTTTTCTTCCTCCATTCCTTCCTTCTTCTCTCTCTTTCTTTTCTTCTTTAATTCTTCTTTCTTTCTATCGCTCTTTCTTTCTTGCAATATCTCTATCACTTTCTTTTTTTGCATGACGCAAACAAGTGGCACAAATGGAGCTAGAGGGCTAAAAATTTTAACATGTATGCCTCATAATGTCTAGAAAAACGTTTATCTTTCGTTTTTTTTTCAAAATTCCTACCCCTGGAATTTTTTCTCAGAAGGAGCGTCTATTTGCAATGTAACCTTATGCTAAATTGATCTTTATGTTTGTGTCTGCTTGGTTTTTGAAAATTTATATCTTTTAGTGATCATTGCCCAACAAAATGCAGTAACCTATTGATCATATTTTAAAGGTTTGTTCATATCATTCGATTTTTTGCTGCCAAATGACGTTGCTTACCTGACAGTTTCAATAGAGTGACTAACAAGACTTGTCTTTCTTCTTTTTATTCTTTCTTTCTCTTTTTTTCTTTCTTTCTTTTTTTACATTTGGTCTTTCTGTTTTTACTTCCCGTCTTTCTTCCTTACTTTTTTTTTCCTTCTTACTTTTTTTCCTTCTTACTTTTTCCTTTCACACTCTTCGTTTACTTAAAACATTTTTTTTGCTCTTTCTTTCTTCCAATCTTTCTTTCTAAATTTTTTTCTTTCTTTCCATCTTCCTTTTTTATTTCTTTCCCTTGTTCTTTCTCACTATTTTTCTTTCTATCTTTCTTTTCTTTCTTTTTTCTCCGTTTCTTTTTTCGTCTTCCTCCCTCCCGTCCTCTTTTCCTTCCTTCCTTCTGCCCTTCTTCCTTCCTTCCTTCCGTCTTTCTTTCTTTCTTTCTTTCTTTCTTTCTTTCTTTCTTTCTTTCTTTCTTTCTTCTTTCCTTCTATTCCCGTCCACAAATACACATCGGATCATTTTAGGAACCAAAATTGTTTTTTTTTTTTCTGTTCCTCGTTTTTCGCTCTTGATTTGCAGTGTGCAGAGATTGTTTATCTTGATGATAAATTACTCATTTCTGGGCGAGAAGCGACTCCTCCCTCCTCGTCAACCCACCTGTGGCCACGCCCCGCAAAAATCTGGATCGGTGCCAGTCTTCTTCGACACAAGTGAAGAAGACGAACACAGCTCATCTTTCCGTAGCATTAAGAGAGAGAAAGAAATAGTAGAAGCAAATAGAAGGCTGCTGCTGGCAGATGTGCTTTATTGTTCGTAGTAGCAATGTTGATCGGTATTTTTTTACGCTGCGTAATTGGATCAACATCTAAGTTTAGTTCGTGACTAGTGAAGGTTTATGTGAAATCTGCCTTGAAATATTTAAGCTTTCATTATACATTGTTTCTTGGTTCGTCTCTCTCTTTTTCTTCCTTCCTCCGTCTGTTTGTTTGTTTGTGTCTTCCTTTCAATGTCCTTTTTTTCTTTCTTTATCTTTCTCTCAATATTCTTCCTTTCTTTCCTTTTTTTTCTCTACATCAGTATGTTTTCTTTTTATCCATCTCGTTTTTTCCGGACATATATTCATTCACTCCCCTCTCTCTATATATTTAGAGAGACAGGGGATGAATGCCGGTACTACAATCGTCAGCCCGTCTCGAGGGTCTGACAATTGTAAATCAGAGTCACCGTGAAAAACTTAATTTTCTATGTACATCTAAAATAATCTGCTCTATATCGACTATCGAGCACTCTTAGCGCAAAAAAACCTCATCCACCCTGCAAAAGAAAATGAACAATATATATTCGCAGGAGATCAACTCACCGATGTTTTTCTGTGTAATTTGTATTTTTATAAATCATACCATAAATTTGTTTGCATGCATTCTGATATCAAAACCGACACAATGGATTTAATGTTCACATACGTTCACAAAAGAAGTGACACAGACAACGAATCACGTCTGTTGTTGTATTTACTGATCAAAATCGAGGGCAAAGAACTGGAGTAAGTAGATCACTACGTCTACCTAGGACAACGAATCTCCATGAGATCCTCAAAAGAAAGAAGAAATCAAGCGAAGAATCACACTAGGATGGCAAGCCTTTGGCAGAGCAAGCTCAACCTTCAAAAATAAGAAGATCCCATTAATCCTGAAAAGAAGGCTGTATAACCAATGCATCCTCCCAATAGTCACTTATCGAGCTGAAACATGGAACCTAACCAAGAGACAGATCCGAACTATGTAATGTGTACATGAAAGAATTATGCTGGGCCTCACATGAAGAGACCACAAGACAGTAGATCTGGATGAAAACAGGAGTCAGGGAATCATAGAATCTGTTAAAATCTCAAATGGCAGTGGGCTGACCATGTTGCAAGAATGGCAGACATCTGATGGACATCGCCACTAACGACAAAGATCACATGCACAACCTAGGTCGGCTGAGTATTAGATGGAGAGATGAGCTAGACAAATTCAGAAAGTACTGGCTCTGCGACACCCAGGATAGAGAAGTGTGGCGAATCCTAGGGAAGGTCTACGTCCACGGACGGATGTTAAAAGACTGATGATGATGATGATGATGATGATAATCCCTGTATGAAATAACATGTATGACATAAGTTATATATTAAAATCTAAGCTGAAGTGGAGGTGGTATTTGATCCACACTGCTAGGATACCATGTCAATATGACTGTTTTGTTTTTAAATCCCCGAAACGGTCACATGATAAATACCTAATGATTCCAAAAACCCGAAATTTTACACATAGTACCATAATAACAAAGTATATGTAAAACATAAAAAACACAAAAGAAAACTACACAAATTACATTAACTGATAACGCTTTAACGAAGCGATGTACTAACCATTGAGCTAAACAGCCGCCGGTGAAGCAAACTCTCAAATAACTGTTTTCGACACAAATTCTCATCACTTTTATCCTCAGTTTATTTATTCCTTTCAACAGAAAGAAAAATGGATATATGTGATCCGACAGAATGAATCATAAATTGTGTTATATTACATACAAACATTTGAAATGATCTCCCGTTATTACATGGTTAATGTATCACTTAAGCTAGACAACGTAAATAAACAATTGAAGAAAATTGGGCTGCTGTATGAATCGAACCATGTAACTGATAACGTAGCGACGCTCTTACCATTGAGCTAAACAGCCATCGGTAATGCAAACGCTCAAATGAGTGCTTTCAACCCAAATCCTCATTATTCTCGGTTTATTTTCTTCTTTCAACGCAGCAGTTATGCATTAAGAAATGGATATATGTGATCCGACAAAATGAATTATGTTATTTAGAAACTTATTTGAAATAATTTTCTATCATTACACGATTAATGTCTCACTCAATCAGACAACGTGGATGGAATAAGCCATTAAAGAAAATAGGATTACGGCTGGAATTGAACCTGCCATCAATAGGGTAGCTGCTTCAGTGTAGCAATACTCTTACCATTGAGCTAAACAGCGTCCGGTAATGCACAAGCGTAAAGGAATGCTTTAAACCCAAATTCTCATCCTGTTTATTCTCAGTCTATTTACTTCTTCCCATGCAACAGTTATGTATTAAGAAATGGATATATGGGATCCGACAGAATGAATTATATATTTTGTTGTATTGTACAGAAACCTATTCTATTTCAGAGCTCGTATATCCATATCTAAATACATAACTGTCGCTTTAAAAGAGCCTGTAGCGATTTTATTAGATAAATTGTTTTTAATAATTCAAGTATCTGATTTTAATTTTTTTCAAAGTCTCAACTTATTTCAAACTGTTTTAATGGGTGATCAGAAATGGAATCTCAAGTTTCTACGACGTAATTTGTATTATGGCATATAAAGACGGTAAATCAACAAATGAAATCATCCCATTTGAGCGCAAACAAAGAAAGAGAAGTATTAACATACAGATAAACGTGCATTTAAGCTCATTATGTATATATATATATATATATATATATATATATATGCTATTGGTTTGTGGGTGCAATATATCCGACAATATGTATCAAGTTTACAATAAGGAAATATAATTGTATTCAAATCAAATTTATTCCAACTACTTGTTTCGCTTATTCCTATTGATATTAGGACCATCCTCATCTTGGTTGTTTTTCATACAACGCTTCGGCCGTTGCACTCTACGGCCTTCGTCAGGTATCATCTGGTAGATGTGGGGAAGTAACGAACCGAACCCTTTATTTATCTGACGGGGCTATATTAACCGTACTCCCCTCTTAGCATTAGTAGTATTGTTATACTGTCTCACACTAGGATGGAACCTAGAACCATCAGATTACTTTACAGTTATTTGTCTGATGCTGTAACCACTGCGCTATGTGTCTATTGTATGAAAAACAACCAAGATGAGGATGGTCCGAATATCAATAGAAATAATAATAATACCTCATCTCAAAAATTCTGAGATATACTTGTTTCGCCTTTCGTCTTAATCAAAGAGTCAATTCCAAATTGAACAATATTGAAATGTTCGATTATTTCAAGTAACAACATCTCAGAAAATAATATTTGTCGTTTGCCTCTCACGCGTTATGAAATCATTGGACATTTTTACTTGATATAAACGAACACTTCAATATTGTTTAATTCGAAATTGCCAATTTCATAAAGTGAAAAGGCGAAACCTGTCAGCAGAGTAAATACAACTTTTTTTCCTTATCGTCAACTTGAAAGATATATATGCATAGTCTAGAAAGCTTTATAGCTTTAAACATTAAACACATTGAAAAACTTTTCAAGAGTTTTTATGTTACTTCAGTCACTTCTTTCTCAATATCAAGTAATATAATTTACATAATTTTCTCCTGTGTGTGCTTTTTCGAATGTTTTACAAATACTTTGATATTATGGTGTCATTTGTAAATTTTCTGCTGTCAAGATCATCAGTCTTTTACCATGTAACCGTTTCGGGGATTTTAAAACAAAACAATTATATTAATGCAGTGCCCTAGCGTGTTGATCAAACACCACATCCCTTTCAGCTATGGTTTTGATATAAGGTTTGTGTCATAAATGCAGATTGTTATTTTGTATCGGGTATTATCACGATGTATTTTGTATGGATGCTATTCTATACAACATATCATTCAATCTTTTTTAAATACACATCCTCTCTCTCTCTCTCCATCTACCTATCTATCTGAGAGAGAGAGAGAGAGAGAGAGAGAGAGAGAGAGAGATTGATATTCAAGATTGTGCTGTTACAGATCAGTCTTAAGCCATGACAAT
Source organism: Thysanoteuthis rhombus (assembly GCA_963457665.1). Lineage (NCBI taxonomy): Eukaryota > Metazoa > Mollusca > Cephalopoda > Oegopsida > Thysanoteuthidae > Thysanoteuthis > Thysanoteuthis major. Next base: position 11,831,928 of record OY735226.1, on the reverse strand, counting down.
TGACGGCAACTGTTTTTTCTCTTTTCAGAATGGTTTTATAAACAACTAGAGTTTTTTTCCCCCTATATTCTTTAAGGATGCTTTTGTGTATAGGTCTCAGGGGTCAGGGGTTTGTGTTTGGCCCAGAATTGTGTTCCGGAAGGATGGATGATTGAATGGGATTCTGGGATGGATGGTGTCGTTGCCGGGTTCGGGTTGAGCCGTTATCTATTTGGTTGTGTTATCCTGTCGGGAGATGGTGAAAATGGTGTGATGGTTTTGTTTGGATTGTGAATATGGTATACCTGTGTGTATATATACTTGAGTAAAGTGGTATTGTTTTGCACTGGTATCTATGGGAATATCAGTAAAATCATTAGTAAATTTGAAATTGGTCAGCATTATTAACGTTAAATGATTATCATTTATATTGTTGCTATTATTGTTATTTTTAGATTGAATGCCTGTATTATAATCACCACCATCACCACCACCACCACCACCACCACCATCATCATCAGCAGCAGCAGCAGCAGTAGAAGCAGTAGCAGCAACAACAGCTTTTAAGCGTCTGTCGTAAGTCATAGACGTTCCCCATAATTCGCCGGATCTCTCTATCGTGGGTGTCACAGAGCCAATACATTCTGATTTCATCTAGTTCGTCGCACCATCTTATATCTTGTCGGTCACAGTTCCGTATGTGATCTCTGGGGATCCTCGTTGCGAGTTGTGATGTCCAACAATTGTCTGCCATTCTTGCAACACGACCATTTGATTTTTCACACGGATTCTAGCTCTGTGCTCTGTGTATGTACCAACCTATTTCTGAAATAATTTGCAGATATTTACCATCAATAATGCAAAAAAAAATAAATATCAAAACAAAATAATCCGCTTTTCCTACACTGTCATTTAGCATTCGATAAGGCCTCAGTTTATACATCCTCCTCCTACGATTGAATTGGTCTTTTTTCTCTCAAGCAAAGACCAGGAAAAAGTTGATAAAAATATTTTTTCAAACTTTAATTTTTTTTTTTTAAATTGAGATGTCGATTTCCTGGAGAAACTTCTGGGCATATTTACGCCATTTCATAAGTTATGTTCAATAGATCGTGTATAGATAATCATTTGATCATTGTTGTTCAAAGAAATTAAAAGGGTGTGAACAAAAAATATAGACAAACCTTTTGATAAAGTCGTTTTGATTGGAAACCGTTTAAATGAAATGTCATTTTGTAAAAAATGATTTTGATGTAATATTGCTTAGATGAAAATGTCGTTCCATAAAAAGTCGTGCAACAATATATAGAGCCAAATGTACAGTACACGTATATGTATCTACATAGTGTCGCCAATAGATCCTTCATCTATGTGTGTGTGAGTTCTGACAGTGGTGGGGCGTGGTGTATCTGTTCACCCCGGTGACTGCTATGAGGAAGGTTCCATAGTCTTGTTGATGGTTTCACTCTAACATTACTAACGTGCCTGCATGTGTTCTCTCCAGAAAGAGTACGAGTTAATGGTTTTCAGCGTTGATTTGATTGGATATGATATATTTATGATGCTCGTTAGTCAACTTTTGTTATCGGTTGGAACTTACAGTTTCAATCCCGTGTGTTTGCAAAATCATTAATTTGACTTCCAATCTTCGGAGAGTGAAGACGATCACTGATCTCAATAGGAAATACAACGAAACAGCATGTTATTAGGTTGTCTTCGATGGAATGGCCGTTCTTAGGAGTTCGTCTTCATGAATACAATTTCGACCAATTCTAGAGCACAAAATGTAGTTTTACATATTTCAACATTAGTTTTCTTTCGAATTTTCCATAAGTTGCTCACCATATCAGTTTCAATAAGATGATCACTTGCACATGCTGTCCTCAAAGAAAATCAAACTCAATAGGAATGCTGTTCAAGCTCTCAACAATATTTATTTCACAGTTGGACATTCACTTATACAACCAGAAAACCGATGGAATGCATTTAGAATTAGCCTTAAAACATCCACCATTGGTAAACTGATATGGGTCTATTTTTTTTGCACGACATTACCAGGTCCCACATTGCCAATATGGCGGAAACGATGTAGCTGTAACTTAAGTAGGAAATCTCATGTAATAACCATACTTCTTTCCAACAGATTTTCGCCTATTCAGGCACCTTGAGATTTTTATTCACGACAAAAAGTATGCAAACAAAAGAGCGGTAATGATAGAATTCGACAAATTTCTAGCTTCAAATGACACTAATTTCTTTAAAGGAGGGATCTTTATACTCGAAGCCCTATGGGAAGAAGTTATTGTTGCAGATTGAGCTTCTCCTGATTAATAAACCAGGCGGGTTTACATTTGTTTTTTCATCTTCTTTTCGTAAATGGCCATTTTAGATGGGACAACCTAATATATCAGAGAAAATAAAATCAGGTATAAGAGATATCCTAAAGACCATTAGCCAACTTGAATGGCAATCGACAGGCCATGTTCCAAAGATATCAAATACCCTGGATCCCTCGTGACAATGTAGCGGCAAAAACCAAAGCAGCATGATAATCTGGACATATACTGAATGATTTGGCATCGGGACGCTCAAAAAACGGATGGATCCGGGATTTTCACCTGGATAGAGGTCCTAACAGAAAACTTATTTTTTACAAATAGATACATGAAATCAAAGCTAATTCAAAACTCACCATCGAGGTCAATAATTGAACGACCTTAGCGCAAAAAATTGAAGAAAATATCATGGAGCAATAAATACAGTCATGACATCAATTCATTTTCATTTCTACGACATCAATGGCGTTTTCCTATGGAAAGCATCTAAAATTCAGTAGAATATTGGTGTTGTTGTTGAGATTATTATTATTATTATTATCATTATTATTATTATTTGAAACCTTTTTTCCCAAAAATGAAAGATTAAAACATTATTAGAAGGAGTCAAGAGGAGTACTGATGCCAATTTTCTAGACTGTCGACAAAAAAGTATGACCAGCAACGCTTAAACAAACGAAAGAACCAAATAAGGTGCCCAAAATGTAAAAAAAAAACAAAACAAAATTAAAACATTTTTCGGAAGGGGTTTAGTGGAGAACCGATGCCAATTTTAAAGTCTGTAGCCAAAACGGTATGGCCCAAACCACTTGAGCGCACAAGTACATAAACGAACACGTACATATAAAAAGGGATGTAACCCTCCGTAATCTTTAGAGGTGATTGCTGTTCAACATCGAAAACAACAAGGTAATATGTGATTCCGCATTTTTCGCTTACATTTTAGTCGTAGCTTTTTAGTACAAAAAAAATTGGCAGTGAGGTTTTAGTGAATTTACCCAAGAACAAATAGATAAAAAAACGCACAAAGAATAATATGCCAGCTACCGTAGTTATATTAGGTAAAAAAACCCTTCAAAATAACTAAGTTAAAGATTTTCTTTTCAAACGAAGCCTTCCTTGTTTGAGTAGTTAAGACGACGCTTCGGTTAATTCATTCTACGTTTTTCTTCAGGTGAACAATCCGGATAGGATGGCAGTAAACAGAATTTTTCCAATAGTGACAGTGCTGCACCGTGGGATTCAGGAAATATCCTTTTCTTTCCTTGTAAGGCCTGGTTTGCATATCTTGTCCCTGTTGAGTTGTTGGGACCACCCTGCTTTTATCTGAATTATACATTCAGACGGCAAGTTGACGCATGCCATCTCTTTGATTTTTTGCAAATTCCAACTGTGTTCCCTGTCCAGAATCCAGACCTATTCCCCGAGGGGACAGTATTCACCTATCCCTTCCCAGCGATGTGCCTTCCGCAACTCAACAGGAATAAGGTATGGAGATACAAGCTTAATAAGGAGAGGAAAAGAAAAAATATACTAATCCAACGTCACCATTGGAAAAATTCTGTTTACCACTGACAACAAGCTACCATTAAAAAAAAAACTAAAAAAAAAGCCCTAGAATGAATCGACTGAAACGTTGTGTAATAACTCGAGCAGCTCGAAGAAATTCAATTGCCCCACCCCACAGAAAAACTCTTTGAATGTTGATAACCCTCCTCAAAACTATAGACAAAAAAATAGATGTTCGCATTCAAGGTCAACTTTTAATTAATCACGATTATTATTATCTAAAAAAAATCTATTCATAGAACTTCATCAATTTATCAAAAAAACAAATTGCAGTCTATCTTAGCAGGAGGAGGAGGTCCTGACCCCCAAAACCCTTCCACTGTGGAGCCACGCTTGGATATATCTCGTAGTTGCTCAAAATATCCAACTATTATTTTTATTCATGATAATACTAACATTCCTGTGATTAATGGATATATCTTAAACAGACTTACTTACATATATCAATATGTCTTTACAACACACGCTACGCACATTGGGAGCCTTTGGACTCGTACTTGGGCTCTTCCACTATTACTAAGCCCAGCTGCAGGGGATCAGTTGCCCCGGGACAGCACTGTCCCATTGGATTTGAAGGGACAGGTCTAGCTAGTCCTGACTCTTTCGTGACTGCAGTTGCTTTAGCAACCACTGTCGCTTAGCAACCAAAGTCGCGTCGGCTGGAACCATTTTTGAAGGGTGTCTCCCATTTTTCCAACGTAAAGCCCTGACCTTGTGTCACATTTTACTCTGGTGGGAGAGCAAATAAATAGAACACACACACACACACACACACACACACACACACACACACACATATATATATATATATATATATATATATATATATATATATATATATATATATATATATATATATATATATATTCTGAGACTAAATCAAATAGCTCCTGAAAAGCATTTTTCGTCTGACACTCTCCAGAGGATGAAAAGTCAGAAAGTAATCCAGATTTGAAAAAAAGTATCGTTAAAATGATTTGAAACTACGTCACGACATTGTTTTAGAGCATGGCACCTTTGATTGTTGTTCCAAAACGCCCTCGGGGACACAGCACTGGCTTTTGGGTTTTAGTTTATATAGACCCTAAAACACCCAGGGGGCAAGGCGATCTTGCCATACTAACAATTCTAATGCAGTCTTCGTTATAAGTTCTAGCACATTCTGGGTTGTTCAGTGGGCGTTGGCCTATGGCAGAGTCATGCTATAGATCTGTTTCAGGTTTATAGATGCAAGGCAGCTGTTCTCTTTAAATAATACTATTGATTTGTTCCATTCGTCTGCTATTGCTTCTAACCCCTGCCAACAAAATTGGAGCGGTGCTCGGCCGCGTCTGTCTTTCTTTCTGTCCGTCCATATAATATCCCTATATCTCTAAAAGTTCTTGATGAAGTTCAATGACATTTTGTAGAAGGGTCGGCAATGCATCATGAAAGAAGTGATTAAATTTTGGAGCGGATCAATGCACAATTACTTCCCGTGAAAATGGCACTTACAGAGGTATGGTTGTTTTCCAGTTGTTCTCTCATTCAGGACTAGAGTAGTCAACCCAGTGATGTTTCCTTTTCTTCTTTTAGTATCCGTACAACACGCTCTTTGGTGTGTCTATCAGTTGTTCAGCTCAAATTACGCTGATCAACAGAAAGAGGGAGGAAGGAAGAGGTGTGATGTTGCTAGAAAGTGTAGCATCATTGGAAGAAATATTTTCTACAATTTTTTAATCAGCTACTATGATGTCCTAAATCAAATGCACGTGGACCACATTTTTGTATTAGAAAATGTAAACACGTCCATGATTAAAAAAAAGATGATATTCGCACATCATTACCATATTTTTATATCGTATATTTTCTTACTTGCTGTTTGTCTCAAGAACATAAGCCACAGATATGTAAGTACGCGCACATACATATAATATGACTGAGATGGATGGATATATACAGACAGAGTGAGATAGTGAGTCCATATTTATCTTTGTATATGCCGTAGACTTTCCATATTTATCTATCTTATATGAATACAGAGTGAGATGGATAGATAGATGTAAATATGACTCTTCTTTATAGACTTGTATTGGTACTGATCAGATTCGACATCACCAAAATTAGCATTATTATCATTTTTTAGATGCGTTTGGACGCATCTCAATATGACACTTTTAAGTCGGTCGGTCGGTGAGGTCATTGAAATGTTTCGTATCATAAAAAAAACATCAACTGATCAATTTTTTACCAACTGTTATGGTACCAGAATAGAATGTCCAAGGTCTGCATTGCTTTTGTTAAAAAAAAAGCCAAAAATGGTGAAAGAAAGCCAATAATGGTCATTTATTATTTTTTTTTTTATTGATAACGATACTTCTAGAATATTTCCATATCGTAATCGATACAACTTACAAAAGACTTCGAGAGGTTGATTTTTTTTTAGTTAAAATTTTATCAATAGGTCACATGTTGTTCGGACAGACAATATTTTACAAGTATGAGAATCAATTGACTTGGAGAATGACTACTTGGTCTTACTTCTATTCATCCCCCCATCAACTACCATTGGTTGTGGACGCGTCGTTGGACTTATGGTTCTTCTTTATAAATTCTGAGCGGATATAAAAACGATTTACGAAAGATTACTATTTATTCTTTTAGTCTTTGACTTTCACAATCATTAAATATAATCTTACATCGTTATGCTTTGATATCAGACACAGATGAAAAGATGGAACCAAAAACAATCCTCCAGAAAACAGAAATTAAAATTGCGATGGTATATTAGAAAACGTCAAGCAAAACTGTCAATGAAATTGTCAACGGAGCTTTCTTCAGTTTTTAGCTCGTTTTGGCTGGCTCTGAATGTATGTGTCACGAGTATTGGCGACACTGGGAATAAAGGGATTGCTTTTTTGTTTTTTGAAAATTCCTTATCAAAAAAGTTTCAGGTGGCTTGGGTAAATTTTCAATGCATATTTATGCTGAATTGATCATTACTTTATGTCCGGTAGTATCAAGGCTTGATTTTTGGAAATTCAGACTTTTTGATGATCCTTGTCGAACGATAAGCGACATAGGTAACCTATTCATTGATCTACCTTTCTTGCCAATTTTTCAATTGATCATCCCTAACGTATTGTTGCCAAATGAAGTTGATGACATGGTGGTTTTTCTTGCCTGACAAACCAGAGCAGATTTTATTTTGCAAGAAAATTTGTTTACATGAAATTGAGAACAAAGCAAGGCAGACAATGTTTAGTCATCGTAGCGAAAATATCCACGTTGTTACCATGGGCCGCCGCTTTTCCAGTGGTGGTGCAGGTGGAGAGACAAGAGAATATATATCCAGGGAAGGGTAGGGTCAAACGCACCGTTTGCACTCTAAATAGACGCCCGTGCGTGTTCATCATCATCAATATTTTATCGCCCGTCGTTGGACATTGACCTTCCCCAGGATCTGACACATTTCTCTGTCATGGATGTAGCGGAGCCAGTATTTTGTAAATTTGTCACGTTCATCTCTCCATCTTGTATTCTGCCGGCCTCACTTTTGCATGTGATCTCTGGGGATCCATGCTGTGAGTCGTGATGTCCATCGGTTGTCTGTCATTCTTGCAACATTGCCATTTAAGTTTTTAATAAATTCTATGATATCTCAGACTCCTTTTCCCCCGTCATACTGTGCTGTCTTGTGATCTCTCCATGTGAGATTGAGCATGATTCTCTCATGTGCTCGTTGCATGCTTCTCAGTTTGCAGGTCTATCTCTTGATTAAGTTCAAAGTTTCATAAGTGACTATCAGGAGGATGCATTGATGATATACTCTTCTTTTTAGGATTATTGGGATAGTCTTGTTTTTGAAGGTTGGGCTTGCTCTACCGAAGGCTTACCATCCCTAGGGTGATTCTTCGCTTGAAAAACATTCAAGTCGGAGGCGTAAGTTGACTTAGTTTTCCCACTGTAACAAGAACGAAAACCGACAATAAAAATAATCCTCACCTAATTTAGGAGAGTACTGATTTTTCTATCCTGTTATGTTAAACTGAACCATGGCACATGCACAGGAGAGTACCAAACGAAACAACACACTTAGAGACCACAAAACAACACAAAGAACAAACAAGTGTCAGAGATATCTTAAATACCGAACTTAAAATCCTAGCAAGTTTAAATGGAACTGGTCTGGTCAGACAATAGCTAGAAACTGTCCCATGACCAACGTCTTTTGGAAGCCTATTGTATTGGGGATTATCAATTGAAATATTGGAAAAAGGGTGATCAATGGAATTGTTACTTCTCTTGGGCAGTGATCAGTAAAAGTCCGAAAAAAATGTGTGAACATTGCATGACACAAACTAAGGGATCTACTTGGCCCAAACTCGCATCACAAATTGAACCCCTTACCCAACACCTATCATAGGGAGAGAATAAAAAAAAAGTTTACTTTGGATTGATATGTTTAAAATTTCAGCCTCTAGAGGATCAACAGGCTCGACATTAAATCTTCTTGCACACACACACACACACACTTTCTCTCTCTCAAACATTCACACACACATACAGCCATCCTCACTCCTTCTCGATCATACACACCCACATGGTGGCTATCGAGTTTCTATCAAATATGCCGATCTTTTGTAACCAATTTTATTCATTGTCGTATATTTCAAATCTAATTTTTTTGGAAAAAAGACATGTCTGGCTAGTCACTCAATAGAAACCGTCACGTGGCCAACGTCATTTGGCAGCATGCTGTACTAGGGGTGACAAATAGACAATCTACTTCTCTGGCATTTCATCAGTGATCACTAAAATGGTTGAATTTCCCAAACACAAAAAGGAACGCCTCTAACACAAAGCAAGGGATCAATTAGAAATTACTTTACATTGCAATTTGAACCCCTGCTAAAAACTCATTGTGGTGGTGGAATTTGAAAACAAACCAAACAGAGAGAAAAGTTTTTCTTCGTAATCATCATCATCATCATCATCATCATCATCATCATCATCATCATCATCATCATCATCATCATCTCTAATGTCTATCGTTGGACATAGACCTTTCCCAGGATTCGCCAGACCTCACACATGATCTCCGGGGATACACGGTGAGTGTCATGGTGTCCATCGGTTGTCTGCAATTCTTGCAACATGATCAGCCCATTGCCATTTGAGTTTTGTAATGGATTCTATGATATCCCTGATTCCTGTTTTTCTATGATACACTGAGCAGTGATCTCCCCAAGTGAGACTGAGCATTATTCTCTCCCGTGCTCATCGCATGGTTTTCAGTTTGAGGGTCAATATTTTGGTTAGGGTCCACGTTTCAGTTTGATAGGCGACTATCGGAATGATGAATCATAATAAAGAGTAAATATTGAAATCTCAAGCCTTCTAGCTATATTGGTATGGCCTATACGTGCGATGATACATAAGCAGCCAGTCATCCAGCCAGCCAGCCAGCTGACCGGCAAGAACAGCTTAAAAAAAATTGGAGAAACCTATTTTGATTGTTTTGGATGACGGTTTCTAATACTATGTCGTCGACTCGTTGGCTCTAAGGTCTACAAGACTTGCTGATTTACAAGTTTTTTTTGCAGATTACACTATGAAACGTGATTTTCATTTCTGGGCTGTGAGTTTTATTTCTGATTGTTTATGATTAAAAATTAACTTTGCATTTGCGATCAGGACACCGATATTCACAGGCAGTTGTCACTCTCTCTTCAAGTAATGAAAAATGTGCAAATTCTCCCGTTGCCCATTGTCCTGGACACGAAGAAAAATCCGAAAGGAATAATTGACATCTTCTATATTTCTTAGGCATAATCAATTAGAAAATAACACTCAATACCCAGAATATTTAAAAAAATGTTGCACTGTGTGATCTGCATTGTGTTTAGCATGTGCAATTTTAATGCGCCCAGTTGAACCTGACCGTGACTTTCAGACTTGATTATAACAAGAGAGTCGTCTGCCTTGCATGTGATTTTAAATGATTTAAGACCGGCCTAAGAATGCTGAATACGACAGCAATGCGTGCAAGCTAGCGGTTCTTTTGTTCCTCGACCCGGAGGAAATTGTCGTAAGATATATGACATCTGTTCATATGAAAGCCATATTTAAAATTAGTATGTTTAATTGTATATTTATTTAGTTGTTTGTTTAGTTAGATTTTTGTCAAAACCTATACATATTATGGATTGGTACCTGTAAATAGATTACCAGAGCAAAAAAAACGAACAAACATTTAGAAGGTTGTAATGAAACGACATTGGCTCTAGTGATATAACAGTGAAGAATAGACCATAGGCCGGACGTTGGGAACTAAATTGAGTAAAAGCTTTTGAAAAAAGGCCAGATCTGCCAAATTTAGCCATTTCTTTTCCCAGTTTTTTTTGATAAAATAGTATTCATTTTGTTTTTCTTAACGAAATGATTTACATTTTTAATAAAATAAATTTCTTCTTATGACTTTTTCCCATATAACACGATATCAGTGGTTTGATGTTTCTAAGATGTTTCTAAGATAGCATTCTATCTCAAGATCTTATGTCCGATTACCCTGCAAGACAGTAGTACGTGAGTGAGACTTAAAATTATAAACGCTTGAATTATCAAATATACATTGCCTATTAGATAAGATTCATGCTCTATAGTGCTGATCCATGAATGAATAACCCTGTTATTTTTTATGGGTATATACCTGTAATATATAGAAAGGAGTAAAAAACTATTTCAGCACATGAAGTACTTCATGTGTTGAAATCCTTTTTTCTGTATATTGCCTTTACAAAGACCTATTGAGACAAAACATGGGATCTAACCAAAATATAAGCTCTCAAGAGAAAGACTATGCAACGTGCCGATGAAAGGACCATGCTTAACATCGCACGTAGAGGTCAGAAGACAGTTCCGTACATGAAAGAAAAATAAAAGTCAGAGATATCAGAAAATCCAGTAGGAAATTCAAATAGTAATGAACAGGCCTGGTTGTTAAAATGTCTGACAACTCACAAGATGGATCCTCAGTAATTATACGTGAAACTATGGCCAATGATTTGACGACTTAAACATGTTTAATGAGAAATCTGACGAATCCTATGAAAGGTATACGTCCAACGACGGACGTTATGAGGCTGACGATGATGTATAGTTGACATATTCAATACCAACTTCAGTAGTCAGTTTTCAAAATCTAGTCAAAGCAAAGAGTTCGAATGCCAATTTTCAAAGCAGCCACGCAGGTTGTCTCAACACAGTATTCATAGCCGCCATTTTCCCCTCAATATCTATCAATTTATCTATTTATACCAGTCCGTTTGCAATTATTCATTTCAGTATGCTTGTATCTACTGCTTTCAATTTGGCTATCTAATAATTCTAAGTAACATAATTTTTGACTGGCCAAGTATGTATGCATGCACACACACACACACACACACACACACAAACACACACACACACACACACACATATATATATATATATATATATATATATATATGTTATACGGAGAGGCTGTACCAAAGGAGATAGGGGGCTGAATTTTCCAACATCAACTATTCATTATGTCTAGAAAAAGTATTTGTTCTCTAAAAATCCCCCCTAAATAGGTCTGTAGGAAGGAATTCTATTTACATTGCTAGTATATGTCAAGTTGATGATTAGTTTCTACCGTCTTGTCTTGTGAATGTTCAAACTTTTCAGTAATTCAACAAAAAGATGGGTAAAGTAACTTATTTGTTGATCACCCCTTATTCCAATTTTTTGATTGGTCAATCCCAGCACAGCGAGCTGCCAAAAGCTGTTGCTCACGTGACGTTTTCTGGTGAGTGACTAACCACACCTGTTATCTATTTCAGTGTACTTGTATCTTTGTTTTTCAATTAACCCATCTACTAATTGTGAGTGGCTGATGTTTCCATGCTATCTTTGAGATAGTTAACACACGAGTATGTATGTATGTATGTATGTATGTATTTATCTGTCTATCTATCAGTCTATCTATCTATCTATCTTTCTATCTCTCTCTCTCTCTCTCTCTATATATATATATATATATATATATATATATATATATATTTATCTATGTGTGTTTGTGCCTAAGGAGGGGGCAAGTGGTGTACAAGGCTCTTCTTGTTGATCATGCTGAATGGTAATTAAATTCCAAGTATTTTGTTCTTTCTGTGGATACCAAATATATCCTTCATTGTAAGAGGCTCCTTTTGGATTGACAATAATTGAACAACAACTTCGGAAAATTTCTTTTTACTTTGTTACGAAACAAATGAATGGCTGCTCTTATAGACACACACACACACACACACACACACACACACACACACACACATATATATATATACATACACACACACACACACACGCATATATATATATATATACATACATACATACATATATATATATATATATATATATATATATATATATATATATATATATATATACTTTTCCAATCCTCCGATAACATACTCACACGAAAACATACTCAAGTGTGTATATGTGCATATACATAAGATCAGCTAATCTATTGTTCTATATATATATATATATATATATATATATATATATATGTATATGCATGTAAGTGTGTGTGTGTATGTATATATGTCTGTGTATGCTTCAACAAAACCAGCTATTGATTCGATATATATATATATATATATATATATATATATATATATAGTTTCAGAATCCTATATATGAATATATATGTATACAAGACCATACACACACAAAGATACACACACACATGTATAAGATCAGCTTTTTTTTTGTATATACATAAATGTTTGCGTGTTTGTGTGTATATGAATTTCTGTAAATGGATGGATGTATATTCATTAGACCAGCTATTCTTTTATTTGAAATGATCTCCAGTTATTACATGGTTGATGTATCTTTTGGCTTAGACAGCATAAATGAAATAAACAATTAATAAAAATGGGACTTTAGCAGCAATCAGACCAATGGTTATTTGCTTCTCAAACCTATGAATAAATCTCAAAAACTGCTTTAACTCCAAATTTACATTTTGTTTATTCTCTCTATAGACAACGCATTTATGATTGCTTTAGTTGGTACAAATATATATATTTCTAAATAATATGATTGTTTGTTCTGAGAAACAAATATAGCAGATATAGGCAGTGAATGAACAAAATGAAAACTAAGTGTTAAAGCAGTTACTTGGGGTTGCTTAGTTCAGTGGTAAGAGTAACGCTGCATTGAAGAGGTTACCTTACCGGTTGCAGGTTCAATTCATGCTTCAGTCCAATTTTCTTTAATTGTTTTATCCTATTTACGCCGTATACGCCAAATGATAGATTCACAGAGAAATAATAGGAGATCGTTTCAAAGTAATATAGCACATTTATAATCATTTCTATCGGATTATACATCCGCTTCTAAATATATTTGTCTCCTTTGAGAAAAAAATAGTTGCCTGTCCGATTCCCGAAGCAGCCCCATTTTCTTGAATTTTCTATTCTATTTACGCTGTCCAGGCCGAATGATACATTCACTGTATGATAAAGGGAGATAATTTCAAATATCGTTTCAAAGTGATATAACACATTTATAGATAGATGCGTGTATGTGTATGTGCGTGTACGTTTGTGTTTGAATTTATATATATATATATGTACATATATATATATTTATATATATATATATATATATATATATATATATATATATATATATATATATATATAAGGTGTCTCAAAAGTCACGAGGATATTGAAATCATTTTTCATGAAAATGTCAGGCAATCAAACTGACCCAATAGGTTTTCACCCTTCGTGACAGATTTTGACAAAAAGTCACGAATCGTTTAGAAAATTATGATTCAATAATAATCTTTCATAATAAGAATGCATTATTCACCAACGAAAATTTCTATCCCCATTTCTCATCTCTACATAGTCTGATTATAAATTGCGTTATATCTTAGAGGAACTTATTTGAGATGATCTCCCGTCTTTACATGGTTAATGTATGACTCACTCAAGGAAACGTAAATAGGATAAACAATTAAAGAAAATGGGGCTACTGCAGGAATCGATACTCGGTCCCATTTTCTTTAATTGTTTATTCTATTTACGTTGTCTGCGACGAGTGATTCATTAAGCGTGTAATGACAGGAGACCGTCTCAAAGAAATTTCTATATAATATAACGCAATTCATTATCATTCTATTGGATCATATACATCCATTTCTTTATATTTATACAGTCAACTAGGCTTTACAGTTCTACGGATTTAATATATATATATATATATATATATATATATATATATATATATATATATATAAAAATTCACGTCATTTCAATCAATTATTCCCATCTCCCCTCATCTCTCTCTCTCTCTCTCTCTCTCTCTCTCTCTCTCTCTCTCTCTCTATATATATATATATATATATATATATATATATATATATATATATATTTACTCCCGAAATACAGTTACGGTAAAACAGCTGATGAATCTCCAAAATATGATATGAAATGAAGATATAACTGAATGATATAAATATAGAAAACAGATTGGAATGACAATGATCGGGTTAAAGATGACTTGCATAGTACGTAGTTGTGGATACTTTAGGACTATGTAAATTTTGACTAATAAAATTTCCTTTTCGGTGGTGAAAAAAAAATTGACATGACTACACACATACATACATACATACATACATACACAGTAGCGTGCAGTCTATTGCTTTAACTGGTGGGTAGGATATATTTCTATCAGCGAAAATGTTACCTCTAAGTGACAAGTTCATTGTTGTGGACAGAAAAAAAAATGCAGTATCAAATTAAATTCCAGAAAATATACATGGAGGCCATTAACTCCCGGTGAGTGAATACATTTTCGCGAAACTCTGGATATCTATCGATTTAGCAAGCTAACTCAGTTAATATATATATATATATATATATATATATATATATATATATATATATATATATATATATTTCCATATCGTTTGTATTTTCGTTTATTATCTGAACATTGAAGACGTTCATTCTCCTCCGTAGGCACGCGCACCACAACAAATACTCAGTCGGGTGCACACGTATATTAGTGAACAGTCATCATTATCATTATCATCACTTCCACAAACACCACCATCACCACCATCATCACCATCACCACCACCACCACCACCACTATCAACAGCAGTAACAACCATTGGTGGACATGTGCCATCCCCATGGTCAGCCGGTTTTTTGTCCTCTTTTGAGCACCACTCTACCATAACATTCTGAATCTGTCACGATCAGGAACGTAGAAAGTCGAACTAATGGGGAATGGAAAACGTGACACGGATTATTGTATCAAATCTGATTCAGAGTTCGTCAGTTAGACTATCAATCGAGATACGAGATCATCTGTGAGATAGAGCGAGATTACAACGAGACCACTTGACTAGTTAGAGGTGAAGCAAAAGTACAAATCAAGTTCAAATGATGTCAGCCAGTGACGACACTAACATTATGATTTTGTATTTGGAACGAAATATCAATTCAGAGCACCTCAAGATAACTATTGAGAATAAAACGACATACCATTGGCTTTAATCTTGTAGTATTCCCTACAATCTGACATTGACCAAAGCAAGTTTTAGTATGAAATAAGTACAACACATAGTCTATTGGAAAATAGATTTTATTTTTGCAGTTAGAATCTTAGTAAACCCGTTAAATCATATCTAGAAACTGCCAAGATTTAGAAAAGCCAGTTTTCTATGGAATTCAAAATGGACAACTGTGCATGAATATTTCTTCAGATTATAACCAAGTCATTGCACATGGATCCGTCCCAGAATTTGATTATTTCTTCTGCAGCCTATCAACCACCCTTCCACAAGGTTTCCCTTTTATTAATTGAGAACTTTTGGAGATAAAGTGTAGACAGACAGGAGTGAATACAGATATGTATGAAAGAAACGCTGAAATATCTCAATCAGGAACAAATTCCTGCGACCACGCCCAAATTTGATAACACCCTTCGCACAATGTAGCTCAAAGTTAAAAAAAATATCATTTGAATTCATAGAGAACTTTTGGAGATATCGCGTGGACAGACAGGAGCTAATATAGAATTATGGAAAATCGTTTCCTTGACCCCCATTTCCTGGTTTCAAAATTCAAAGAGGCAAGTTTAATCTATTCTTCCATTATTTGTAAAAAAAGAAGCACTATTTCTATCGCCTAGCATGACTCCACCCTCAGAAGGATGCCTTAGGATTTATATTCATTGAACAGTACTAATAAAAACCTATTCAAATGGGAACTTTTACGTTTTCTATGGAATAATTAGGTTTTTAAAAGGCGATATAAATTCAAATTCAAAAGAAAGGCGTTGGTACACAAAAAGATCTGATAAATCCATTCCTGGCATCTCTCAAAATATCACCGATTCAATCCCCCCCCATCTCTCTCACTCTTTATATATATATATATATATATATATATATATGTATATATATATATATATATATATATATATATATATATATATATATATATATATATATCGTCAAAGATATAACGTCTGAAAGGGGTTTTGACATTTCTACCTAGCATCATGGGTTGATTTTATTATTAGAAACTATATGTCCAAAGGTGCGTGCGCTCTAGTATAGACTTGAAAGGCACCAACTTGACGTCTACAACAGTTGTCGACAATTCTTTGTGTGGTCATTAGGTCGATTTTAGTAATGTTTCAACAGAAAAAATCTCTTCACAATAGATGTTAACCCAAACTCATCTTTTGAGTAAGGGAAAAGGCCCCAAGTGAGATTGAATTTGATGTTTCCAATCAAAAGAACAAGTATATGTTGGAATTGATCGTTTGCAAATTTTCTCTTATTGCAACATCTGATATATATATATATATATATATATATATATATATATATATATATATATATATATGAGTGTGTGAGTGTGTGTGTGTAGGCATATGTGGGTATATACATTATTTTGCTATGTCCTGTAGATCTTACTCCTAAATCAGTTCTCAGAAGATTGGTCTGAGCTGATACAAATAGGGATTTACCTAAATTTTGAGTCAGAGGTTTGTTAGTTGTTGCTGAAGACTAAGTGACAGCAAGTCCCTTCAAAGCTCCAGATCTTCCTCAATATTCTCTCGGTTTTCTCTATATAACTGTTCTCCTACTTCTTACAGTGAATCCAACACTCAGCAACAAACTAGAAAGCTCTCAAAATAGCGCATACCAACGCCAACGCCATATACCAACTAAAAAAACGAACGAAAATCAATGCATATATAGCAACGATGCAAGGCAAGTGACCGTACGAGTTCCAATCTTCCTAATTTTGGACTATTGCCTTCGTATACAAAAGAAAAATATCTGTACATTGGAATGAATCCTGAATCCGACAAAAACATCAGACAATTTCGCTTTAGTCTATGGCTCACCCTTCCACAAACAATCGACGGAGATATTGCGTTGAAAAACGGACAAATATAAAGAAGCATAATTGAGTACATATACCTCGCCCTATTTCAAAGTGGAGGTAAACTTGATATCTAAGACACGAACGAAACTAACATTTTGTTTTCATAGACATTTTGGACCTTGGAAATAATTTCACAGCCGAAATAGTTCCACAAATTAAATTTTCTATAGAAAAATAGACTTTGAAACGAGAAGCAAAAGAGGCTTATATACATATATGCATATGATAAATTATTAAAATCATATTACTATGAAGAATAAATTTGAATAAAGAATGGGCTGAGCGGCGTCAATAAGCTTTTGCATAATTTTTGCAAAGTATGAATAAAAAATATCATTTTACGATTTTTATTTTCATTCTCCACAATTTTCATAAGTAGAGAAATTTGGCACGCGATAAAGTAGTTCATATGAAATTCTTGATGGATATTGAAGAATTAACTTTAAGGTTGGTAGAAAAAATTGTTAAATTCTTCGGTTGAATATATTGGTAGAGAGTCAAATCGAAAAAGTTTTTCTGTGTAATTAGTATTCTTAAAGATGATATCTTAAGTTGGTTTGCATGCAGTCTGGAATCAAAACTGACTCGAGAGATTTAATATTCACATGGGTAAACTTTCAATGGAAATGACACAAACAGCGAGTCAAGTCCGTTATACTCACTGATCCCTGATCGTCAAATACGATTTTGGAGTAACCTCCGTTAGTGAGCCTTGTTTAAAAAAATAGATATGTAGTCTGAACTAATATCAATATACAATATGCATAATACTTTATATAAAATGACAGACTTCAATGGAGTACAAGATAAGCTATGTATTAAATCATAGCTGAAAAAGGATGTGGTGTTTGATCAACACTACGAGGGTACCATGTCTATGTAACTGTTTTGTCTTTAGAATCCTCAAAACTGTCACATGGTAAAAAAACTGATGATCCCAACGAGAGAAAATTCATACATGGTCCTTTAACAAGAAAGTATATGTAAAACAGGAAAAAACACCGAAGAAAATTACGTAAATTACATTGAAAGTTATTGGGGTGTAAGTGACTTAAGCGACAATAAATTTTCGAAAAAGTTTTCAAATCTTCAGAGTTTAAAGCTGTAAAGCTTTCTAGATTATCTCCCGCTATTGATGGTTTGATACAAAATAATATGGGAAAAATGGAACCGAACGTCATTATAGCAAGTCAATTTTGTTGTCCTTTGCAAGTGGGTTCAATCTTCATGGGATCTCTCATTATAGATGATCTCCTGGCTCCGCAGTGACCACGTTAGAGAGATCGGACAAATCTTAGGGAAGGTTTGTCTAACGATGGACACTGAAAGGCTGCTGCTGCTGCTGATGATGATGATGATGGTGATGATGATAGCAATTCATGTTCAGTCAATATCTACTCTGATGATGAATGGTGACCCCTTTTGTGGTCCTGTCCATAACTCTGCACTTTTCCACTCAAGGATGAAATACGCCTGCTTCACTATTTGAAATTGTGGATTCTTCTACTGGAACAAATTCATTATCTTCTTTCTTGAAAATTCTATCCACGAATTTATTCTCAGGAATTACTTGGTTTAGCATATTTGACAAAATCACGTTTTCACCTTTAGTGTGTATCTTTAGTGTGCATGCTTTATAACATAAAAAAGATAAAAGAAAGGAATACAACGAATGCATCCTCCCGATAGACAGCACCTTATATCACAGAAAAAAAGGAGTCTGGGATATCATTGAATCTATTAAAAATACTCAAATGGCAATGGACAGGTCATGTTACATGAATGTCAGACAGCCGCTGGACTTCATGAAAAGATATCACATGCAAAACCGTTGCTTGCAGAATATAAAATGACGAGACCAGCAGGACAAGTTCCGAAAGTATTGGCTGCGTAACGCTCATGATAGAGATATCTAGAGATTCTTCGGGAAGGTGTATGTCCAATGAAGGATGCTTAAATAGAGATGATGATGATAATGATGATGCTGATGATGACGCACTTATGCGTGTGTGTCAATTTGTATACATGTGTGTATGTTTTTTGGGGTGTGAGTTCATGCTTGTGCATGTATGCTTGTGGCGTGTATGTGTGTATTTGTACGTGCATGTCAACGTGTTGGTGTGCGTATGTGAATGTATGTGTTTTTGTGTGCATGTGCATATGTATGTGCTTATGTGTGTGCAGATTTGTCAGTGTGCCTGTGCGTGGGTCTCTGTGTTTTGCATGCGAATGTGTGCGTGTGTTTGTATGTGCATATGTCTGTCTGTGTATATGCATTGTGATGTATATATGTCCGTGTGGTTTCTTCAGTTTTCAAGTTGTTCAGGCTGGCTGGCTATGTACGTGTCCCTCCATGTGAGTCACACCGACATGCCGTACCAAAGGGTAGGGACATAAAAACATTCACTCCTCATTGTTGCCTACCCCTGATATGTTCACCCCTCCCTCAATACGTTTTAGATGGGGTTCAATTCGCATTGTAAGTTTATGATAAATTGGTCGCTAGTTTGTGTGTGATAGCATTCATGTTTGTTTTTTAAAACATTCAGACATTTTTAGTGATCACTACCCAACAAAATGCTAGAAGAGCAAATTATTCATTGATCACACTTATCTATATGATATAACATTTCATGGTGTCAAAAGATATATTGGTTTTGTGTTGGTTTCTACAGAATGACTAACCAGACTCAATTATTTATTTACTTACTCATTGACTCATTTCCCGATCCTAAGGGGTCAATACGGTACAACACAATCTTTGACGTTGATCACCGTAAAATCACTTTGACTGAGATTTCCAGGAAGTTCTGTGGCATAGGAATATGAATTCTGAAATTTTTATAGAGGAAAAATGTTTTATTTATACGGTATGATTATTTCATAAAGAAATTATTTTTTTCGTGTTGTGTTCATTATCAAGTCAAGCAATAAATTTTCCTTGAGATTAACAAAAACATTTGCATAAGAAAAAAGAAATATTTAGACTCGTTTGGCATCAGAGCCGTAACCGGCAGGGGTCCACAAAATATATTTTATCATCTCAGTCTGCTACAATGCCAGGGAATTGAGCCATAAGATGCTAGTAAATTCATATTTTCTGGACCCTATTTGCCTCTGGATCCGGGGCTTCTTCACCGGACCCTGGGTTTACAGAACCCGAATCATCCAGCTGTGTTTGGTTTGATTATTTCATGATCCCAAACATCTTTCCATTCTTAGGGTCCTGTTTATGCCTCATTTCACGTGGGGTTTTTATAAATTTTGTTTATGATTTATTTGGTTTTGAATCTTATTGAATTAGATTTGTTTTGTGCAATATGCTCATTATTATGCTCATTTATATCATTGCATGTCATATTGCCTTTCATATTCATAATTCCGTCAGTCTCTAAACTTGCCTTGATCCATCTCTGAATTTTTGAGATGAGGTATTATTATTATTTCTATTGATATTCGGACCATCCTCATCTTTGTTGTTTTTCATAGAACGTTTCGGCCGTTGCACTCTACGGCCTTCGTCAGGTATCATCTGGACACATACCGCAGTGGTTACAGCATCAGACAAATTACTGTAAAGTAATCTGATGGTTCTAGGTTCGATCCTAGAGCGAGACAGTATAACAATACTACTAATGCTAAGAGGGTAGTACGGTCAATATACCCCCGTCGAATAAATAAAGGGTTCGGTTCATTACTTCCCCACATCTACCAGATGATACCCGACGAAGGCTGTAGAGTACAACGGCCGAAACGTTGTATGAAAAACAACCGAGATGAGGATGGTCCGAATATCAATAGAAATTGCCTTGATCCTTCCATAATAAAACGTTTTCTAAAAATTTTCACATTACTTTGTTTTATGCCTCACCTTCAATAGTATTCAAATATTATCATGTAAGTCCAAATATAAATCTTAAAAAGAGTAGATGGTGCCCACTACACCACAGGTATTTGTGAAAGTTCTCTGCGACACGAACAGGTTTTCGACCCCTGATACGTAGGACAGTAAGTCTCATCTAGAAACCTCGCAATTAACTGAGGTAAAAAAGTTTAACACCGTACTTCTATGAAACTACCGTTTCCACTACCATTTAAAAAACTTAATTTTGAAATCTACGTGACGTAAGGACTATTTTTAATAACTTTCAAAAATAGCATAAAAATGAGAATATCAACAACTGAATAGATAAGTAAGGTGCAAATGAAATAGTGTGATTTCAAAGAAGTGCAGTCCTTCTTACAGAACTTGTAGAATCACTTTTTTTCGTAGCCCATACTCAAATTACTGTAGGCCCGAATCATAAGCAATTCCTTTTCATTTTATTTAAAACAATCGAAGGCGTTATAATGAAATATATTCCGAGCAACAATTTCTAATTTATTTCTTATTAAAAAAACTAATCTGATAATTATGATATTTTGTATAGAGAGGGAGGAGAAAATGACCCTTTTGCCCCCTTATAAATCTGGCCCCGGAAACAACACTCGCTAAAACAGCATTAACGACACGCGTATTATAATGGAACGTATGTTTTTATATTCTGGAAAGATTATCGTTGAAGATTAGTTCGAAGAGACCACACATTGATATTTCAGTGCATCAATTCAAAAACTGAGATAAGTTAATCCTCAAAATAATGTATACGGTGCATTAGACCTTCAAAGGTTATTGAAAATCTACTTTTATCTACATTTTGTTTTTTCATTATTAATACTCTTTCGTTGAAAGTCAACCTGTTGTAACGGCAAATTCACTATAACGGTCCTTTCAAATCCCCAACGTAATAACGGTAGCCTACTGAAAATCACTGACTTGAAAGTGTTTTTTAATTTCAAAAGCTTGATATAAGATTGTCTTTTTCCTCTATTTTTGACACCAAAGTCTTCGGAGTCGTAGTTTCGCACGATGGATAAAAAAATCTAGTTAGGCAGTATAGCAACACTGTAAATAGAATCAATCCCTGTCCCCATAAAAGATTTTGCCGTCCTAAATTCAAGAACTATAATCGATTAAAAGATGACTTGCATCAAGTGATTACACCTCTTTTCCCGAAATCTTATAAATCAAAATCGATCTCTCTCATTTTCTTTACTTGATAGAATATTATAAATTATAATTTTCATTTTGTTCAGATGTGTTCATGTATCTCTACAAGATGCTTTCCGGTCGGTCGGTTCCGTTTTTGTAAATAACGGGAAAAGGAAGGAAGTGAATGTGTGATGTCATTAAAAGAGTATCTAATCTGCTCAATAGCTGACATATCAAGCGTTTTCTATTCTGTTGTCAAGTATTGTCTGTTATTATTAGCTAACACTGTCTTCAAATCAAAACCAAATCGGCCAAACCTTTGAATTTCCAGCCAACTTAATATTTAGAGATGCTATATATACTCATTTAGAGCCCACTTATCGAATAAAATAAGTTTCATTGTGCAGATCATGGAGAGCGTTTGGCCATGCCTCAGGTTTGCAGACAACATCGTCCTTTTCACAGAGAACCAACACAACCTCCAATTAATGCCAGATGAACTAAACAGAGAAAGCAAAAGAGTCGGTCTAAACATGAACTTCAGCTAAAGAAAAGTCATGTGCAACGATCACATCAAGAATGAAGACAAGACCGAAGATGTAAAACTGGGGAAAGTAGACCACTTCATCTAGGTAGAATAACGAATCTCTATGAAACCCATAGAAGAAGAAGAAATCAAGCAGAGAATCACTCTGGGATGGCAGAGCAATCTCACCCTTCAAAAACAAGATGATCTAAATAATCTTAAAAAGAAGAGTATACAAGAAGAGTTATTCACTTATGGAGCTGAAACATGGAATCTAACCAAGAGACAGACTTGCAAACTGAGAAGCATGCAACGTGCACATGAGAGAATCATGCTCAACTTCACATGGAGAGATCACAAGACAGCACAATATATCAGGAAGAAAACAGGAGTCCTAGTCATCACAGAATCTATTTGAAAACTCAAATGGCAAAGGGCTGGTCATGTTGTGAGAATGAGAGACAACCAGTGGACATCACGACTCATGACATGGATACCCTGAGATCCCATGCGCAACTGAGGCCGACAAAATACATGAGATGAACTAGACAAATTCAGAAAATACTGGCTCTGCAAAGTCCGAATTAAAAAACAAACAAAAACAAGCGAGATTGCAACCAGACTCGAACAAAGGGTCCAATCTAGCACAAACTTGCATTGCACATTTCATACCCACTAAAAACTATTTTGAGAGGAATTTTCGAAAAATAAAAAACGAAATACAGATACTAACACGAAAATACAACCAAAACTTTCTTCAAGCATTATATAGAGTAAATGAAAATTTTCAGCCCTCTTGCTCGATTCCTGCAGTGTGTGAAACTTACTCACCAACATAACTAGGCAGACCGACTTGAAAACAGAAGAAACTTATGCTGACAGTTTTTGTGATAGTTCTGATGGATAGATCTGTTCGTCAATGAACATCTTGTAAATATTTTTTTTTCTATTTTCGAATAAACCATAAAAGACATTCATTTATTAATTGACTTACTTATCAAATGAAAATGCCCCTATGGACATCTCCGTAATCAATTTACATTAGAAATACGTATTCAATATCAAAATATACATTTATTCAAGATATAAGAATGACTGAAATTCAATAATTTTTTTGCAAGTGTCTCAGTACAGAGCAACATCTACCAGGTAGATAGAATTTACTAATTCATTCGTCTTAAATTGTGCTACATATTTTAGCTAATAGCTCCCAAATAGCCCTATTTATTTATTCGCTATCCCAGATGATCTAAATTTATCTTAATCTTAGAATTATTTATACTTTTACTATTTTTTTTTTTTCGTAAGATGTTAGACTATTCCTCTATTTCAAAATCCTACGGGAGAAAAAAATCGATTCATATTTGCGACTTTGTTTTTGTAATAGACCTAGTTCGTAAATTCTCTGTCCTCCATAATTTGTTTTGGGATGGAAATGATTTGATTTTCTCTATTTCTTCCAAACTCTGATTTTGAAAATTGTTCTCCCTCAATCCAGGGACGATTTTAGGCTTCCTGGTTCTCTTGGTGAGCTGAATTTCAGGACTTTTCAAAAGTGTTACAATATCTATTTATTTCTGTTTTAGAGCGAGAAAAATAAATTCATCAGAATGCGAAGTTCAATACAGTAATAAACCTTGCTTTACCCAACTTATCCTCCTTTCCAGACCTTAGATTCAATGAGTACTCTGTCCCACCAAACTAGCTTAGTCTGACTTTACAAGATAGTTCCCCCTTTTAATCTTTTTCCTAAAGCATTTACTAATTAACCATCATTTTTAAAATTCCCATGATTAGCGGATACATATTAAACCGACAAAATTAGATATACTCATATATATTTACGACATATGTATATATTATGACCTTAAATGAATTGTTGTTTTTTTCTGACACTCTTCAGAGGATAAAAATCAGGAAAAATTCAGATTTTAAGAAAGCATCGTTAAAAAGACTTGAAATCACATCACAACATTATCTTATAGCATGATGCCTTTGATCGTCGTTTTAAAAATCACTTGAGAATCAGTTATATTGTTTGAACGGAAAAATTCATTCCATCTGCTCAACACTGGCTTTTTTTGGGGGGGGGGGGGTTCATATTGATAGATTCCAAAACACCTAGGTGCAAAGGTAATCTTGGTATGTTGTTTATGTTTAATATGTATCCATCAATCACTAGAATTTTAAAATGTTATACCACGAGGAAGCATGCTCGTTATTCCGAAACAATCTCGACTTCAGATGAGGGAATATTTGCATTTTGATCTTTTGTATTCAGTTTAATTTGTTAATTTTCTCTTTATATTTAGAAAGTCCTTCTGAGTCGGACCCTTGGCAAACACCCCTATAAACTGCGTCCTGGGCGACTGCTAGTGTTGCCAGTACCTCAAGACGACCCTGCTTTTGTCTAATGGATGGCTGTTCACTAAATATTGTGTATATACTGTTCGATGACTTATATGGGCGGGCAAATGATTCGTTTTATTTATTTTAGTTACGACCATATGTCAGTGCAAAAGAGTATCATGTTAGTCAATGATCCCTACCAGAGAAAGTCTGTCTTCTGGCTTAATGTCCCGAAATAAATCTTTCGTGTCGAATACAAAACTTGGGTCAATACTGAACATGCGTGCAAGCAGATATTGCACAAACATTGGCATATACATAGAAACTCTCTCTTTCTTTCTTGCAATTTATTTTTTTATTTCTTTTCTGTCTTCCAGTCTTTAATTATTCCTTTATTTATGTTCTTTCGTTTGGTTTTCTATTTTTCTCCTTCTCCTCTTTCTATCCTCCTTTTTCTTTCTTTCATTTCTTTCTCTTTCTCTCTTCATTCGTTTCTTTTTGTTTTTTCTTCCTCACATATCTCCTTACTTTTTTGCTTGATTTTTTAATTTTATCTTTCTCTTTCCTTTTCTTTCTTTTCCCCTTCTTTCTGTATTTGTTTATTCGGTTTTCCTCTTTCTTCCTTTCTGTCATTTCCCTTTCTTTTTCTATTCGTATCCTTCTATATTTTTTCTCTTTGTTTCAGTTTCTATTTCTTCCTTCATTTGTTTTTTTGTTTTTTCTTACCTTTGTTTCTTTCAAGAGTTCCATTTCTTTCTTTCAGTTTCTACTCCCTTTGTTCTGTTTTTTATCTTTTTGTCATCTTCCAGTTTGTTTGCTTGTTCCTTTCTTTCTTTCATCGAAAGTTTCTTCCCTCTGGTTTCAATTCCTTTCTTTCTTTCTTTCTTTCTTTTTTTCATTCCAATTTCGCCCGTCCTTTCTATTTCTTTCCTCCCTTCTTTCTTTTTTCTCTCCTTCTTTTTTTTTTGATTTCATCCTTCCTTTCTCTTCCGTTTGTTCCTTCCTTCCTTCCTTCTTTCTTTCTTTCTTTCTTTCTTTCTTTCTTTCGATTTCGCCTTTTCTTTTACTTTCCCTCCATCTTCTTTTCTTTCTCCCTTTCTTTTCGTTTCTTTCCTCCCTTCTTTCTTTTTTCTTTCTTTTCGTTTCGATTTCTGCCTTCCTTTTTCTTTCTTTACTTCCTTTCTTCTTCTTTCCTCTCTTTCCTTCTTTCTTTCTTTCTTTCTTTCTTTCTTTCTTTCGATTTCGCCTTTTCTTTTACTTTCCCTCCATCTTCTTTTCTTTCTCCCTTTCTTTTCGTTTCTTTCCTCCCTTCTTTCTTTTTTCTTTCTTTTCGTTTCGATTTCTGCCTTCCTTTTTCTTTCTTTACTTCCTTTCTTCTTCTTTCCTCTCTTTCCTTCTTTCTTTCTTTCTTTCTTTTCTTCTTTCTTTTTTTTTAAAGAGTACCAACAGTTTGTGCATAGATGTTATACAAGGACATAATTGTACTAGAAGCAAACTGATTACCATTTCGTGAACACATCCAATACAGAAATGCTCTCAACTCGTGAAATGTTATCCTCCTTCATATCTGAATAATAACTGTTCTTCCACCGAAATGTTTGATGTATTTCGTCTCTAATGTCCAAAGGCCTGTCGTTCTTCATTAGTTTTTCATTGATGCAATATATAGCGAGCCGTTTCGGGCTCTTCCTTTGCATTGAACTTCGCTCAATGCTTTTTTTGAGCTCGTTTGGCGAACAGAGCTGTTCTTGTATTCAACCGATTCATTTTACAGCCATCAATATTCGAGTTGAATAACATGGAAGATAGGCCTGAATAGTTACTCAATAGAAACCGTCGTATGACCATCAAGTTGAGTTGGGTGGTGATCAATTTTAAAAAAAAGATGGAAAAAAGGGATTCACTTCTTTCGCCTTTTGTTGAATCACTAACAACGTAGCTGGACCAATTGAATATAAACATACATTGTTGATCGGAAACCTACTAAAAACCTATTGGTTGGGAATTAAGAGAAAACATTTTTAATAGACATTAAAATTATCATCATTAGCCTCCTAGCGTTCGTCGTTGGTCAAAGAACTTCCTCACTATCATGGGCGTCATGGGGCCAGTATTTTCTTAATTTGTCCAATTCGTCATACCATATGATTTCCTGTAGTCCACAGTTTTACAATTGATTTCTGGGGTTGTCAGACATTTTGGCAACATGACCAGCCCATGGCCATTTGGGTTTTCTAATGGTTTCTATGATACCTCTGACTCTCAACTTTTCTTTTATATACTGGGTTGATTTGTGATCTCTCCATGTGATTCTTTCCTCTGCACGTCGGGTGGAGTAACTATTTTAATGTTTAGCCATCTAGCTCCATTGGTGCAACATGTACGTTGGATACGTGCATAGCCAGCCAGCCAAACCAAATTGGAAACTGAGGAAGCCTATGCTGACAGTATTGGTTGACTGTTTTTAACAAGGGACACTATTTCAATATTCATATTTTCTCTCAATGCCCTAACGCTGGGTACAACTTCAGACCACCCTGATTGACCTACACATATCACACCACTACATACTCATCCCGTTTGTGATATGTGATCTAGGCTTGAAGTTGACAACTACCCGAAGTGACAGCACTTACTTCAACCAACCCATATGCATATATCATTGGAAATATATACATATATCGTTAAAAACAAGTAATACATAAGTATAGAGATGTACGTTTTCAAGAGGAGGGAACGAGAATATGATACACATCAAATCACCGTAGCCCACTAATGGCCCGACCAACCAAGCGGCTACAGATTCACCGAATTGAGCGATATATCTAATTACACATAATTCCCAACAATTCCCCTACAATGCTCTATTCCGGAGTTGGAATAGCGTTGCATGATAGCAGTAATAGACAGGAATGTTAGTACTACTACTACTACTAATGATAATAATGATAATTCATATATATATATATATATATATATATATATATATATATATATATATATATATATATATATTTACGTTAATTACAATAATGATAATCATAATCTTATATGATGCTCTTCCATAGGAATAGAGCACTCTGGTGGATGAGGAATTTCTGTGTAAATAAATATATCGCTTAAATTCAGCCTCACTGACCGTCCAGTTTCGTAGTCCAGAGGTAGGATATCGGCGATGAAGGTTTCAATCCTGCCTCGGGGTAATGGATGGAATAATGGAAAGTTTGTAGCCACACTGAAGAGATGTAATACATCGAAACAGCCGTCTGTGGATGACACAATAATATATATATATATATATATATATATATATATATATATATATATATATATATATATATATATATATATATATATATATATATATATATATCCTAGTCGTATCCTTTGAATTACAACCCTGGATGCATGAGAACACCCCTAGGTACCAAATATTTTTTTTAAAGTGCTTCTGGGGGTCTCTCTGACCATTTTGGACCAACAATGCCCAAATCTTGTGCTGGTATTTAGTTTTAAAAAAGAAACCTAATCTCTAACTGCCATCCAATCAGTCAAACCTCTATTTTCTACAAAATACTGGAATGCATTATATCAATAACATCCAATTCAACAATGTACTGACAGCAACATTTATGGCAAGAGACAGTACGGCTTCATAAAGAGAAAATCAACTGTCACAAATCTATCAGAGGTACTTAAATAATGGAGTGAAGTACTATCGCACAGAATATCGATGGATATTATTTATTCAGATACGAAAAAAGCCTTTGACAAAGTCCAACAACATCGGCGAATCCATCATCTACAACACTATAGTATTCAATATAGCATTTTAAAATGGATAGAAAGCTTCTTCAGCTATAGAAAACTGTTAGTCAGTTATCACAAGAAAATCACCGAGGCATCAGGAGTCCTATGAGGATCAGTTTTGGGAACGGCCCTTTTTGTGATATACGTCACTGAACATTCTAGCATATTACAGAATTCTGTATTTTTGTTTACAGATGATACAAAACTGTTTGGCGACCTCCTGGAATCCCATTCAGCATTTAATAACCTACACCTAACAGATTCAATCAAGAATGACATTAATATTGTAGCATGGTCAGAGAGAATGCCATTGGGCTTCGACATGGATAAATTTCAATTCCTTCATTTCGGATCAAACAACAAAAAAAATATCAGTATGCCATACCTAGAAAACTATAACAATATGCAGAAAGAACTCAGAATCATATATAGAAACCGTAACATGACCAACAACTTTGAGTTGAGTTGAGGGTGATCAATCAAAAATAGGAAAAATGGATAAAATGAGATGATTTTTAGTCTGAATAGAAAAAAACAAAACACGAGGACACAAGATAAGGATCAATTTAGCAAAAATTTACATTGCTAATTGAACCCCCAGTAAAAACCTATCTAATGTGGGAATTATCGAAAAACAAAACAAAAAAAATGCTGACATAAGAACTAAATTTTTAAAATTTCAGTCCTCTAGCTCTACTGGTGGGGCTTGTCGACACACATAATCAGCCAGCCAACCAACCAGTCAGTCAGAAAGCTAGAACAACTTAAAAATTGAAGAAAACTATGTTTTGTTTTACGGTTTTTTGTTATTATCAATTTGTCCAGGAAATGGTGGCATTTTTATCATACCGTGGTCCTTGTCAACAAACAAAGCCATTTGCATGATACAAATGGATTATAACATGTCATTATACATAGAACAGATGTTCATTTACGAGGTTTTACATTTTACTATTGCCCCTTTCCTTGGGGGTAGGAGTATTTAGTGCCTAAAAAGGAGCAAATGACCCTCAAATGATTTCCTTATCAATACAAACCTGGAAAAAAAACCTACTGAAACTGTATTAGGCAATAACCTAACATTTGTCCAATAATCTGTTCCCTTTCAAACGATATACTGCTCGTTTCTATTCTGTCTCTCTCTCTCTATTTCTCCTTTTCTCTCGTTCTCTCTATTCCTTTGTCTCACTCTCTCTTTCATTCTCCCTTTCTATGTTTCTTTATTCCTTCCTTTCGTAGATCAATGAGGTAGGAATGAAAGCTCTCTCTCTCTCTCTCTCTCTCTCTCTCTCTATCTATCTATCTATCTATATATATATATATATATATATATATGTATATATATATATATATATATATATATATATATATATATCTTTCGCCTATTCTCTCTATCCATGATTTTAAACTTTCAACTTTTTAGTGCTGACTAGAAGTCTGAACTCGACATTGCTGTTAAGTTGGGAAAATAAAGTCAACACAGTAAGAGTTTGACAACAGTTCCAAAATCAAACAGCCGCAGAATAAACTTTTAGACAGTTTACTGAGTCTAAGGATATTGATTTTTATTGTAAGAACATAAATCATCTTTTTAAACGTTGACAAAAGGTGTATTCAGTCACTTGGAAACCATTTCCATTAAACCTATTATCTATCACCTTTTGTGATTTTAATTTTTGATACATGGAAAACATCATTACATTTGAACAACCTAATCATTGTATATTCCATGAACTAACACAAGTAACTTGAGGAAAGGATCGAACGTAGATAGTAAATTAGCAGCTAAACTTCAATAAACATATATAAAAAAAAATCAATAAAATAAAGCAAATCAGATGCTTGGCGTTATTCACAGCATATTTGAATGTATGGACACTAATATTAAAAACCAAATCTGTCACCAAAATTGTCTGCATAGATTTCTTCAGTTTTTCAAGTTGGTTTAGCTGTCCGGCTACGTATTTATTTATTTGGACGCATCATTGGAGCTAAGTAAGAAAAATAATTCTTTAGTTTTTTTCAAAGAGTCCCCGTCCCCCAAATAGGTTTTTAGTGGTAGGCTAAATTTGTAATTTTTCAGTGATCATTGCCCCCCCCCCCCAAAAAAAAATGTAGAAGAAGTAACTAATTCATTGATCAGCTCCTTTCCTAACACTGTAAGCTGCCAAAGAACATTGATTACCTAACGGTTTCTATTTAGTGATTAGCCAGACCAGTATTCAAAATACTTTACAAAACCCCAGCCAGGCCACGTATAGAAAATGCAAGCAATATCTGGTTTCCACT
Source organism: Thysanoteuthis rhombus (assembly GCA_963457665.1). Taxonomy (NCBI): domain Eukaryota; kingdom Metazoa; phylum Mollusca; class Cephalopoda; order Oegopsida; family Thysanoteuthidae; genus Thysanoteuthis; species Thysanoteuthis major. The sequence continues at coordinate 11,800,533 of OY735226.1, read as the reverse complement.
CGCCAAAAATACCAAGGGATATTTTAAAGATTCGAGAGGAGAACAACCAAACTGGTGCCACAACTAAAGGTGCTACTATATGAAACTGGACTGAAAATGCTACGGTTTCCCGCTCTAAAACACAGAATACTGACACGTGACCTGATACATATTTACAAGATAACGTGTAACATGATATGGATGGATACAGATACTCCCTAAGAAATACAAACGAAGTAAATCATGCAACAGAATTCATAGTCATAAATACAAAATCTGCCACCATCCTCGTATCAGAGACAGATTTAAAACATCAAGATCGCTTTCATACCGAAAGTCCCTCCCAGATTGAATAGTAAACTCTATTTATGTTCTTTATATTATATTTATATCGTCATGTTTAAAAACAATATGCCGAAAGAAAATAGCTTACCACCCAAGATTAAAAATTCTAGAAGCTCTCACCTTGAAACAGGATTCTTCGAGTTTGAAAGTCACTTGCAAAATTCAAAAAATTTAAAACCGATCCTTGTTGGCAAAACTTGGCTTCAAAACATGAAAAAGATTTTGAAAAAAAACAAACAAACAAAACATCTAGATATAGTCAACATTGTACTCACAGATTCGGAACAAAAACGGCTAAATAACACCCCTATCTAAATTGGCAACTCAGCAAATGCCAACCCCGATTACACCTATTAGATGTGTCTTCAGTTGGTCATCTCTTGTGATGTAATTTGTGATAAAGTATTGTTATCTAAACGGACGTAAAACTGCAAACATCAATCATGGGTTGAATCCAGTCGAGAGACGCCTTAATGACCGTACCGATAAACTACGCAATAAGCTGATTGTTGCTTAATGAGGCATGTTAAATTCACACCCTCTCGTTAACCAAAACAAGCCTGGAAGTTAGAACATAGATAAAATAGTTCTTTTCTCGTGTGAAGATCTTGCAACTAGAGTATTGCCAAGATTATTTCCAAGCTTACCCCTAAGAGTGAGTCAAAAGCATTTTAAAACACTTCAAAACTCCTAGATTCTCCAGATATATACTCAAGATCTGGGAAATGTATTGCAAAGTATTCAAAAATTGACTTTATTCTTCAATTTTCATTTTATGCAAATATTACTTAGTTTATTAAAAATAATGCTTTCTTTTATAAATATAAATTAAATAAGAATATTACTTGATTTATTAAAAATGATACTATTTTATTTCTATAAATTGAAAAAAATTATCTGATCTATTTAAAAAATTTATTACTATAAATCTAATAAAAATATAACTCAATTTATCACAATCATCTAGATAGCTATTACTGGCACCCAGACGCCAAAAATATAGATTTAGACGAAAACCATCGAAATTTGCAACATTCAACTAGGGACATAACTAAGATACCGATTAAAAAGTGAGCAAAGGACTAAACTCACATTTTGGTATGTCAGTCAGTGCTACAGGACAACTGAAATTTCAACAGAAAACAGTTATTGATGAAGTGATTTATTCATATCATCTGTGGAGTGATCAAAAGAGAATTGTGAAACATTTTTAAATATTTAAGAAAATCAATTACAGTTTTGAAAATGTTGAATTTTTTTTAGCTTGGATATTTCGAAAACATAAGGCATTTTATTGAGATTTCATGAGAGCGGGTATTTACATTGAAATAAAAAATTAACGAGGGAACCTTTTAATAAAATTTACATCATTTATTAAACCTCAGTTGAATTTCCTTCCAAATGTTAGTGCTAAGAATCGGGGTTTGGAACTCCGTATTTTCTGATTTCTCGGTGACCAGTTAATTCCCCCACAGTCAGTTTTACTAAAGGTAAAAGTCAACAGAAATTTTTACAAATGTTTCACCTCAGTAACACCTTACAAAATTTTACATGAAATAAAAATCAAGATTTAATGATAAATTGACAAGAAATACTCAATAATTTGGTCAATCGGTTGTGGCTATAAATGGGCCACAAAAATCTGCCTCACCCAGCACGCCAAGTAATCAGACCTCTCTCCGACCCGTTACTTCTCTGTCAAGCATTATATCACTTCTAGTAAAGTCTCCAACATCCAAGATGCAGCTCGAAACTTCTCCAGAGACTTCATTGGTTTCAGGACTCCAGAACTATGCTTCTGAAATAAATGGACTTTCATCAAATATTGGCATATTGTATGTCGTTGGAAATAGAATTCCATGCTAAGTCTCCGAGAGAACCATATGCCATTCAAGCCATCCAAGAGATTTCTAGATATTCATAATCATAACAGCATCAAAACTTAGGTGCTAAAGGAAGGTCTAAGGGTACAGCAGCCCAAACCTTGTAACTATAACAATCATGATGAGAATATCAATTAAAATAGATCAGTGTATGATATAAGAAGTACAATGTACTTGTATGATGAATAATATGATTTTTTCTCAGTTTCTCTTTCTGTAAGTATACTCTCTTTCATTTAAAAGTAACAATTTTGATGATAGAAATATTTCCTCGAAACCGTATGAAACAATGGACTCCCCCACTGGAATGAATTCTGTAATATCTTTTCTAAAAAAATAGTTCGTGGAAAATCTTGATATATTTGTGAATTTTTTCTCTGATATTACCCAGTTTTTTTTTCCATAATTTTATCACTATTATCAAATTATCAGAGCTCCACAAATAGCCTACCCGACCAACCAGCCAGGTAAGCGACAGATTATTTTTATATTCGCTTATGTTTTTTTTTTTGTTCTTTTTCAAAAAAAGTGCTTTTATGTTCATTTTGGACCAACAATACCCTTATCTTATTCAGGTATATTTTAGATAATTAGTTTGGGTACATGCGCGGGCTATAGTGATTCATTTGTGCAAGGTACGTATATTATGAGAGCATTTTCGTATCTATCGAAATCAAGGAATAAGAATTACATCTAAATAAGGCATAATGTTGTACTGCGACACAGACAGAATGCAGTATACTAAAAAAGATGGCAGTTTTCCGCTTCGCGTATCACGTGACTGCTGTCTGCCAATAGCGTTGCTCGCCATTCTTTAGACAGAAAAATCGAGAAAGCGGAGAGGTTTAGCGCTTTATTTGACAGATTCTGTCGCATCGTTTCTATTTGGCCTTTTAGTGATTTCATGATTCGCCGAGCGGAAAAGAAAATTAGGTTTTTCTTTGAGGAATCAGACTCTCGATACAAGAGATAGGAGAGACGAGCGTAGATTTTTGCGAACCCGTATACTCACCGCTCACAACCGAACAATCATCGAAGTTAAGCAACATTGAGCGTGGTCAGTAATAAGATTGGTGGTATATTCACATCGCTTACGTCCAAGTCACGTTGAATAAAACGGTTCTTAGACGAATGCCGAAGTTGAGCAACGTTGAGCCAAGTCAGTACTGAAATGGGTGATATATTCGTGACGCTGTTTGCTGAAGTTAAGCGACGTAAAACCTGGTCAGTACTGAGATGGGTGATATATTCACGTCCTCAACGCTCGTCACGTAGGATAAACCGGCTCTTAGACGTTTGACGAAGTCAAGAACGTTAAACCAAGTCACTACAAAGATGGGTGATACATATATACATCCCATACGCCCAAGTCACATTGGATAAATCGGTTCATCCAAATTATTGCTTTAACACTAAATTCTCATTTTGGGGCTCAGCATAAAGTAGCTTAACTTCAGCTATTGTCTAATCGAATGTAAATTTAGTGTTAAAGCAATAATTTGGATGTTTGCATCAGTGGAGGCTCTTTAGCTCAATGGTCAGAGCAACACTACGTTGAAAACGTTTGTCCTATCAGTCGCAAGTTCGATTCCTACAGCAGCCACATTTTCGTTTATTGTTAATCTTTTTTACGTTGTCTAGCCCAGATGATACATTCACTACGTAATAACAGGAGATAAATTCAGATAATATATATATATATATATATATATATATATATATATATATATATATATATATATATATATTAACGCTACCCTATTCACTCTTTAAGTGAGGTAACTCATTCATTGTAAGCTTATGCAATGATATCCCAACATGGAATGGAGCACTCTAGTGGATGGGGAATATATGTATAAATAAATATATCGCCTAAATGTAACCTTACTGACCGTCCAGTTCCGTGGAGCAGAGGGAGGATACCAGCCTCCGGATCTGAAGCTAAGGTTTCGACCCTACCTTGTCGTACTGGATGGGATATTGGATAGTCTATAGCCACACTGAATATATATATATATATATATAGCAACTTGTCAATTTACTTAAGAAATAAAGCTTATAATCAAAGCATAACACCATCTATGACGTACGGGTGGAACAAATTGATGGTTTAGAAGGCTAAGGGTAACCGATCGGTACCCGCAGGACAGTAAACGCACTTGGTAAAGACCAGATATGAGACGTGAAGACGAGAGAGAAAATTTTGCTATCACGCCCGTCAAAGAAGGAAATGGGAAAGGTGTTTGTCCTGCAGCAGACTTAAAACGACTCATGATATATATATATATATATATATATATATATATATATATATATATATATATATATATATATATATATATATATATATATATATATATATATATATATATATATATATATATATATATATAGAAACACGGTGAAAAATTTCCCATGTTTCTTTGTTCAACTAATTGCACTATACTAAATTATTGAGCATCGTTTATTTTAATTTATGTAAATAAATGAATCCAAAAAATCTACTGATCAATCATTTTTTTCTTCCAAGAAAAAAGTAGTATTTTTGATATTATATATATATATATATATATATATATATATGCACGTGAGTTTGTGTATGAACATACTTCTAATATTTCAGAAGTATGGTCATTCTTCTGCTAGTTGATATGATTGATCTACCTTTAATGATGTTCTTAAATGAAGCATTCATTCAAGTTCAATGCAATTGCGGAATCGTCTAAATATAACAACGTAGGGCAGAACAATTATTTTATAGATATTTTATAAAATGGAAGGGTTATACGCACGCATGTTTTCGGGCCTGCAGACACTCTAAGGCATACGTGTACACACAGTCACGTGCAGGCCCCAGAATCCCCCTTCTGTAATGTTAAAAAGATTTTATTTTAAGAACTGAGAATTGGCATAAGTAGTTCGTCCGTCAAAACTTACCATCGAATTCGAAGACTACCAATTGTTACGTTCGGTTTGAAGTTAGGGTTAGAAGTTTGTGTCGAGGAATATTACAAAACCATCTATTCCACCAAGAAGAGGAAGCAGAAAAATGAACCTGAAATACGAACCGAGAGTAATCAATTCGAGGATTTCCCCGAAGTTATTCCGCAGGAAATGAAGCAAGCCACCAAGAAAAAAAAAAGAAAAAAAAAAGAAATGAAAAAATAAAGCCATTATCGACTTACTAAAAAATTCATCACTAGAAAACTAACCATTCTTTTCAACTTATGCCTCAAACAAAGTTAAGTCCCAGAAGAATGGAACACTGCAATAATAATGAAGTTATAAAAAAAGGAAAGAAACTCGAAAGACCTCAACGACCACAGACCGGTAAGATTACTCAATTGCATCTACGAACTCTTCACCAGAGTGATAATCAACTGAATCACCAAAACACTGGATGAAAACCAACCACGAGAACAAACTGGCTTTAGAAAAAAAAGCTTCTCAACTATCGACCATCTCCATTCAGTAAAACAACTAAAAGAAAAAACTGTAGAATATAGAATGCCACTAGCTGTAACATTTGTTGACTTTAAAAAGGTCTTCGATCCAGTGAAATTCTCTAAAGTCATTATCGCAATAATACAACAAGGTGTAGACCCCGTATATGTCAGAATGCTGCAAACTAACTACTGACACAACAGTTCCATAAAAACTGAGCCCTTTCAACTACAAAAAGGGTTTGAGATTAGCTGATACAAGCTCACCCAAACTATTCACAGCTTATCTTGAAATGATCTCCCGAAACCTACAATGGGAACACAAAGGAATCAGGATAGACTGCGTATACCTAAGTAATCTCTTTGCTAAGAACCTTCAAGATCTCTAAATAATGTTAGAGGGACTGAATGGAGTAAGCAAGAATGGTGGCTTCCACATGAACCTCTGCAAAATAGATGTCAGGTACAACAGACAGGTTAAGGACAAAGACATAACGATCAAAATCGAAAATGCAGGGCTGAAGAAAGTCGACCACTACATTTATCTAGCACAACGAACCTCCATGAAATCCTAAAAAGGAGAAATAAAGCAAAGAATCACACTATGTTGGCAAGCTTTTGGTAAAGCAAGCTCAACTTTCAAAAACAAGAAAATCCCACTAGTCTTAAAAGGAAGGGTGTACAACCTATGTATCCTACCGGTAGTCACGTATGGAGCTGAAACAGAATCTAACCAAAAGATTGATCCTTAAACTCAGAACCATACCCATGAAAGGATCATGCTCAATCTCACATAGAGTGATCACAATGCATCACAATTTATCAGAGAAAAGACAGGAGTCTGAAACATCATAGAAACTGTTAGAAAAGTCAAATGGCAATGGGCTGAACATATTGTAAGAATGTCAGACAGCCACTGGTCATTATGACTCACAACATGGATCCAAACAAATTGTATTCGAAACTGTGGCCGATAGAAAGTAAGTTGGTGTGACGAGCTGGATAAATTCAGAAAGTACTAGCTCCGTGATGCCCAGGATAGAGAGGTTTGGTGAATGTTGGGGAATATCTATTTTCAATGACGGTCGCTAACGGGTGGATCAGGATGATGATGGTGATGATGATGATGATGTTTTGCTAAAAGAAAAACATGTTTTATTGTCGAGTTCGGGTCAGATTCTACAAAACGATACTGCAAGAGTGGCATAAGCTCCGACAGAAAGATATATTCACATTCACTATTTCCAATGACAAATGGAAAATAACACTCCATTGTTGTTAGACGATGAAAAAGACTCACTCTCAAGAATCTTCACATTTCTTTTCCATAACTCACAAATCCGTGGAAAGTTCAATGGTCTAAAAGACACTAGAATTAAGAGAAAAATAATTTGAATTTCCATTCGTCAGAGTATGAACCCAATACGCCAATTTAATTTCTCCGTGCTCATGAATTGAACATTGGTACTTTTATTGATATTTCTTTGGAAGTAAATGAATCTTTAAATAGAAGATTACAAATTAAGGCGGGAAGTGTAGTTTTGACCCTGTGTTTATCAAATTTCGAAGCAATTTGGTGCAGCGTTTATTAGGAAGAGGCGACCAATCGAAAAATTGATTGATTGACTCCTTGATGTTCCAACAGTACACTGCTTGGAGTTTAGTCAGCATGGATAGTTGTTCGGCACAGCAGCACGTTTGCATAAAATAAAAAAAAGTTAGTCGAAACAAACTCTCTAACAACCGCCCTAGGATCGTTTCGGGAACTTTGTCTGTCATTGTTTTGAAGACGTTTCTCTAACAACACACACTGCAGTATCGACCAAAGATTCTTGAAGAGTGAACCTCAAGCAGTGTATTGCTGGATCATCAAGGAGCCATCAGTGAACTCATATATATATATATATATATATATATATATATATATATATATATATATATATATATATTTTCTTCCTGTAGATACATCTGTAAGGCAAAGTCAATGAAGCACGTCAATCCAGCACCTGCGTACAGAAATGTATTCAGATGACGGTCATCTGAATACAATGAATAAGCTCAGTAGTATACGTCCTGGCTGGACGTGTCTAATAAACATTCCACTGAATACCCAACAAGTGCTGAGTACTCTTCCTGCTGGGAGTGTTCGAATAGTCAAGGTGTCCATCTTATGTTACGTGATTGGGTGTGTGGTGGAAACCAACGGTCAATTTTAGATTCATTCGGTAAAGTTGTAACTTTAGTGTCTTTGCATTTAACTAGGACGAGATATCTCAATTTCTGTTTTAGAGCTTTGTTATTTGTTCTTTTTTCAATTGTTTTTATGCTGTTGATGTTTCTTTGTTGTTTGTGTAATTGTCGTATCTATTTTTAAAACTGTTCACTGTTTTAGCTTCTATCATTTCTGGATGACTCATTGCAAGAAGAATCCCTGTCTCGATTTTCCTATTATGTTCTTTTTACATATTTTTTCTTTCATTTCCTTTAAAGATTATCCTGAATGGGATGTTGTTGATGGTCCTTATTTTTTAAGATTTATCATTTCATTCCTTTAGCTATGTTAGCTTTGATTTTTTAAAGTCTTGTCACGTAGGAATAGGCTTTCTAATTCTGGAAATAGTTTTGTTGCTCTTCTCTGGATGTTTCCCGATTTTTCTATAAGTTATTTGCAACGATGGCCAATGTTTGCACTATAGACTGAAGTCTTATAAATGTTGTATATGATATCTTAAATGCTTTTTTTTTCATCAAGGGAACTGCATCTGATTTCTTTTATTCTCGTTATTTTTAAAGCTTTTTTAGAATAATTATTTTATATATGGTTATAGATTTTGTGTTTTGATGTAATGATTATGCCTCAGCTTTTTTATGTAGTTTCTAGTCTGTTGTAATTCTTTTTCCTATATGCATTAGCTTGTATTTGTCTATATTGAAGTTTAGTTTTCATGTTTGAAACCAATCTTCTAATTCTGTTATATCTTTATCTATTTTGTTGTATAGAATTAATCTTTCATTGTGTTACAAATTTTCGTGTCATCTGTAAATGTAGTACATTTGTATTGCTACGTTCTGGTTATTTCTTCATTTCTTCACAACTAAGAATTACGGAAATGTTTTTCACACAATAACGTCGAATGTCATGAGTGTGGGTTTGTTTGCTTATCCAGCGCTTCCGATATAGGCGGTAATTGCTTATGACAAACGTAACCCCTAATAAGCTGATGGCGCCCGAAGTCTGATAATGAAATGGACTAGATGCGATCTCCTGCCGCGTCAACATTACCATAGCTGAGAAAGAAATATGTCTTTGTCATGAGAAAGAGTTTGAACCGAAAAACAATCAATCAAGCAGAGATAAAGGTGCTAAATATGAAATTCGTTAGTTGTGAAAAAGGGAAATGTAAAGAGGGAGAGAGGAAAGGGGAAGATCAGGAGTAAGAGTGGATCCGGGCGGAAAAGAGGGAGAGAGGCCGAGGTAAGTGTACGACACAGAGATATAGGAGAAAGAGCTTGGTCGGTATAAATTAAACAAGAGAGACAGGAGAAAGGGTTCATTTAAAACAAAATTTAGCAGAGGTATCGACAGAGGTTAATAGTGGGACTGTCCTGTCGTAAAAAAACATTTTTGCCGTTACGTGTGGGCTCCGTTCAAAGTCAAGTGGGCGTGACTGATGAACATGTAACATGACTCTCGGTCTTTCTCTCACCGTTTGTGGCGCTTGTGTCAATCAACCTTTCTCTCTCTTTCTCTGCACTGACAAGAGTTGTGCTCTGAGAAGACGAGGAGATGTATTTGAATATTTTGACTTTTCAGTTGACCGGTGAATAATAAATAAAACTTGAAATGACTCCAACAAACCTTAATCGTCTTCCGTCCCATTGCTTTTCACATGCATGATATTCCCTTTACACGTATGCAACCACGAGACGTCAAGCAACTTTCACGGACATCATTTTCATAACCTTATAAAGGAGGGTGTACAACCAGTGCATCGCCTCGAGGGACACTTACGGAGCTGAATCATGGAACTTGACAGAACCCCCCCCCCCATAAAAAACTGGCTTTCAAACTGAAAACCATGCAGCATTTACGGGAGAAAAACACCTGATAGAAAGATCACAAAACAGCACAATGTATTAAAAAAAAAACATGTCAGAGATCTCCTGAAATGTATTAGATGACTTGAATGTTCCAAGGATATCAGACAACTGCCGAACATAGCGATTCACAACATGAATCAATTGGGATCATGGGCAATATAGTGATCAACAAAAAGCAAGATGGCGTGATTATCTGGACAGATTCAGTATGTTCATGTTCATGAAAGCAAATAATTGACAGCGAAAGACTTTTTTCCAATCACGGACACTGACTGGATGATGATGATGGTGATGAATACATAGGAAATGGTATTTCCTAATCGATTGATTGCAGAAGGTGGCAAGTGCAATAGTTATCCATTGCAAGACAAGAGCCCTTCTGTATTGTTTTATATATCGAGGGACATAGTATTGATGATCTGTGATTCGATCATAGTGATAGATAAATACAAGACACACGGATGTTCAGGTTAAGAATAGATTTTAATACTGCATTATGAGAAAAATGAGTGGCGTCACCGTAAAAGGACGTAATTATGTTTGTAGAGTTTATATTAGTGATGTGTTAGTAGCCGTGCCACTTTATTAATCAGTAGTCATCATCAATAGTCCTTTAACGTCCATTGTTTGACATAGACCTTCCCAAGGACTAGCCACATTTCTCTATCATGGGCGTCGCAGAGCCAGTATTTTGAGAATTTTAGTATGACATATGGCAAAATAATCCATTGAAGATTAAACGCACAATAAAAATTCACAGGTATAACTGAATTCCCATCGATCAAAATGAAACGGAAATTTTATTGTTTGTCGTAGAGCTGCAACAACAGAACTTCCCGCCATTCGCATTTGATGGGTCAATATTAGATTTTTAGAATAGATTTTTCCGATACCATTGTACGATTTGGTTTTGTGTCCTCTTCTCCTTGTACGTCTAATTAAAGTATTCATATAGATTGTCGCTGGTGGCCTCTTGTTATTCGATCGGTTCAGGGATGAGATGACCTATAAATCGCCCGAAGTCGATATTTGAGACAAGAATAGATAGTATTGTCTCTAACTTTGAGAATAGTCATTAACATAGCAATCTTTTCTTGTGGACAATTTAAACTCTCCTCTTCTACGAGGTGGTCACGAAGTTTTGGCTGCTTCGTTTTTACAACCCCCTTTTGTTGCTGAAATAGAATATTTACAAACGTTGGAATTTACGTGTAAATTTTTAGTTTGATACCGTTTTTTTTGTTGCTTTGAACGACCGGAAGGAGAGGCTGATGTGATAGATACTCTTCTCTTGTGGATATCACAATTTACACCTGAAGAGGGCCGTACAAATTATTCGACTGAAACGTCGTGACTTCATCGAAAAAAAAAAGAGTTTAAAACGTTGGTAAGAATAGATAAGTTGAATAGCTAGGTGGAAAAAAATCTAATCTAACAAAATCTAATTAAATCTAAATTGTAACCAATTTTTCTTCTGGTAACGTTTGATTCAATACAAGTATACTTTGTTTAGTGCGATCAATTCATTCAAAAATTTCTCGTACTGTTCAAAACTGCACTGTTCAAGGTCTTATAATTTAAAGGGTTTTTGTGTGCAACGTATACTCATTTACATTGACATGTATAGCAGAATCTTAGTCTTAAAACGCCAGGAATACCTTGATTAGTTCGGTTAATTCGTTGCAAAATTTTCCGAACTGTTCAAAACTTCACTGTCCGATGTCTTATAATTTATGGTGTTTCTGTTGTTAGCTTATACTTAATTAGATTAATTTGTACAGAAAATTTAGCCGTGCTACATAACGACCTGCATAATGGGACTATTCAAATAATTCCTGCACTAACTATATCTTGAAAAAATAAAAACCAAATTATCATAAAAACTGTCAAAATAGGTTTCTTCAGTTTTCAAGTTGGTCCAGCTGACTGGCTGGCTATGTATGTAATGTATGTATAAATGTATGTATCATGCGTACAGGCCGCGCCAATGAAAGTTGAACACTGAAACATTTACTCCTTATCATATCTCCGAGAATCACTTTTTTTTTCTTCTTCTTCAAATCCTCCCATTAATAGGTGTTTAGTGGAGTGTTCAATATACAATGTAAATTTATGCTGAATTGATCTCTTAGTCTGAGTCGATTATTAAAGAAAAAAATGTACTCTTTAGTGATCACTTCCCAGACAAGAGCCGCGAGAAGTAACTTGCTCATACATCACTCCTTTTCCCAATGTTGCTATTGATCACCCCAAACAAGGTATGCAACTAAAAGACGTTGGTCACTTGATGGTCTCTATCGAGTAATTGACCAAACTGGTTTCTATAAATGATCATAATCAGCAAGGTTATCTTGGATTACCCAGCCAGGTATGTTTTTTTTTTCGAGATTAATATTTACTTTAACCAGATTTTTTTTTTTTGCATAATCTCCATTCAATCATCATCTATCAGCGAAAAGAAAAATGATTGCTAAAGTAGCAGGCTTGGTTGGTCGCTTAATAGAATCAATCACATGACCAGTGTTTTTGGTATCATGCCGTACTGTAGGATCAATAAAAAAAAATGAAAATGATTAATCAATGAGTGAATTACTCTTCCCACCTTTTGTTGGGCGATGATCACTAAGAGAGATTTTTGTGAATGCTACCAGACATAGACTAAGGATTTATTTTAGCATACACTTGCATTGAAGGCTAAGTCCACCCCATCAAAAACCCTATTTAGTGGAGGAATTTCCAAAAAGCAAAAGAAAACGAATCTATCAAGCCATGATAAGCAGTAACTGTCTGAATGTTTGAAAATTAATGTAGTCTGCACGCACCACACGTGGATAGATAGCCAACCAACCAGCCAGATGCACTTGAAAACTGAAGAAACCTATGTTGATGACCTTGATAACAGTTTTCATGGCAAATTTGATGACAGATTGTTTGACGGTTCTCAATAGGGTAATCCAGTGAGGATCGAATTCACTACACTGAGGAATTGGCTTGCAAGAAGAGCTTGCTATCACAATAAGGCATATGCTGTTTCGTTGTATTACAACTCTTCAGTGTGGCTATAGACTATCCATTATCCCGTCCAGTACCACGAGGTGGGATCGAAACCTTAGCTTCAGATCCAGAGGCTGGTATCCTCCCGCTGCTCCATCGAACTGGTGGTCAGTAAGGTTGAATTTAAGCGATATCTTTATTAATGCATAGATCCCCAATCTACCAGAGTGCTCCATTCCATGTTGGAAGAGCATTGCATAAGCTCACAATGAACGAGTCACCTCACTTAAAGAGTACTCGACCTTGAATAGAGGAGCGTTAATTATTGTGCATATATATCCGAGAAAGTTTTACAGTTTCAAACATTGAACGTTAAAAAATATTTTTGCGTTACTTCAATTACTTATTCACCAATATCTGTCAATGCAATTTATTAAATTTTCTTCAGTATGTTTCCCCTATTTTATGTATACATTGTTATTATGGTACAATGTATGACTTTTCTCTCGTTAGGATCATCAGTTTTTTTTTATGTAACCGCTTCGTGGATTTAAAAAATAAAACAGTTACATTAGCATGGCACCCTAGCAGTGTTTATTAAACTCTACCTCCCTTTTTTACTATATTGCCTATGTCATACATGTAGTTTATCATTTTATATAAGGTTTTATGTGTATTGTATATTGATATTATTTTATATTATATATGATTTATTCTTTGAAACAGACCTTATTTACGTGGGTTACCCCCAAAGCGTATTTAACGATGAGTGGTCAGTGAGTACAACAGACGTGACTGGCTGTTCGTGTTATTTCCATTGAATGTTCACTCATGTGAATATAAAATCCGTTGTGTCGGTTTTAATCTCAGACTGCATGCAAACTAACTGATGATATCTTTAGGAATACTAATTTCACAGAAAAAATTATTTGAGTTGATTCCCTACCAACATATTCAACCGAAAAATTTGACAATTATTTTCCTAAGTGAGTGTGTGTATGTGTGTGTGTGTGTGTGATTTTTCAGGTTCCAGTATGCAGAAGGTGTAATACAGGGTTAAAATGAACCCAGTTGAACATTATTTCTATCTGTTAACAGGCAAAATCATAAAATAGTCGCTTCAAGAATTGGGAAAAAAATTGACGATAAAAGATTAAGAGACGGAGTTGATATCTAATTCATATATTAAAATATATTGCTGGATTTCTTATCATTGCTTGGCTCTTTTCACTGGTTTTGTTTTGAAATAGTCAAAATGTATTTGATTCTTAATGATTATCATTTGGAAAAAGAAGAATTTGTCAAAGAATTACATAGAAAAATATATTTATTTGTCTCTGTATCCTATGCTATTTTCTATAAATCTGTTGTCTGGTTTCGGGCTTGTGAGGGTTCAAAATGAACCAAACGTCTTGGGACAGATATAAAAATAGAATAGGCAGTTCAAGGAATAATAAAGATCAGGCAGTGAAAAAAAAATCAAAAAAATCCAGGAGATGCCTATAGACTTACTTCCCCATCTAGTCTAAGAGGCTTGATCTCCGGTTAGGCATCTGATCGAATGTTTGGCTTCTTACAAATGAACATAGTAACATCAAGAGTTTATTCTATTTATGCCTCTTGCTATCGACAGAAAGGCCGGAATAAGAGGCTCGTGGAAAACATAGATAACGCGTGTATCATTTGTGTTGCCCTATTTTCAGTGCGAATTCCGTTTTGGTGAAAAGGTTTCAGCTTACATGCAAAATACTCTGCTCGCATTTGCTTGCCGGCTCATTGACCGTGGCCGGCATTGCATATATATATATATATATATATATGTGTGTGTGTGTGTGTGTGTGTGTGTGTGTGTGCTCGTTTATATATATATATATATATATATATATATATATATATATATATATATATATATGAATTTATATATATACATATATATATGTATGCATACATATATAGGTACACATATATATTCGTATATGTGGGCGCGCGTGTTTGTGTTCGTATATATATATGTGTGAATATATATATATATATGCGTATATATGTAATTATGTATGGGTGTATATACATGTATGTATATATATATGTGTGCGTGTGTTCGTATACATATATGTGCGTATATATACATATATATATATGCGTATATACATATATGTGCGTATATATATATATATATGTGTGTGTGTGTGTGTGTGTGTGTGTGTGAGTGCGTGTGTGAGTGCGTGTGTGTGCTAATTGGGAACCGTACACCACAACTGTCCCTAACTGTCAACTGTTTCTTCAGTTTTGAAATGAGTCCGGCTGGCTGGCTATGTATGTACGTAGGTGAGTAAATATCACGTGTAAAGACTGCACTAATGAAGCTAGAGGGATGAAAATTCAAATATTTGAACAAAAAACACTCCCCTTTGATTTAGCAACCCCCCACTCCTGTATATGCTTTTAGAGGGGGCATTCAATTTGCAATTTAAGTTCATGCTAAATGAACACTTATTTTATGCCCACTATTCCTTTTTTTAAAAATTCAGACTGTGTAGTAATCACTGCTCAAAGTAAAGGCGAGGGAGAAGTAAGGTAATCATCAATCATCCCTTTTCCAATTTTCTAATTGATCACCCTGAACAATGCATACTGCCAAAGATCTTGGCCACATGACAGTTTCAATTGAGTGAATAACCAGCCTGAATATATATATATATATATATATATATATATATATATATATATATATATATTCCCATTTCAAAGCAAAGAATTTGACCCGTTCTTTGCAACAATGACCCACCCAACAGGCACCGATAAACATCCAAGAAAGGATTTGGCGTAATGCCATGTGTCGCAGACGCGTTCAAACCAGGGTTGCTGGAAGAATTGTATCAAAAGTACCAGTATTACAGCTTAAAACATACCAAATCTTTCAAAACATACAGTAGGACCCCATGATCCGCAAAATTGCTAACTGCAGCCCTACTTATCAGTGATTGGCCCGATTCAGATATTTTCCATCTGGGTGTAGATGTTTTTGGTTGCATATCGGAAATAGCTGCTTGGACGATTTATCATAGATATATAAGCAGTAGTTTAGTAATAAAATCGGTGAATGGTCTCTACAGACAAAAGGGCTATACTTGCTCCTCGAGGGTGCATGGCAAGAATGAGCGTTTGGATATCCTGGAATGCCCAGTCGTCAGAATCCCCTTCTTGGTCTTGCTGCTGAACGTCCGGAACGACGTATAATTGGACAATGAATTCCCCTGAAAGGGCTCCTCAGCCTGATTCTTAATCAAAGTTGTCTTTCTTCTGGTCTGGTTGCCTTCCAAAGGATACAGAACCCAATCAGTCTTGCTATTTTTCCAATAGGGGTTTAAGAGAGATGGATCCTTTTCCTGAGGGCATTAGTCCGCAGTGAACATAAAGTTTGAACTTGGGACATCAATTCCATTGTCTGCGTCGTTACCGTTACGCCGAACGCACCTCCATGATAAAAAGTAACAAATATTAGGTCGTTGTTCAAATTATTGTGGTTTATCACCATCAAAACTAAGGCAATATATCTTAGCTTAGAATACAAGTTACGAATCAAAATACGAATTTTTAGAATCTTTGCATATCTTTACTCGAAAATGGTCAATTCATCTCGGAAGCATAGAATTCTGGGGTCCTGGAACCAATTAATTATTTTTGGTTTTTTGAGGTGCTGCTTTGTTGCTTGAGACTGTCACTTGCAGAAAGTGATCAAAATGCTTGGAAAAGTGGTAGTCGTTCGGAGAGTCATTAAGTTGACTGAGGTAGAATTTCATAGCGTGATTCGTTCCATTCCCGCCAGGTAATTTGCGCAACATGCAAGCCTTTTTTGCTTCTCATTTAGGGCCATTGTTGAATGGTCAACTTTAAGTTCCTCTGCAACCTCTCAAGTCGTTCTGTGTGGGTCAATCTTAATAATGGCCCTCAATAGGATGTAGTAAATCGCAAAAGGACGTCCACATCTTCAAGCCTCTCGTTTCAGTGTCGAAAATTTTGGAAACAATATACAGCTGTACGTTCTGTGACTCCTGGTCAAATACTTGGTTGATATTGCAAGTAGTTTCAGCTGATTAACGTACTTTTTTGGCCGCTTACAACAAAACTATTTGAGTTTGCTTTTTTCCAAATCTGATTTGACAGCCTCAAATAAACCAGAATAAATAGTGATAAGAAAATACTCAGCGTAAATAGAGTGAAATTCCCACTCTAAAATGGTGTATTCTATAGACATAGAAAAATAATACTTTATTCAAACATGAAATCAAAGTTGAAAATAAAAAAAGGATGCAAACATAACATTCTCTAAAAGTAAACATTGACGTTTAGAGTCACATTTAGTTTACTATATAAATATTCACAATTTTTCCCATGATTTCAGACATATATTTGGAGAATTTAGATGTTTTTGATGTAGATCTGAAAACAAATTTCACTACTCTTCTCGCTTATATAGCTTGTTATTATCCCCAGATTTCACCATTCACCGGGGTTTGGGATTATCTACCGCGAATAACAAAGTCTTACTGTATACATATATGTCTACCAATACGATAAATATGATATTTCAGTTTATCACTTTTAATGCAAAACCTATCAGAGAAAATACAAAAGAGGTACATTTTCAATCAAACTGTTGCTTCCTTCTCTTCTATTTACTTGATATTATCACAAAGATATTATACAGTGGCTTAGACCCGAAGGCTTTTGCTCTGATCTTTTGACTGCGCCTAGCACTAAAACTTTTATCACAAGGAACATACTGGCGTTGGTGGGATATCTCCTGCTAGTCCAGTGCTGGTAAAGTCTGTTCTTGAAGGTTTGAAGTGTACTGGTCTCTACCATTGAAGCTGGGAGACTGTTCCACGGATTCACCACACGTCACGCTAAGTACAGAGAAGTGGTGTCTAAAGCTTGTATTAAATCTGAGTTTTTTTTTTTGAGTTTGAATACATGGCCTTGAGTGGCGCTCTTGCTCTCTATCACAAAGGGGATTGTCTATGTAATGTAATCCGTGTGCTCTTATAGATGGGCTCCACTTGGTTGAGTTAATCTGTTTTAGGAAATCTTCTGACGGTAGCAAGGTAGAATCACACAAATTAATAGTGATAATCATTTATGATATTACATCATCTGATAAAAAATATATCCTAAATTGATTACAGACACTAAACTACTACTTAATAACAAACATGGTGCAGAAGAGGTAACGACAGGGGAAGAGTTTAACTGTTTTATTTCAACTCACGCTTACTACTGAGCTATACAAAGTAGCCCTATAGCTCAGTGGTAAGAGCGACTGGGCATTAATCGATTCTCACCAGGAAATTATTCTTTATTTTCCGATCTGCGAATTGGCAATAGATCTAGATCTCTATATAAAATATCTAAATTGATATCACTCAAAAGAAGTAAGTGAAATACTTAGAAGCCGTACAACAGAGCAAAAATTATTTACAGGATTTTTATCACTGGCTGCTGAACATACCATAAAGACTGGCTCCTTCCGAACGTGCACTTTAAGAACGAGCGCTAGTTATAGATAATTTTACTATAGAAAAGCATTGTATTTGATTTTATTATAGAAATGCATCGCAATGAAGACGATATGATTTCCAGTGTTGAGGAGTTAGTGCAAACGTTACTGACGAGATAGGACTATTATTTATAATTAGTTTACGCTTGCCGAAAGATGGCAATGATAATTGATTTTCCAATTGCAGTGTACTTATAAAAGGATGAAAAGATTATTTCACGCCGCATTTTTGTCTATCTATCGTTCGACATTCAACTTCCCCAGGATTTGCTAGATCTTTCTATCATGGGCGTCGCAGGACCAACACTTTCTGGGCTTGTCTAGCCTGTCTCTCCATCTTGTATTCTGCTGGCCTCGGTTTTACATGTGATCTCAGGGGATCCACATTATTAGTCGTGATGTCCATCGGTTGTCTGCCATTCTTGTAAAATGACTAGCCCATTACCGTTTGAGTTTTATAATGGATTCCATGATGTCTGGTGCTCCTGTTTTTCCCTAAATATATTGTGTTGTCTTGTGATCTCTCCATTAAGCATGATTCATTTTGAGTGCTTCTAAGTTTGAAGGTCAGTCTCTTGGTTATTTTCTGAATACGAAACAAATCTCAGTGTAAATTAAGTAGAGAAAGAATTCATTAAGTTTAAGGTACTATGATATCCTATTAAAAAAACATATCCCAAAATCTAAACTGAAGCTGGCTAAATAACGCAATTAACTACTGTAAAAATCTGATTTCAAGTAAATTCAAGTACAAAAAATGACATTTTGCTCACACTAAAAAAAAGGAAGAGATTTGAAACAATAACGTCATTTGAATTCCAACGGAAAGGCAATATAGACACATATTTTTTGAGTTGAAATGATTAGAACTTTTTGTGTTTCAAATTTCTCTTCCTATTAAGCTACATCATCGATGATGCAAGCTTGGAAGACGACTAATTCACATTGATAATTATTATATATGCCTATATCGCTTGAATATCAAAGTAATATGTGGGGAAAATTTGTTAAGCATACAATTAATCAAGTTTAACGTAAAATAACATTTTATTTCCACTAAGTTACGTCACCAGATGTTATTGATGACGTAAATGTGACGGGTGACAAATTCACGTTGCTAATTACTATAAATGTGGATTTCATTCACATGCTATTGCAAGAAAGCCTTCATCATACGAGGACTCTGGTTTTGTAGCCTGTAGCAACATTACCACTAACTTATACCGCCCTAGCAGCACCTTATGATTAGCTTTTAAAATATCTATATCCCTTTATCAAATGATCAATTGATATTTCTACTCTCTCTACATTTATATGTAATTAAAAAAGCGGCGTCGGTTTAAAGGCGCCATAGAAAAGATGAAGACGAAATTAGCTTCTTCTGGGTTAAACTCCTACTTCTGTTCCAACTAGAGACTACAACCTTTGTATTGTATATATAATAAATAAATGATTATATAAAAAATCTAACGAATGAATTATTATAATTAAATAGTCCTTTACGTATTTCTAACATAAACATCAGATCTGTAAGAATTATCAGTTTGGCATTGTCAGGTAGGTTAATGTTAATTTCATAAATGTACTTAGTTATTATTGCTTTTTCCTGACATTTATTTTTGTAGACATGTAAGAATTTTTAGTTTGGCTCAGTCGTTGAGAGTTCTGCCTACTGATCACTTGGTCCTGATTCCAAATCATTGTTGGGAAATGTTCATTTTATATATTGGTTTGGTTTACGTGGCGAGACAGGTAAAAAATAACAGTGAAGACTTTACTCTTAAAAATTTGATGAGGGTTGTTTTTGTTCTTGTTGTAGAATTTATTCCAGCCTCTAAATTAGATTGGAGTTTGACAGAAGAGAAGTGGGGTGAGAAGATGCTGTACAGCAGATTCAGGATGGGAATCGAGACTCGCGTTCAACTAAACCAAATCCTAAAAGGAATTGATGAACAATTAATCAAAATTGTTGAGACTCGTACTCTTAGGTGCTTAATTGCCACCCCCCCACCGCGCTCATTAATTCTCGAAAATGAATTGCCATCCCCACTCATATTAAAACCCACTCTCTCCTGTTGATTAAATAGTTGGCTGCAAGATGGGGGTCACTACTGATTTGTCTGTAGTAGTGAGAAGGGTCATTAACATTCAAAGTGTTTTTCAGACAATTGAACTCCGTAGAATGAATCGGTGGTAACAAAGCGTTAACAATACAAACATCAAGATGGAAGTCAATCGTCAGAAAGACCCTTTGAAAACTACAGCCAAAATTTTCCCTTCAAAAGACAGCCGTCATATACAATGACGGCGGGGTCAGAGAACTTGGTTAAACAAAATTAGTTTAACTCAGTTCAATTGCATCTACTAATTTCAGCAATTTAAAAAAAACTCTTTTACCTCCAAGATACTTTTTGGATCATTTTTTCTATAAACTCATAAGTTTGTTCCTATCAATACTGTTGGCTTTTACTTTACATGCACCCATCCGACGCCGACTGTAATCTATAAATCTTTCTTTAACAATTGACCATAGTTTCCTACGCCATTTGGTATTCCCTATTCTCGCTTATCAAATTGTAACAGATTTTCAACCCTCCTGCGTAATGCAGCACCCCCCACACTCTTATTAGATTGTAACACATTTTCCAACCCTCCCACTTATACCAACACATCCTGACCATTAAGTACCTAAGAGTATGCCACTTTGAACAACCAAACATAGAATCGTAGGATTTAGTCCATGTCATCTCATCCCATATTCATGGCGTATTCCGTATGCATCTCATCAATACAAGAATGATTCTAAGAAGATATCCAGAAACAGTTACCGTTCGTCAATGTCCCCGTTTAAATCGTCATCTCACTTAGTCAATGATAAATAGGAGGACGACTTGACAGAGCTGAAGTTGATGTAAAAGTCTAAAAATGATTGAATATAATATTCAAAGATAATAGATGACATTTATGTTTCTGGATATTTCGAGTTTAAAAACCATTTATCAGATTTCGTGTAAAAAAATAGTTTGTTATTAATAAAAGTCTTTTATCTCTCTTCATGTTAGGGTTTTTAACTCTTATGAGTCATTTCAAGTTTTCAATTGTTTTTTTTAAGCTTTTTTAGTCTCCATTTTAAACATGTCGTGTTTCAGCATTTCCGATTTCTTACAATTTTTGCATTAACAAACGATTTTAACATGCATTCATTGGTCTTGTTCTCTAGCAAAAATAACCTCTTTCTTTCTTTTTTTATTAACCATTTGATGTAAAAAGTGACAAAAAGTGAAGAAATGAAAACAAGTGATGATTGAAAAATGTTTATTTTCATATCCTGTTATTATTCAGATAATGATTCCTTGAAAAGGATGAAAAATAGAATATGATAAAAAATAAAAAACGGCCTAATGATTTTCGAGCTTGGGGGTTGGACAAATGAATGCTATCAACGATGCAACAAAGGAAAAATGAATCTTTGGAAAGATACGTTTCTGAGGTAGATGAACTGCGAGGATGACATTATGTATTTAGATTGGCAAAAAGAACAAAAAATATCACCAAAACATTTATTCATAAAAATTGTGACGCCAATACAGGTACTTTGGAAAGCTCTTGTGTATGGTATGATCAATGGTCGGACTATTTTTCTCATCTATAAGACTTTATTCACAAAGTTCCGGTCGTGTTTTCTCCGGCTTTCGTCGGGTGTTCAGTGTTCTAGTACATGGTATCATATCAATATCATGGTTTGGGGCTAAAATTCGAGTTGCTTCCCCTTGATAACATTTTCATTTTTTTTCTGAAATGGTAATTTTGATAAGAGGTTTCCATTCGCTATTTATTTTGAGCGATAGCTCAGGTTTAATTGATCTTGTGACAAATGAGCTCAGAACAACGCCTTCCATCCACAATGCCACGACTAAAATTGAAAACTATACACATAATTAGCTTGAGATCAGCAGCAAATGTCATAGTTGACGATTTAAATTTTTACATAGAAACGCGTTAACTTAAGATGATGATGATCATCATCATTATCATCATCATCTGCAGCAGCAGCCATAGCTGATTATTTGAATTATTTATTAAATAATAGATAAAAAAAAGGGTTAAATTGAAAAAAATAGCCATTTTCGCTTCGCTCAAAACACTAAGTTGTTATATCAATGCTCCGTTAGGTAATGGATATACTTGAGCATAGTCCGTATGAAGTTTCTTTCAGATGTTTTAATGGCCAATTTTTCTCTCTATTTCGTATTTGAGCCTCATTCTATAAGGGCCTATGTCTATCCTTTTCCCTCTATGGATGGTCAGCCATGCTGTGTCTACGTGTGTTACAACTTTACTGTGTTCTTCAATCCTCATTTTGAGGGGCCAACTTGTTTCCCCCTTATAGTTTTTACTACAGCTCCGCAGAATATGAGCACAATTTCAGGTCATGGTCAAATGTGCCAATTTTCGTATTTAACCGAGAGTTAATTACCAGAAAGCTATGGTTAGCTAGCAAAACCCCGAAAGTTAGAAAGGCTCTGGTGTATAGTATGGTCGGGCTATTTTATTCGTCTATAGGTTCATTTATTCACTACGTTTCAGCCGTGCACCCTCCAGCTTTCGTCGGGTGATCTTTGTTCTAATGAGGGCTTTGCAATCCTGAAAGAAGACGTGGGAATAAGTGTGTGAGGACCCAGGGTGAGTTCTTTAAAGGGGGCTTTTGCAA
This sequence comes from Thysanoteuthis rhombus, assembly GCA_963457665.1. Classification (NCBI taxonomy): domain Eukaryota; kingdom Metazoa; phylum Mollusca; class Cephalopoda; order Oegopsida; family Thysanoteuthidae; genus Thysanoteuthis; species Thysanoteuthis major. The sequence goes on along the minus strand of OY735226.1, from coordinate 11,777,520 downwards.
CATTACTCCTGGTTGGTTATTTTTCCCTTAATATCAAGTGGCTGTATACTTACCGAACAACCTTGTATATCTCCAATAACTCCTTCAACTGTTCGGGTATTAGCAACGAACAGCTGTCACTTCCAATGTCAACCAGTACAAAGGGGATAATCAGTCAATATATTCATGTAAATATATATTAAGTAAATTTGGTAACATTATGTGGGAATATTTTTCTTTTCGTATTTACTTTATATGACAATCAATCTTGCCCTCATTTTTCCACTCACACGCACACACATGGATATACATATATCATCATCATCATCATCATCATCATCATCATCATCAGTCACTAAGAGTCAACAGCTGGACAAGGACTCTCTCAGTCTCCTTTCACGATTGTGTTAACGTTTGCTTGTCTTACCAGTAAACCTTTCGATCTAATCAATCCATTGTAAGGCTGGTCTTTCCTCTATCTTTCTCAGTCTGTCCCCTTTCTCTCTCTCTCTCTCCCTCTCTCTCTCTCTCTATATATATATATATATATATATATATATATATACATTTATCAGACTCGTCATATCTATCTATCTATCTATGTATCAAGAGATTCACCTATTTATTGTAGAAAAGCATCTGGCAAGATAAGAACCCCATATATAAGTAACGGAAATGATAGACCAATCAACCGAACTGCAATTCAATGATGTGTCCACTAACATCCCGTGTTTAGTCTTCAGCCAAGTTCTTTTGGTTTGTCATACATGAATGAGCAAATAAACTCCGATTCTTCCTTGTTGTGTTTACCGAGTGTGTGTCTGGCAACAATGATATCATAAGGTATTACAAGAGGATCGGCGGTGAAGGTGTGTGTCCGGTCTTCCAGTCCGGCTGTCTGAATCCATTGTTACAAACTTTATAGACAGACATAATGAGCTTCCTAGATCTACCTTTCCTTCTTTTACATTCCATTTGACGCCAGAAATCAACCTTATACCTGATTCATCCACTTCATCCGATTTATCCTTCTCTCATCTTCATCATTGTTTTTTTTCTTTATTTTTTTGTTTTTTCTTTGTTTTTCTTTTGTTTTCCTATTGTTTTCGTCTATTTGTTAACTTTTTTTCTAATTTTCTTTCTTTTTATGCCTTTGGTGTACGACCTATCTATCTATCTATCTATCTATCTATCTATCTATCTCGCCCGGTTCATGTTTATATATCTATCTATCTCTCTATCTATCTATCTATCTCTCTATCTATCTCACCTTGTTCATATCTATTTATCTATTCATTTATCATCTTCCTCACCCTTTTCATATCTATCTATCTATCTATCTATCTATCTATCTCCCCTATCCATATCTATCTATCTATCTATTTATCTATCTATGGGTTAAAAAAGGCTTGTATCCTGTCTTGTACTCTCTTCTCAATATACTTCGTCCTGCATCTTACGTATACTTTCCAAGGGTGTGATATTTGCGCCTGATGAAGAGAGGGTCTTTGGTCAGGGGCAATTCAATTCCTGATCTAAGATATTCAGAACCTTATTCCAAAAACAGCTTTTTATTCAATGTTCATCTTTTTTCCACTAAAGGAAGTGCCTGCGCAGAAAATGCACCAGGTGACCTGACTTCAAACTCCGACTGGGATTGATATTGGCACCAATGTCCTCGGGAAACGCTTGAATCTGCATCTCGTATAAGCGTAAAATAGCGTATGGTGAAGGGTGTATCGCCAGTCCGGGTGCTAATCACTTCAAAATCTATTTCACGAGTAGCAAACCTCGGAGAATACGCCTCTAACTTTATTTATTTGCTCCGCCAGAAGTGCAAATGTGACACGCGGTATAAAACCATGGAAAAGACTGATGCCATGGCCAGCGTAAGGGTACTACTTCATTTTATTTCTTTTCCTTCTACTTTCATTTTCTCCTCCCGCTCTTTCTTACGCCCTTTCCGTCTATTTTTCATCTCTTCCTCTTTTGTTTTCTTCTTTTCCCTTTTTCATTTCCTCATTCTCTCTTGACCTATCTTATTTTTCCGCTCATCATTCTTCTCTTACCCCCTCTCTCTATTCATTTGATTCTCTTTTTCTTCCTATCATCTCCTTTCTCTCTTCTATCATCCTTCCTTCATCACTTCTTTCTACCTCTCCCTAATTTCTCTGTGCTCCTCTCTCGTACCCTTCCAACAATTTCCCCCCTTTCCCATTCTACTCTCTCCTCTTTTCCTCGTCTCTCCCGCCTTTTCCTCCATTTTCCTCTCATCATCTTCATCTTTTCCCTCCCTCTTCCATTCTGTCTCTCCATTTTTCTCCTCCTCCTATCCCTCATTCATCAGTCACTTTATCATTAGTTATTAAAAACCGTCAACCAAAACTGTCACAAAACTGTCAGCATAGGTTCCATCAGTTTTAAATGAGTCTGTCTGTCTCTGTCTGTCCGTCCGTCTGTCTGTCTGTCTGACCCACTCTCTCTTTCTTTGTCTGTCTGTCTGTCTCTCTATTCATATATATATTAGAAACTGTCTACCCAAACTGTCACCCAAACTGTGAACATAGTTTTTTTTCAATTTTAAATTCGTTCTGTCTGTGCTCGCTTGCTATGTATGAATGTATGTATAGATCATGCATACCGGCCAAATCAATCGAGCTAGAGGGATGAACATCTAAACATTTTCTCCTTATCATATATATCTTTAAAACCCTTTGTATAGTGTTTTTAGAAAAGGGTCCAATTTGCAATGCAAGTTTATGCTTTATTGATTCCATAGTTTATGTCCGACAGCATTCATGTCAATTATTGAAAATCCAACAAAATGCTAAAGAATTGGCCTATCTATTGATCAATCCATTTTTAATTTTTGATTGATCACTCAGACACCTTAACCTACCAAAAGATGTAGATGACTTGACAATTTTTATTGAGTGACTAACCAAACCTGCATTATAATAATCCAACTTCTATCAGTGGGTGGATAGTTGTATTACCGTTAGACATAAAAATGTGCATCGTAGCAAGACCTTTGTTAGTGCAATACACCCCAAATGCTCTAATTTAGGGAATAAAGCAAATTCCAGTCCAATCTAGTCATCAATTTCCGAGAGATAAATTACCATCAAATATATCTGTATGGGAAATAATTGTTGCTGTATTGATTTCAAGTTACTGTTTGTTCTTATGATTAGAGGCCATTTTTCTGACCTTTTTTTTAATGATCACTGCCCCACAGAAGGCGAGAAAAGTAACTTATTCATTGATCATCCCTTTTCAACACGAAATGCTGTCAAAAGACGTTGGTTACCTGACGTTTTCTATTAAGTGAATAAGCAGACCTGTTCTTTTTTCTCCATTCTTTTTTCTCTCCCTCCTTCTCTCCCCTTTCATTCCCTTTTCATTTCTCTCTTTGTTTCTCTTCTTTTTTTTTTTCGCCATCCAAATCACCCTTTCTCCCTTCCTTCCTTCCTTCCTTTTTTCCATCTTTTCTTTTTCCTTTTTCTTCATGTTTTTCCTTCCATTTCTCTTGTTTTCTTCTCCCCTTTTTCATTCGTTTCTTTCATCTCACAAACAAACTTCCCCTTACCAAACAATCGCCATATTTGGACTGACAATAAAGTACATGAAAAGAAAAACCCATAAACCAAAAACCCAACAAGACAATATGTCTACCGACCTTTATTCCATTCTTCATCTTCTGTCTCCTCTTCTTTTCCCTCTGATTCTTCCTCTCTTCCCTTCTTTTTATTTGATCCTCCTTTTTCTCTTTTGCACTTTCTTGCTAAAAGCCGACTAACAATGCTGTTAATATAGGTTTCTTCAAATTGGTATGTCTGTCTGTCAGTCTATACATGAATATATCATGCATACAGTTTGCACAAAGGAAGTTAGCGGAAATTCAGTCATATTCTCCTTATTATGTTGTTATATTTGTAATATTGTTTTTCTAATCACCCAGATATGTTTTTAATGGGTGTTCAATTCACAGAGTGATTTTATGCCTAATGAATCCCACAGTTTGCTTCAGCCTGTTGTTTTTTTTAAAAGTATACTTTTTCAGTGATCACTGTCCAACAAAATCCAAGAGAAGTAACTCATTAGTTGATCACCTCTTTTTTTCCAAATTCTTAATTGATCACCCGAAACACGACATGCTGCCGAAAGTAACTCATTCGTTGATCACCTCTTTTTCCCAAATTCTCAACTGATCACCCGAAACACGACACGTTGCCAAAAGGCATGAACCACTTGACGGTTTCTACTGAGTGACTAACCAGACCAGATTCTTCTCTACCTTTTTTTCCCTTTTTTTCTCTTCATTTTCTCCCTTCTCCCCCTTTCCATTTTTTTTATTTGTTTCTTTTATCTCACAAGCAAACTTCCTCTCGCTAAACAATCGCCATGTTCGGACTGATAACTAAGTACACAAAAAGAAATAGAAAAATCAAAACTCCCAACAAGACAATATGGCTACCGAACTTATCCTGACTGATGATAGGCCTGTACGACTCGTTTCTAATCATTGTTTGCTTAGACAGACGTCATTGGCTAGCATTATGTTTCCAACATATCGTCTGTTTATCCGGTTCAGTCAAATCGGGGCCAATTCTGCCTGGAAGCTGTACAGGAAGTACAAACTTTTCCATGGTCTTCTTGGTGGAGCTCTCACATTAAAAACCATATTGACAAAAACATTATACCAACAAGATTGCATCGTTTTCGATCCAAGTCTTATACGTCTGGTATTATCTAGTAACAATTGGAGAAATCTCTGTCTGTGTTCCTCTGTGTGTTCACCACGGTTGTTCAACAACTGGCAATCGTACCGAGGCGACATCTGCCGTATATATATATATATATATATATATATATATATATATATATATATATACGTAAGCACACGAGGCAGTGAAATGTCGAGTTTGAAGTTGTTTTTATCAGCAGTTTTCAATAATAGTAATAATATATATATATATATATATATATATATATATATATATATAATTACAAACTGTGTTATATCATATCAAAACTATTTGAAATGATATCCTGTTATTACGCGATGAAGTATCATTTGGCTTCGACAACGAAAATAGAATAAAGAATAAAACAATGAGGCTCCTGCAAGAATCAAATAGGGTAGCCACTCAATCGTAACGTTGCTCTTACCATCGAGCTTAACAGCCGCCGGTAATTCAAAGGTCAATATAACTGTTTTAAAGTCAAATTCTCATTTTGTTTATTTACGGTATATATCTGCTTTTTTGTTTCTTTCAATGACAATTATGTTATTGAGAAATGGATAAATATTCTAGCATCATTGCCAGATTGTCTAGACCAAAGGATACATTCACCATAGAGTTTCAGTATGATAAACACAATTTATAATCATCTTGTTCGGATCATACATTCATTTCTAAATGATGATGATGATGATGATGATAATCATAATGAGATTCCAAATAATAATAATAATAATAATAATAGTAATAATAATAGTATTGAAGTTCCAACGACACAAAGGCGTTTGAAGACCAAGCAATCGTTGCAGTAATAAATGTAACGCCCGATAACAAACAGCTGGAAGAGAATGAAAACATATTACAAGCAGAAGGCACAATTACGAAATTTATTTAGTTCATTCATTAAGAAAACCTTGTAACAAGAAAGTTTGTTTTTTTTAAATCCAAAACTTCAGAGAAGTTCTAAAGTCAAATCATCTAAATCTTGGATGTTTATCTGAACACAGAGTTCACATGGACACAAATCATCTGACATTTGAATATCATAATTTGAACTCAACTCGTCCTTCGATCCTACGCCAATGTAAACTGATAATGCCAGCTCTAATAGAATCAGTTTTTTCCGACGTTTCAAAACTAACCGAGCAGCAGCATTTCTAATTATTTGTAATTTACTGATTAACGATTTACTCAAGCCAAATGGTCCCAATAATCCTAATAAGGAGAGTACACAACCAATGCAAACTCCCGATAGACACTTATGGAGCAGAACACATGGAACATAACCAAGAAAACTGAGAAGTATGCAACGTGTACATGAGAGAATCATGCTCAACGTCGAATGGAGAAATCGCAAGACAGCACAGTATATCAGAAAGAAAACGGGTGTCCATGACATCATAGAAACTATTAAAAAACTCAAATGGCGATGTGCAGGCTATGTTGCAAGAATGAAAGACAACCGATAGACATCACGTCTCACAACATGGATCCCCAGAGATCACATAAGAAACTGAGGCTGACAGAACACAAGATGGAGAGATGAACTTGACGGATTCAGGAAATACTGGCTCCGCGACGCCCATGATAGAGAATTGTGGCAAATCCAGGGGAAGGTCAATGTCCAACGACGGACGTTAAAAGAATGATGATGATGATAAGGAGGACGAGGATGATGATGATGATGATGATGATGATGATGATGATGATGAATTAACTTGTAATGATAGAGTGAACAGTTATTTTGTTGTTTTGTTCATAATATCATGGACATGTCCATCAAATTCATAACTGTTCGAAACAACATCATCAACATGCATTTCCAATTTAGGAGAATTGTCTAGATAGGTCTGAAGAATGTTTACCCAGCCAGAATAACGTATTCAGTCGCCATTATTGAAAATTATACCATTGATGGTTTGAAATTTTTTTGCAACCCGGTGTAAATAATATGATCTCTGTTTTATCTGAAGTGATCTTGAGAAAGACGGCATTCATCTATTTAGAAATCTGATGATTGGGTACCCATTTTTTTTAAACAACGTTATGCTGAAAAACTAAGGGCGAAGGTGTGTCTGGTATTTCTGTCATCCACCAGTGGAGAAACATGTGCGTTCTATTACTTTATATAATCTAATATAAATATTAGATAGAACAGTGCCGAGAAACGAGCCCTGGGGGAATCCCTCTAGACGAAACATTTACATAATCAGATAGTCAATCGTTAATTCGAATACGTTGTTTTCGACCAACAGGGAAGGACTGAATCCACTTCAATGCTATGTCCCTGATACCAAAGTCTTTGTCCAAAATGGATATATTATCAGTTTTCACAGTATCAAAGGCAGCATTCGGATCCAAAAGAAATAAGACAATTGCCATGTTTCTTTCAAAGCCTACAAGTATGTTATTCATCATCATCATCATCATCATCGACATTCTAATGTCCGTCAGTGGATATGGACCTTCCCCAGGATTCACCTAGCCTCTCTATCGTGGGCATTGCAGAGCCAGTAATTTAAGAATTTGACTAGTTCGTCACAATTGAAACTTTTCTTTCTGTACTGAGTATGACACTGCAACCAGTTAACACGTTTGCAGGTGTTCAATATCACCAATATAACTTTCCCCTTGAGCCCGTAGATTAGAAGTGTATCAGAAACCAGTCTGTAATAAGAAAAAAATTGTAGATTATAAATCTTTTTTCATCGTTTCTATAAGTTGTTTCCCTAGTCCTGCAGTCTTCAAACTAATCTAGATTTACACCATCATCAGTCTTTTAACGTCCGTCGTTGGACGTAGATCCCAAGATCCGCCACATTTCTCTATCATGGGCGTCGCAGAGCCAGTATTTCCTGAATCTGTCTAGTTCATCTCTCCATCTTGTGTTCTCCGCTTGATTTCATAGAGATTTTTTGTCTTAGATGTAACAGTCGACTTTCCCCAGTTTTATATCTTCGAATTTGACAGTTATGTCCTTATTCTTGATGTGATTGTTGCACATATTGGCAATATTGAAGAGAAGTGACCAAAAGACTTCGAAGCTGCAAGACTAAGAGAATCATTTTATTTTATATGACAATTGTTGCAGACTGCTCTACACACCATGAAGTTCGCCCCTTCAAAAACACATAAAAACGTTATCTCGACGTACTCAAATGGAAGGAGGGTAACTGGTAACTTCATCAACAGACGTGGGGACTAACTTCGAAAATATTGGGAACCACTGACTCAGTGAATATCACAAATACGATGAAAAAAACCCAGAAAAAAACAAAAAAGATCACGTTTTTCAAAACACCGAATGTGGATCAATCCAACGATTAACGAGTTGCGAGATCAATGTACTTGGTAACATCAGGTGATCGATATCTAAATACACTCATCATTTCTATTTAATTGGTGCATCAACAATTTTTCTTACAAAAAAGCTGAACAAATTACTTCTGTAAAACTTTGATCATCTGGATTTCCCGATCAAATCTCGTGATAACAAATATCACCAAGCCGGTACTAAGAAATAAAACCTTTGATGATAGAAAAAGATCAACATGGATCCAAGAGAGGACCAAGGTGGAGGATATCATGCAATTAATTAAGCAACACTAATTGAGTTTGGCGAGGCTAATAGCGAGAAACAAAGGACAACAGACGGGGCAATAGGCTGGTGGCCGTGGGAAGTAAACGCAGTAGGAAAAGACCAGACACAAGAGGGGGGCATAAGAGTTTGCCGGTGAGATATTACAGAGATTAGTGCTAACATATAGAAGTGGATGGGGAAGGCCTTTGTCCTGCCCTGGACTTATAATTGCTGGTGTTGCTGCTTATGATTTTAGGTGAGCACGTGACAGCTGGATGAAAAGCAAGGTTTCAAAATTTGCCATTTTCGAGCTAGGTTCGGCTGATTTTTCCCTACAAAAATCTGACCTTTCAAAACAAAACGAAACAAAACAAAAGAAGAGTTAAAAAAAAAAAACAACTAATTAGTAAGTTGGATAACAGTAAATGTATAATTTCTATTAGTAATCTATTCTTGAGTTTTAGTGTATGGTTATTTTATTTGATAAGTGAGCTTTGAAAGAGTACACATAACATTTTTAGCTATGAAGTTAACTAGAAATGGAAAGATTTAACGGATTATAGCAATTTCTGGAGACTGTTTTAGCTATACTAAATAACGAATCATACTAGGCAACATTGATAAGAAGTAGTTCTTATACTATCGACAGATGCAGTGGGGATTGTACTGATGGATTTAGTGAAAAGGAACGTTGGGGTGCTTCTTTTCGTATCACACATATGATACGTTTGGGCTTTTTCTAGTAGTAGTAGTAATAGTAATGGCTTTGAATATACAGTATAAGCATGGATGCAAATCAGCTATTTCGCTCGATGAGGCCGAGTTTTTCCCTATTAAACTGATAGAGATCTGCAATAGCAGATAGCCGAAAATTCGGCTGTTTAAAGAAAAATAAGCCGATCTAATTTTTTTATTGTTAAATCTAAGTATATATATATATATATATATATATATATATATATATATATATATATATAAACATACATACATACACACACACACACACTCTCTCTCTCACACACACATACGTATATATATATATATATATATATATATATATTCGATATATATATATATATATATATATATATATATATATATATATATATATATACATACACACACACACACACTCTATCTCTCACACACACACATACGTGTATATATATATATATATATATATATATATATATATATATTCGATATTTTTCAGCCATGAAGTTGGCAAAAGTAGGGAAAATTTAGCCGATTTTTGCCATTTTTGAAGGTTAAACGAAGTAAATCAAACTACGTAAAAAAACAAAACAAAACGTTTTTTCATAATTTTCATTCGATAAACTGAATTTTAAACAATTGAAATGAGTTTAATACATTTTTAGGCGTAAAGTTAGCCGAAAGTAGAAAAGATTTAGCCAATTTTAGCCAATCCTTGAAGCAGTTTTAGACAGAAAAATCAGATTTGAGTTGGCAACATCAAGTAGCAGTAATAGTAGCGACTGGGAATATTCAGCAGGAGTGCGAGTAACTGAATTGTTCTAATTGTCATAGAAATCGTATAAGCGCGGCATTCCTTGCATTTTAAATACGGTTAACGACTCGAACAGTGAATGGTGATCATTACGAACAGCTGGTCTGGTTAGTCACTCAGTAAGAATTGTCACGTGATCAACATCTGTTGGCAGCATGTTGGGGTTGGGGGCGATCAACCAAAAAATCCGAAAAGGGGGTGATCAATAAATCATTTCTCCCATTTCTAGTTAGGCGGTGATCACCTGACAAGCGGGAACACTAACTATGGTTTCAATTTAACATAAATCTAAGATGTAAAAATATATTTTTGGGATGATCAAAAATAAACAACCCTTAAAATGTTTTTCTTGACATAATGAGGCGTTAATCATAAAATTTTGATACCTTTAATCCCATTGATGTGCGTGTGATACATACGTACCCAATCAGTCAGTCAGCAGGGCCCACTTAGAAACTGAGGAGACCCATGAATATGTTGATTATGATGATCTTGGCAGTTTCGGTTAACAGTTTATAATGTGGGTGAAGATGTTCAGTCTTGTAGGTCGAGCAACGGACAAAATTTAAAGCAATTCACTTCCACCCACACAGACTAGGTGTGTCACAGGCAGTGGCAGATTAAACATTCAGTCCAGTCAAAAAAGAATGTTCACGGGAACCAACGGACTTTTTTCGCCACCCGTTTTATCTCAATCCTTGAATTGTCTTTTATATGATTTTGCCTGTTCATAAACCGAATTAATGTCCCATGGGGTTCAATTTTAAGTTAATATGGGTTTGTATCTTGACAAACTATTTTTCTGAAGACCACCAGACCAGACGAGAATTGTTCGGAAAATGTGCTCATTTCTCTTTATATATTGTGCACTCCAAAAGTTATCTCATCTTTTTTGGTGGGTGCTCGGGTTCCGGTTCATACCAGGTGTTATATAAGATTAAGATGAACCCGGACAGAATTCCCCACAACCTGTTAATTGACAAAATTATAAAATAACCACATCAAGTTGTAAGAAGAACGGATCATTGGACAAACAATTGATATCTAGTTTATATATGAAAACCTTTATCGGATTCCCCAACATTATTTCAAATTTTTATCCTGAGATAAAGATGATATGTGTTTGAATCATAAGAGCAAGTATTTTCTGAAGTCCACGTGTCTGACTTGCATGGGACAATGTAATCATTCATTTGTGTTGTTTACTTTACAAATTATGCGATTTTCTATACTTTCAGGGCCGGGTTCAGAACTGCTCTAGGTGACATCTTTGGCTAGATATGAACCCCATTGGACATTAAAATGATGAAATAGACACTTCGACTAAGTACTGATCGGGGCTAAGTTGTAGGATGACAACAGGAGTTAGTCTTATTTGAGCTTACAGATGATAGAAATAGAAAAGAAAAAGATAGAGTAAATAATTCCACGTGTGGTGAATGGTAATATAGGTCAAACCAGCACTGGAAGAAACAAAAAGATTTGATGATCAAGTTTGAGAGAATATCACCTGTCTTGTCAGGGGCTCAAGGTGAACAAAGAAATCTTTCGAAGTTTTGGCAAGAAAAGAAAACTTAGCAGTCAGAGACTTTTGGCTTAGTCAGTTTGGCTCAGAATATCTGGGGAGTAAAGTTTACATTTTCACCCCGCTGGCCTAGCCAGCTTGGAAAGGGGAGACTTAAGGGGGAGAAGGCTGAACAAACAAGAAAGAATAGGACTAATAAGACAGTTGTGTTGGAGTTTGTTTTCTGAACATTTTATTTTCTATCAATTCAAAAAGATATCCAAGGGATTTTATTAACTGTACCCTCCAGAAGGTACATTGAAGAATGCTTTGTAAATTAGTTTCGACATTTTTACTGATAAGTAAGCTAATGCACCTTTCCGATAGTCATCTATGGAATTGAAACATGGAACCTAACCAAAAGACTGACCCTTAAACTGAGAACCACGCAACGCACACAAGAGAAAATCATGATTAACTTGTTATAGAGAAATCACCAGACAACGCAATATATTAGCAGAGAAATGGGGGTCAGAGATATCATAGAATCCATAAGAAAATGGCAATTGGCTGGTCATGTTGCAGAGAACTGGAAACAACTGCTGGACATCACGACTCACAAAGTGATTCTCTATTGATTACGCGCGAAACCGGGGCCGATGAAATACAAGATGGCGTGACGAAGTGGTTAAGTTCGGAAAGTACTGGCTCTGTGACGCCCCAGGATGCATTTGGAACCTGGGATGGATAAAAAGGACATTAATCGATCGTACCATTTCGATACGATTTTATTTGCATGTGCATGTAAGAAGCAACTATCTCCCCGCGGGTATTCATCATCTTGATATCTCGTCCTTCCTTTTCTCACTTTCGGATCCTATTGGTCCCCCAAATTAAATGAACGCCACTTCGATCTTGCAACTATATCCTCGGGGTCGTGCATTAAAAGATGCAGCGGCTATGCAGTCGCCAGATCCACAGGAACCAAGTCCAAAGTCTATTTTTAATCCCACTTCGTCTTGAGACTAAGACAAAACTAGCAGCTAACCACTCGAACTGGAAAGGTTTTACCAGAAATCGTTTGTAACACTTAACAGCCAGTGTTTTATGGCAATATTTGGAGCATTAGAATAATATCAGTGTATTGTTAGCATCATTAGCTTGATATTACTATGATATTTTTATTACTGATATCTCTATCCTATTGATCAGTAGTTCTCAAATTATGTGCCGCGGCATAATAGTGTCCTACAACTTAATCTAAAAAGTGCTGCGTACCTTTTTTCCCGAATGAACGAAATGTATATTCCGAGCCTTGAACATGTCCAATATAAATATTATGAGATATTATGCCTGTCTTCCGCTACAAAGCTACTAATCTCATGTTTTTATCACTAGATTTAATGAAATCTAACCCTTTTTAGCGACAAATGAAAGGAGAAAAAGAACATGGGTACATTTATCAGTATGCTCATATAAAAGCGTGGTTCATTGACTACCGAAATGCTTTTGTCTAATTCATTTTATTATTACAGTACGTTGACTTTCAGCGTAACAGTTCATTACAACTGGAAAATGATTCTTCTAATGAAGCAGTGTAATTTACTCATTATTTTCTAAGTGGTGCAACATACACCTAATAATCATTAATCCTAATTATGGCGTAATATACACTGATGTGCCAATCAAGTCAAGTATTTTTCTTGGTGTGCCGCTACCGTCGGTCTAAAGCAGCTGGATGGTTTAGGCAGAGCCCCAAAATAGTGTCACTCTTTTGGACACCCCTATTACTCAACTGACAAGATTTCCAAACACGAAACAACTGTGAAGAAATAAATTTCATATTCATTTAGAACATAAAAAAATACAGTGAGAGAGATATTTTTCCCAGAAGAATATACTACTTCACTGAACCAAATCTTTACCAATGAAACTTGAACTTGCATAACGAATTGTTTCCTACTGTAATATGTGTGTGGACGAATGTATTTTTCGAATTTTTGAATTAGTTCGATAAGAGAAAAAATAAAATTCAAAATTCCTTGCTGAATAATTTAAGCCACTTTTTATAATCTAACGTGGTAAACGGCATCAAATATGTGGTGTGCCCTTCTTATTCGATGCCTTAAAATGTGCTTATTATTCTTAAAGGTTGATTAAGGGCTGTGTGCCATCATGCAATATAGTTTGAGAAGCTTGGTTTTAGGTTATATAGTTTTGTGAGTTTTCCCCCTTATTCCTCTTCAAAAGCATGTCAAGGGTCGCAAGAAATTAAAATCCCAATGACCTCTTCTCTCGAGATCTACCATTAAACTCTATCTTCAAGTACAAGAATTAGAATTAGAAAACCGTCACCAATACTGTCAACATAGGTTTCTCCAGTTACTAAGCTGATCTAGCTGGTTGACAAGCTAGTTATGTATCTATCGCGTGCACAGGTCAAACCATTGGAACTAGTGCTAAAAATTTGAAGATTCGCTCCTAATTATGTCTAAAAAACAGTTTTGTTTTTGCATCCCACTCATTTAAACAAGTTTTTATTAGAGGTTCAATTTGAAATGAAAGATATACACAAATTTGGTCCCTCATTTTTTTGAAGATTCAGATCTTTTAGTAATCACTGCCCAATAGATGGTGAGAGAAGTAATTTATCCATTGATCACCCCCTTTTCCAATTTTCATTGAGCACCCCGAAATGTCGGTTACTTGACGGTTTCTATAGAGTGACTAACCAGACATCTATTGGTAATGGTCCCAAAAAGCTGTCGCAGTATAAGCAGTGATAATAGTCATATCTATGTGGAAATATACAGCTCAGAAGTATTTCTGTGACTAAAAGAGTAATTACTAATACTTATTTTGAAAAAAAATTGAAGTATCATTGTATCGTTGATGAAAAAAGATAACGTTTGGCAGTACGGAAGACGGAATCAGCGAATATAGTTAGAGTTTTGGACAAGGCAACACTTATGAGTGACTGACAGGGTGGTTTTGGACCTTCAGCCCCGCAAGGCAGTCCAACTAAGATAAGGTCAGAAGGTTTTTAGAGATACCAGCCACCCGTCATGAAGCGCCTGGAGCACGATGTGACACGTGGTGTACTCTGGTAATCCACTGCATTCCTGCCTGTTTCCAGCCTTCTTGACGCGTCTGGTCGTTGGATCCAGACAGACAATGATGCGAGAATGAGCCTGACGTTGCACAACTCTATCGCGCTATAATCTGATTCAAACTCAAATCATAGATTCAGATGGATTTACGATCCTCTTACCGCTGGATCCATGCAGGCAGTGACGAGAAAGTAAGGCTGACGAGAAAGTAAGGCTGACGATAAGCAATCTTCCCACGCTATAATTCAATTGAAACGCAAACCATGACTTCGGACGAGGTCGAGGTCGTCCTGCCTCAGGATCTTTGCAGACTGGGACGAGATTCGTAATCCTGGCTCCTACTTAGAGTTGAACTCCAATCCCTGGCACGCAGCTATTTCAGTCGTGAATCAGTCCTATTTTCATTGTAGTTATGCAATTATTTCCTCAGCGTCACTTAGTAAAGCCGTGGAGCATACAGTGATCGGAGACTTGCAAGACTAAGCTACTTACCATCCCTTTATAGGGAGCAGATATTTCATCTTATTTATTGGAGCTTAATAAGCTTAGTTTAGAACAGGAATCGGTAAGATATAACCAAATGCAAGGAGAAAGAAAGTATTGAGCCAAATTATCCGAATGAAAGGGTCTTCATGTCTTGGAGGGCAGCATTGGCTCTGATCTTGAAACGAAAATTGACTGTTGGCGCTGATGGCTAACCCTCCAAGTTGGCCTTAAAAAGTAGTATTCACTTGATGCCCCATGACGTCATAAGTATTACACTATAGGTAGGAGAGGGATGTTCACTGTTCAAATCTCGTTCGTCATTGAATATAGCCTTGCCTTGAAGTTGGCTTCCCCATACAGATATCTTCTTTTATTTGGTTTTTCAGAAAATAAGCATCGTTTTTTTCTTGTTGATAGTTTTTGCACAGTTTATGTGACACAAACTTATCTAGCCTTATCACTTTCAAATTTTCTGTTGGTTCAATATTGTCGCACTGCAAACACCCAATACATGTGACAGTTCTTGTGACAATATGTTCTTTGACAGTTCGACACCTTCAGTTGAACATTTTTAATTTCAGATGTCCTCTTCACTTTAGAACTCTGAGACTCAAATCTCCACAACAAAACTCCTGAAATCCATGTGAAATCGGGGGTGGCCTTCTCACCTCGTTCAAGGTTGATACTAGAAGTTATTTGAGATGCACCGTCACTTAGTGTATACAAGAAGATTATAAACACTTTTTTTAATACTAGGGTCTGGTATACAGATAAATCTAAAAATAAGCGTTGAATATTAATGAAAATAGCACATTTCAACCATAAAATAAGATATATATATATATATATATATATATATATATATATATATATATATATATATATATATATATATATATATATATATATATATATATATGATTAAATAGTTGTGTCATACAAAAACAGCTGTTTCGTTGTATTACAACTCTTCAGCTTGGCTATAAACTATCCATTATCTCATCCAGTACCACGAGGTAAGATCGAAACCTTCGCTTCAGCCCCAGACAAAACTGCATGGTCAGTAAGGCTAAATTTGAGCGATATATTTATTCATGCATATATTCCTCATCCACCAGAGTGCGCTTTTCTGGAGTTGGAAGAGCATTAGATAAGCTTAAAATGAACGCTTTACCTCACTTAAAGAGTGCTCAAACTCGAATAAGGGAGCGTTAATTACACACACACACACACACACATATATATATATATATATATATATATATATATATATATATATATATATATATATATCGGTGCAATATACTATACTAATGTTATAGGACGATACTAAAAGCTAGTTTCAAGAATCGGCCTATATTTCCCGAACAACCTAATAAAAACTAATAAGCTTTTATACTGTACGCTCCATACTGGTTTTTGTCATATCAATGATTCTCATCCTGGTGGTATTAGGAATTCAGGTAAATCCCTCCTTATACGCGGCCAAATTTTGGTTGGCTCTAAAATGGATACCCGAAAAGCTCCTCACATTCGCTCACTCGATGGTAAAAAGGGTTCACAACTTTTGTGTGCCGTTTTTAACATTGGATGTTCGGAGCGTATGGGTTATCCAATATAATTTATGTATTAGCATTTGTTTTTCTTCCATGAATTTTTCATACACATCACTCGATGTCAGAAATGCTCGAGTGAGTGAGTGTGTAGAACCTTACAACTTACTATCGTTGTGGCCATTTTAGAATAATTTACAATCAGGGTAACAGTTTCATAGCCATGTTATCACCATGATCAGCTTTTCAGTATTCTCTTTTGGGCATTGACCTTTCCCCCAATTCACCAGACCTCTCTCTCATGGGTGTCGCTTGGCCAATATTTTCTGAACTTGTTAAGTTCATCTCAACATCTTATTTTTTGCCAGCCACATTTTTTCTATGTGGTATTTGGGTATCTACGTCGGTAGTTCTGATGTACAGCAGTTGTCTGGCATTCTTGCAACATGACTAGCCCATTGCCATTTGTGTTTTTCCCTGTCTTGTGATTTTCCCATATGATGTTGAATATGATTCTCTATTGGGTATATTTGAGGGTCAATCTTTTGGTCAGGTTTCATGTTTCAGTTCCATAGATGTCTATTTGGAAGTTGCATTGGTCGTAGTATCTATCAGAAGTAAAAAGGTCATTATTTCCTTATTCACGGTTATCAGAGATAGTGCAGTAAGGCTACACATTTCAAGTTTCAGTTTATTATTATTATTATTATTATGATTATTTTTATTATTATTATTATTATTATTATTATTATTATTATTATTATTATTATTTGGAATCTCACACCAGTTGCCTGGTGGTAACCGCTGGAGTTTGAGTGACAGCAAGTCTCCTCAAGTCTCCAGCCCTCCTCTCCTAGTACTCGTAGGTCGCAGTAATTCTACGATTTACAGTTTCACACCGGTTGCCCAGTGGTTATCGCTGAAGGCTGAGTGACAATAAGTCTCCTCATGTCTTCAGCTAACGTCTCCTCTCTTTCGCATATCATGACAGAGCTACAATTCGTTGCAGTACTTATATCTCTAGCACCTTCCTCAGTATCCGTGCAGTTCCCAGTAGTGCTGTGGTCTGTACGGTCTCTATCCTCCCCCTAACCCTGATCTCCTCCAGTCTCTCCCTCAGCGTTTTGGGGACAGTTCCTAGTGCGCCCACTATGACTGGTACTACCCTGGTTTTCATGTTCCACATTTTCCTTAACTATTATTTGTCATCGGGGCATGGCACTTCAATCTCTGGGTTCACGTATATATAGGGCTTCCAGATGCTGAAATGAAAAAAAGTAGGACAATCTATTCTGCATTGAGTTAAAATGGACGACATTTCAAACAAAATGAAACAAGAGAAAAGATATAAACTTTTTTTTATCACAAAAGAAAGCATTAAAGTAATCCTAATGCGAAATGCTGATACTGCATATTTAGGTACACTCTACAAACCTCTCTATTTCTGACTAAATCTCTTGTTTTCTTGATAGATAACGGTAAAAATCTATGTGCGTCATAACCTTAAAATGTTTTTGTTTCAGCATTAAGCCCCTCACCCACTCCACATTAAGTCTATTCAGCTCATTGGTAAACTGAGCATTTACCGACCAAAAACAACTTTCAACATTTGCATTTTGAGCAGAGATATAAAAATCAAATTCACATATTTTAAGTAATTCTGAAAAGCAATCGATATAAGGTAGAGCAACTAGAACAAAAAGGAGACCATTTTAAGGAGAAGGGGAGGACATATTTCAATTGATAGAAGGGGGGATATATTCGTGTTTTGTATACCTACGTGCAGAGGATTAGTTATTTCAGTCAAAGTAGTTATGGCCGATCAAATGAGCGGCAGATTTAACCCAGAAAGAGACAGAGGGACAAACACTGACAAAAAACATAATCTTAATGATGCGTCCAACGTCTGTGATTACAGTAGCAGAAGGAGGAAAAGAAAAAGTCTTTCTTTGATTCAGTTGGTTCTCATACTCGTAGAATAATGCGATATGCAATTTTCTGCAAGTATTATTTTCAATGAAAAAAGCATAAATAGCCATGACATCGTTAGCAGCTGTAAAAAAATGATCGGAAGAGATTTTCCTTTAAGGCACCACACCTTTTAATGTCGTTACGATTTTAAAGACATCATACCTTCCAATGACATCACGTCTATTCTTTCTTCTTTTTTTATTTTATTTATTTCCGTTGTTTAACGTAAATGTGACCGACTGACAGACCGACTGAATAGAATGTAATTGAGATGTGTGGGTAAACCAGAAAAGTGGAAGGGGAAAATGAATAGAGGAGAGATTTTAAAGCTCAGGAAAGCAAACAAAAAATAAATAGGTCTGGTTTGTCTCTCTGTGAAAACTGTCACATGACAAATATCTTTAAGCAGTATGCTGCACTGTTCATGGTCTTCTTATTATATAACTTTAAAACAGAAAAAAGACAAAATGATTCTTGAGAAGAAAAATGCCCTAATGATATACAGATAGAGAATATTACTAATTTTCGAGTGGCAATAGTGAACAGATATCCCAGGCCTTGTGGAATAGTGACAGCAATATAAAGAAAAAGGGTAATAGACTGACAAATATAATTAAAGAAGCAGCTGAGATGGTAGGCATTACATGTGTAAACAATACCACGGAGAGATAGCCAAACGCAATATCAGATGTAATACAAAAAGAGAAACATGGAAATATGAACTCTAGAGAACGAAGCCAAAAGAGCAGAACTCAACAAAGTAATAATTAAAAGAACAAGAGAAAAACAAAAGAGAATATTGTAGAGGCTATTAGAAAAGTGAAGAGTTCAAAACACGCTTGAACCACAGATAGTAATGACAAAAAATAGATACTTGCACTTGACGACAAAATGGCAAAAATTATCAAATGTAGGAGCAAGACGTTAAAAAGAATTGAAGAATTATATGAAAATTTGTACGCCTCAAAAAATCAGGTTGATAGATACTAATGTTATTCCAGTTATGACAAAAGATGAAGTGGCGTTTGCACCACGAATATGAAAATTGTGGAAACTCTCAGGCTGTGAAGGCATAACGATAGACTTTCTTGAGCTTGCAGGAAAGATATCTTAGAAAGAACTAGCGTAACTATCGACAAAGAGAATATGAGAAATAAGAGTATCATAAAGCATATGTCTAAGAATAGTGATCATACTTCAGAACAAAAGAAATAATCACGACTTCAGTAACTACCGCTCTATTACACTACTATCTACGATATATAAACTGCATACAAACATACTTATAAACGAACAGGAACCTTATATGAAAATCAGTCACGTGAACCATCAGGCTTCAGAGGTAACTATTCAACAACAGTCCACCTACATACAATAAATCAACCAATCGAGAAATTATTAGAATCCAACACAGCACATTGTTTGGCATTTGTCTATTATAAGAAAAGATTCGACTCGGTAGAACACACAGCAGTGTTCAACTCAATGCATGAAAAATGTGTTAACAAGAATTACATTCAAGTAACTAAGAACATACCAGGAAAAAAGGCGCCACAACAATCACGATACGCGAAGATACTAACAAAATGGAGAGAGAGAAAAGGAGTAAGATGAGCGGTGATATAATAAAACATAATATTATTACCCACAAGCCCTGGAAGCATCTTCCAGAAAATAGACCAGGATGGAATAGGGGTCAACATCATCATCATCAGCATCAGACTTGGATATAAACCTTTCCAAAGATTCACCAGACC
This sequence comes from Thysanoteuthis rhombus, assembly GCA_963457665.1. NCBI lineage: Eukaryota > Metazoa > Mollusca > Cephalopoda > Oegopsida > Thysanoteuthidae > Thysanoteuthis > Thysanoteuthis major. Next base: position 11,757,307 of record OY735226.1, on the reverse strand, counting down.
TCTCTATCATGAGGATCACGGAGCCAGTAATTGATGTAGTTCGTCACTAGCTATCTTACTTTCCATTTGCCACGGTTTCGGATATGATCTTCAGAGATCCATGTTGTAAGTCATGATGTCTAGCAGTAGTCTTACATTATTGTAATACGTCCAGCCCATTGCCATTTGGGTTTTCTAGCAGTTTTCTATGATGTCTTGGACTGTCTTTTATCTTATATAATGTGCTGTCTAATGATCTCTTCATGTGAGATTGAATTTGATTCCCTTATGTTCACGTTGTGTGCTTCTCAATCTAAATTGAAAACCCAAAGCTGAACAAAGTAGACTACTACATCTATCTAAGACGGCGGGTTTCCATGAAATCCTCCAAAGATGATAAAACAAACCAATCACACTACGTTGGCAAGCTTTCGGTAAAGCAAGCTTGGCTTTCAAGAACAATACAATTCCACGAGATCAACATAGATAGAGAATAGTTAAACCACTTAAGGTTTCACCGATTACGTTTCCATGTCAAAATCATCATAATAAATATGTTGGCTAATCTAAATAGGAAAAGTAATAAAGTAGGTCTCAAGATGAATAGAGCAAAAAAAGTTATGTTCAAGGATAAAGTCCCCTTAAAAAACCACAAGAATAGAGGCCGAAGCTCTAGAAGAGGTTAACGAATACGTTTACGTAAGACAGGTAATGGAGCATAAGAAGGATCATGAAAGCAAAATAAAACAACACGTATCCATTGGCTGGAAATCACTTGGTGAGAAAAGAGACTTTGAAACGCATCTTGCCAATGTGATTAAAGCGTAAAGCATACACGGGATGTATAATAACAGCTATAACTTACGGATTCAAAACGTGGATATTACAGAGCCAACTGGGGACCAACTTGGGAGTGTACAGAGAGCCATGGAAAGCATAATGCTAGGAATAACTCTAAGAGATAGAAAAAAGATCAGCAGGGATCAGAGAGAAGACAAGATTATACAAATAATCAAATAACAAAACTGGAAACGGGCAAGACATTTAGCAAGAAGCGATGACAACAGGTATAGCAAAAGCTACTTGATAGGTACCCATGGAGTAGTCACCGAAATGAGAAAAGACCCCCCCCCCTCAAAAAAAAATAAAAGGATAAGATTGAAAGGTTCACCGGTATTGCAATCACGGTCGTTACGGAAGACGATGATGATAATGGAGATGATGATGATATATATATATATATATATATATATATATATATATATATATATATATATATATATATATACATATATATCCTCAGATATACACAGGGGCGTCCATGTTCAAGTATCATTTAACTAATAGACCTTTCTAAAACTAGACTTAATCCACGTTCTGTTTTTACAATATCATTTCTCAGTTCTTATTCTCATCATGATCACCATCATCATCGATTGCGAGTTCGTTGCTGGACAAAGGCCTTTCCTATTGCCTTCTATGAAGACAGCGATTGTGCTAACCTTTGCTATACTTTACCTACAAATTTCCCTCATCCCTCCATCTTGCATCTGGTCTTTGCCTACTGGGTTTATGGCACCGTATGTACCTATTGGTTAGTCTAAAATCTCAATCTGTTCTCGTTAAGCGTCCAGCTCATCTCCATTTTCCTTGCTCAATTATTTATACGATGTCCCTCAATCTAGCTCACCCTCTGATCCATGGTGATATTTTCACTCCTCTTTATTTAGTTAGTTATTCCTAGCATTGGTCTCTGAACGATTCTAAGATGCTTTCCAGTTTGTTTTGTTAATCGCCGCGTATGACCTATGGATGATTTCAATCCAAAGCTCATTTATTTATCCACACACATACCACCGACACGAGCATAAATATTCGTACTGTCGACACAAAGGCCGGGCGTCACACGCAATCTATTTTTTCTGTATCTCAGATTATCACGCTTGCAACAAATGAAATATATTCCGTTTCTCTTTCATCGCCTTCTCTTACTTATGTCAACGCGTGAATACTGGATATGCAGTTCGTAACGATCTTCACTGATGTCAACAAAACGCCACATATTTCTTTTACGTTGGATCTATCAATGTATGAATAAAACAGGTTTTGGCTCGTCACCCGATAGAGACCGTCATGAGACCAACGTCTTTAGGCAACATGCCGTAATCGAAGCGATCAATTAAACAGATTGGAAAAAAAACAACAACAAAAAAATGATCAATGAATAAGTTACTACTTCCGTATTCGGTTTGCAGTGATCATTATAAAATTCTGAATATTCAAGAAACTAGCATGGATGCAGGTGAAGATAAACTAGGGACCATTTTAGCATAAACTTACATTGTAAATTATATTCCCTAATAAAAAAAAAAAAAACATTTTGAGAAGGAACATTTTAAAAAGGTAAAACGATTCTTTTCTTGACATAATAAAGGACTAAATATTTCAGCCCTTCAGCTCGATTGATGCGGTCTATACGTATGATATATTGGCAGGCAGTCAGCCAGATCGACGTGGAAAATGAAGAAACCAATGTTGATACATTTGGTGACAGATTTGTTTGACCGTTTCGAACAGGGAAAAAAAGGTGGTCAAAAACCCATTTTAAGCTACCATCTTATTTATTTATGTAAACACGCACAAATATCGTCAATTCAACGGCGTAGCACATCAGGAAACCCCTTGGCGCACACAAATCCGTGTCCATCTTAGGAAAAAATATGTTTGATTCAATACCGTTATCAACACACCATTAGTTTTTTTCTCCTATTCACCTCTGCCAATGAAGTATATGACCAGTATATTGATGTGGATTGTAATTCATCCGACAATATTAAGAGTAAAATGACGATCCAGAAGACCTTGTGTACGAATGAGATCCGCTATGAAATTGAATCTCAACCTACCCAGAAATTGAACTGATAAAAAAAATTGGGGGACATCGTGAGGACAAACAGATGGACATGTGGGCAGACAGACGAGCAGACGGACAGATCGACGAACAAATACGGATGGACACACATACTTCGTAGGTGTGACGTTTCGTTAGCTCATCCCGACTTCTTCAGAGAGAGAGATGATGGAAATACAAGAAATCGTCAGTTATATAGAGTCCATGTCTGGTTGTGGGCGGTTTTCGGGATTAACAATCAATTCAGGTCATCTGTTGATTAATAATGATATCGTACATGAATGGGAATATTCTTTAGGCACTTCATGAAAAAAAATAACAGGGATATGATGGATACGAAGTCTTGAAAGGGAGAAAGGTTACTTTTGGTTAAAGAGACACTATAGTATGAAAGGATCACGAATGAATCTGAAAAAGAATAAGATAGACAAATGAAGACCAACAACCTCATCCACACCTTGCGGACGTGTGCCAAACTCTTTGTGAAAGTATAAATAAAAGTGATTAATAATTCAATTGAGTGGATGGTAAGTGTTTTAAAAGGTGTAGATCCGGGTGATGAGTTTTGATGATGTCTGTTATATAGAGTCCATGTCTGGTTGCGGGTAGGTTTAGTGATTAATTATTCAATTGAGTGGATGTAAAGTGTTTTAAATAGTAGAGACTCGGTCAATGTGTTTTGAAAGTGGAGTGTTCACATTTCAAGTGTTCAATACGTCTATCGGCGTTCGTCTCCTTGACAACGCAATAACAAAGTCAAGACTGGAAATACAAATATTTTTAAACTCAGCCAAGATGCCACATTGTTATTGTTATTGCGTCACCATAGCGACGGACCTTGATAGACATATTGAACGCTTGAAAAATACACACTCCGCTTTCAAAACACGTCATCCGAATCTCTTCTATTGAAAACATTTAATATCAACTGAATTTAATTACTAATCACTAAACCCATCCCCAGCCAGACATGGACTTTATGTAACAGACACTTTATTGTATCACCATCAACTTTTTCTCTTAAGAAGCCAGGGTGAATCTCATTTGTACATACAAGCAAAATATATGTTTCCATTTCTCTCTGTCTGACTGTTCGTCTATCTACTTGCCGATTAGTGCAGATGATGTTTCTAAAGGTTCTCAATTAAATGTCGGAGGGGGAGGGGGAGCAATGGGACCCGGAAAAAAATGATTCAACTTTGAGACAAATCCAAAGATATGTTTCTGATTGAGCGATACTTCATTATTCTTAAGGAAAAGGAATAAGAAAAAAACTAACAGTTGATGTATCAAAAAACAAATAAACCAATTTCAAATATCAGGGGAAGTTACTCAATACTGGTACATTTAAAATTAGCTCCCTTGTTTTTTGTTTTTTTGTGGGGGAGTTTTTTCTCCATTTAGTTTTTACAGAGGTTTGCCGTCACTAAATACTCTCGAGGTTATTTACAAAAACACGTAAAAATGTCGTTAATTCTTCAACTCACCAGGAAGCCCCCTTGGCGCAGACAATGTCCGACTTCGTAAAAATAGGTTTGATTCAATACTGATATCAACAAACCGTCTGTTTTTTGTTCTGTGTAGATACTTATAAGAAAAAAAAAATGTGGTCTTCATTGTGCATGAGTAATCTCTTGTGTTGTATATCTTGGTAACAAGGCTTCCATTGATTTTTCATGGAAAAATTATCGGGTGGCATATTTTCTAGATAAAATGAAATCCGCCAAAGAAAGTGTGTGAGTCTTTCCCGTCATGAAACGGTACTGACAAGGTCGACTACCCCCCTTCTCTACTGTCTCCTTCAATATATATATATATATATATATATATATATATATATATATATATATATATATATATATATATATATATATATATGAAATGCTACTGACACATAACAAAGTTTACATTGTTTCACTCCTAACAAGATTATTCAAATGCATAATTATTTCGACCTTTCTTTCTCTTTTATACCGATAAATGAACCCGTCCAATAATAGACTTAGACTTAACCTTATTCCAGTTATTTCCTTTTGATGGTTTTTATCTATGGAATAACCGTAGCCACCAAAGATGTCAAAGGGGGTCTATTTCTTTTTTTTAATTTGCTTATGCTTGCTTGAGTGCTTGTTGGTCGATGTGTTTACTAACTTGAAATTGGCATCGTATCTTACGAGACCATCTCTAAACATGCCCTTTAATTTCAGGGAAAAAACATTTTTTTGGGGCTTCTTTTGAGTCTTATTGCAACAGGTTTATAAATAAATGTTTTTTCTAAACTCTATTTTAGATGTTTCTGGAGAAAAACTCAAGAGCTGTCATAAACAGACTTTATTGTGTCCATATTTATTCTTTGATGGGATTTTTTTACACGACACCTAGTTTTGACGCTACAGTTTTTCAATTATTGACTGTGATGGCTAATGTTAAATCTCTGTTCGTCCATTCAACCTTTGTTTTAAATTATCAATAACTTATAAAAAAGACTCAACTTATACGTCGTTTCTCCAAATATTTCAGAAAAAGTATGGAACCTCTTCATAAGGATGTTTGTCAAATAAAAGAACTTATTCATCCGTTTGAGAAAAAACAACAACTTTTTTTTGTTATTGAATTTTTTGCTAAAAAAAAGCTTAATAAAGAATATCTTCAATTGTCTCCTTTGGTATTTTACATTGCCAGCCAGTCGGCTTGACCAACTCAAAAACTGAAAAAAGCCTATGTTGACATTGAGAGTATTGGTTGAAGGGTTTCTTATAAGGGCGTTGTATGAATTATGATAAGTTTCAAGGATCTGTAAGGATTACTGAATGTGAGAATAATAGCCTTCTTTCATAACGAATTGAATTACGATACATTTCCAACACGTTACGGCTTGTGAATACTTCAAAGACCTTTAAACGTAACAGCCGTAATGAGTTTGAGAAACTAAATACTCGATGATTCAACCTAGGTCACCAGGTTCATTGCACCTTTAGTCACAGGTCACTCAATTTCCTTTTTTTTCATTCATATGTTAGATGAGTCAAATACAACTAACACGCGCGCGCACACACACACGCGCACGCGCGAATGCACACACACATACACAATAGTGCCTACTCTAATAATGAACAGGTGTGATAATCTTTCGTTCGCTGATTGCAACACTGGACTCTTCAGTCTGCGATGAAGGGGGTAAAGTTTTGCTGAAAAAAATACTTCCCGTCCACTGTCTTGGATACGTAGATGAATAAATTAGATTATTATCATTATTTGGAATCTCGCACTAGTTGCCTGGTGGTAACCGCTGGAGTTTGAGTGACAGCAAGTCTCCTCAAGTCTCCAGCCCTCCTCTCCTAGTACGCATAGGTCGCAGTAATTCTGCGATTTACACTTTCACACCGGTTGCCCAGTGGTTATCGCTGAAGGCTGAGTGACAATAAGTCTCCTCAGGTCTACAGCTAACGTCTCCTCTCTCTTTCGCATATCATGACAGAGCTACGATTCGTTGCAGTACTTATATCTCTAGTACCTTCCTCAGTATCCGTGCAGTTCCCAGTAGTGCTGTGGTCTGTACGGTCTCTATCCTTCCCCTAATCCCGATCTCCTCCAGTCTCACCCTCAGCATTTTGGGGACAGTTCCTAGTGCGCCCACTATGACCGGTACTACCCTGGTTTTCATGTTCCACATCTTCCTTAACTCTCTTGCTAGGTCCTGGTATTTTCCCCTTTTTTCACCCTCCTTCTTTTTTACTCTATGGTCTGCAGGTACAGCAACGTCTACTATTTGGCAGGCCTTCCTTTTTTTGTCTACTATTACTAAGTCCAGTCTTCTTGCCTGGATGAGGTGGTCAGTTTGGATGTCAAAGTCCCAGAGTAGTTTGTGGTTGTCATTCTCCAAAACTACCTCTGGCTTGTGCTGATACCACTTTTCCACATGGTTGAATCCCATTTGTTTGCTTAGTTCCCAGTGTATCATTGTTGTTACTCTATCGTGTCTATGCTTATACTCCTTCTGGGTGAGTTGACTACATTCACTAGTTATGTGGTTTACTGTCTCATCTCTTTCACCGCACATGCGGCATTTGCTGTTTGTCTGTGTTCTGTCGATTTTTGTTTTATGTAGTTTGTCCTTATGCTTTATCATTATTATTATTATTATTATTATTATGATTATTATTATTATTATTATTATTATTATTATTATTATTGTTATTATTATTATCAGTAATAATAATAATAATAATAATAATAATAGTAATAATAATAATAATAATAATGATGATGATGATGATGATACAACAAGAACAAATTTACGCAGATGAAACTCTTTGGCTCTTCCCCTGGGGAGGGGTAGGGTAAAATTTTGCTGAAAAAATACTTCCTACTCACCGTCTGAAACGCACATACACACACACACACACACACACACACACACACACACACACACACACACACACATATATATATATACATATGCATCAATCATACAAATTCATTTTAAATGATTTTTATAAAAAGAAGTAGTACCGATGAAATTAGTTTTTTTTAAATCAAATTTGATCAAAGTTTTATTGATGCAATATAGTGCAATATTCACTGTCACCATTCCAGGCATTAAAAAAAGAATAAAACAAAATATCATATATATTAACACGGCACCCAGCTGTGTACATCAAACTCCATCCCCCTTTCAGCTATGATTTTATAAATAGCTCATGTCGAATATGATGCTTGTTATTTTATATAGGGTAGTATCATAATGTATTGCATATGGATGTTATTTTACACTTCATATCAATTATTTTTTTAAGAACATGGCTTACTTACGTAGGTTAACCAAAAAACGTATTTAATGATGACGGATCAGTAAGTATAACAACAGATGTGACTAGCTCTTTGTGTCGTTTCTATTGAATGTTCGCCCATGAGGATATTGAATTAGTTGTGTTGGTTTTAATCTCAGACTGCATATCAACCAACTTATAATATCTTTAAGAATTCTAATCATATAGAAAAAACTCTTCGAGTTGATTCTCCACCGAGATATTCCACGGAAGAATTCGACATTTTTTCTACAAACCTTTGTTGATTTATACATATCTTTATCTCAGGTAATATTGCTCAGAATTGTGAAATGTAGCGTGAATAAACGATAGATACTTGCGTTTTCGTTGCATAAAATCAGTTCGACTCGAAGTCGCTTCGACACAAGAGTTCGATACGGAGTCGCTTTGTCACAATTGTTCGACAAAAAGTTCACTATGCCGCAGAAGTTCAATACAGAGTTGCTTCGTCACAAGAGTTTGATACAAAGTCGCTCGCCACAAGAGTTCGATACAAAGTCGCTTTCTCACAAATATTCGACTAAAAGCCGCTTTGTCACAAGAGTTCGACACAAAGTTGCTTCGTCGCAAAAGTTCAATACAAAGTTGCTACGTCACAAAAGTTCGACACAAAGTTGCGTTGTCCGAGGTGTTTGACATAGGAATTTATCTCTCCTTCCTACAGTTTTACGTCGGTCATTTGTATTCTGGGTAGTTACGCGACTTCTTGGGCTGGTGTAAATTGACAGTTGGGCCAATGGAAGGGTGGTGCACTTGGGGCATCGCAATGGGAGCCTGTGAGTCAAGGTGGCCGAAATTGCCTTGGATGGATCTGAGAATCGAAAATTATATGATACGATTGTCGATTTACCAATTTAGGGGCGAGCAAATATAGTATGGAGTGCTATAAAGGCCGTAATGGGATGGCTAAAGGATAAAGGTGTTTAAGCGCCGTGTTTAGGAGAGGTTGGAAACAGTCCTCTCAGATGCTTTAGATATAGGAGCAGCCGTATTTGTTGATATATTGTTTAGTAACCGTCATTACTGCAAAACACCCCTGTACAGCATTGTTCGAAAAAACACAAAACAAAAAACAATGCAAAACGTGAAAGCAACTATAAACAACCAGAGACCAGAACAAAACACACAGAAAAAATCGTATGCCTTGTGAGTCGAATTACTTGGACTCAGATTCCCTCGGGAGAAGTAACAATTTATTTTGCCGTCACTTTTATTAATACTACGCACCCAACCTCAATTGATCTTACAACTAATATCTTTTTCTTGTCGTTGTAGTTTTTGTGACACGTGCCCAGCAGGTGCATGGTACAATAAATACCAATCATACTACCAAGTTTCATGCCACATAATTTATAATTAAGATCTATGTATATATGTAGATATCAGTAGCGTATGGTATTTTTTTATCTTGAGTGTGCCATGTGTTTGATACACACAAAAAAAAACAAAACAAAACGCAAAAACATTTCAGTGTCTGTTAGAAGCAACATACAGTTGAAGCCTTTCTGGTGAAATATAAGGGAAAGGGCCCCTATGGTATATTTTCACATCTTCACTCATTCGATGTTAAAAACGGTAAACCAGAGAACAGATGTGAAAATTGATGAAAGATAAACAAAATTTAGATTGTACACTATTCTCCGCTGATAATAGTGTCTAGTCCAATTTTTTTCCATTAATTCTCTTATTTCTCCAACTGGGATCGCCTTCCTTACATTGTGCCATAAAATTTCAAACCACCCATTGCTTTTTACTGACACTAAAATATTTTTTTTACGTTTTTGACCATCTGTAGCACACAGCACACCTAAGATACAAACCACCATAAACCATTGGTATGTATGTATGCATGTATGTATGCGTGCTTATATATATATATATATATATATATATATATATATATATATATATCAATAATTCAGTAACCTAACGATGGAAAGCATATATTTTACACAACAAATATTTATTTTCCAACATAATGTCCTTCCTGGTCAATGCATTCAACTCAATGCTCTCTATTGATCACATAGACCAAATTATATTCAGCTGCTCTACATAAAAACCAAAAACCCAACTTTTGGCAAATTGGGAGAATAATTGCATACGACCAGTATTTAGCCAAAAGCAACTTTACGCTGTTATTTTTTACACAGGCACGGTATTGAAAAATATAAAAGATAGGACAACAGAATTTCAAAGAGAAGAATGGCAGAACAGAATGAGAATATTCCAGAAGAGGAAGGGCACATCGATTTTGAGGAATGGTTAACGAGCAATTTGATGTATCATTATTAGTGTGTTGTAAACTTGACTATCACTTGTTGTTGTATACTTATGGTTTTGAATAAACTCAGTGTACCTTTTCTTGGGATTATGGTTATTTAACTAATGTAGTTGAATAATTCTTGCCTGTTGTGAGTGCAGCGGTTGTTACCTCTTCAGTGTTAAATTTAAATCATGGACGGCCATAATGACATGTTTACTCCTTTCATCACTCATTCTGTAATTGACCGATATAACATTTAACATGAATGTAACACCAGCCCTAAACATTAATCTTAAACCAAACTCTAAACAGTAAACCTAACTTATACCTTTTAATGGTCAGGTTTCTTCGGAAATGACATTTTTGAAAAATAAATTCACTGACAAGGTCAAAAAATGAAAAAGGTTGAGTTTGAAGTACTTCAGACGAACAGCGCAGCGAATTCTAATACGGAAATGTTTTGAATTTAAGGCAGAAAAGGTAGCAATCACCACGCGTCGACTGTGTTCCTTGTGATTGTGGTCTTTGAATCAAGCTTAACGAATTGCTGTTTTAGTTGTACAGACGATTGAACTTTTTAAAATTTATGTTGACAAGACGTTTCAGTCGATCAATTCTACTACTTTCTTCTGATGTATTCTCATATTGTAATGGTTGTAAACTGTTTTTTTTTCTCCAATAGCAGTAACGTAGGATTCTGATCTTTTTCCTTTCATCTCTTATATCATAACCGTTGCTGATGTTGAAGTGAGAAAAATCGTTTTGTAACGTATCGTTACAAAGGTGGTACACACACCCCTTTTCCACCTCTCTCTCCTTCACCAACGAAACTCAGCTGAACATACCATCATCATCAAATTTTTGATCTAAGAATGCTCAACTATTTTCCCATATGAAGTAATGATTATAACTTTTTCGCTTTACACCATTTCGACGAACGAAACGCTCTACTTTCGAGTGACAGGGGAAATCTACATTGAAATAATTGGATTCTTTTGTGTTTTATTCCTGAATAGCGGAGTTGCATTGTTGATATCCCAGGTAGAAAAATCCATATTAGAAACCTTCAACAAAAAACTGTCGCCAAAACTGTCAACATAAGTTTCGTCAGTTTTCAAGTTGGTCCAGCTGGCTGGCTATGTTTGTATCACGCGTATAGGCCTCAACATTGAAGTTAGAGAGCTGCAAATTTATTCAATAATACGTCTACGATTAAACGTTTGTTTGTTTTGAATATTCCCCCACCCAAAATAAGTTTTTCTAGAAGTGTGGTTCAACGAGAGATGTAATTGATCCTTAGTTCGTTTCCGCTTGTTCTCACCTGTGATCACCTCTCAGAAAAGGGTGACAGGAGTAACATATTTTTTGATCACCCCTTTTCCAATTTTTTAATTGATCACTCGGAAAACGGCATGCTGTCAAAAGACGTTGGTCAAGTAACGGTTTCCACTGAGTGACTAGCCACACCTGTTCTCCACTAATTCCTTAGCCACAGCCTTTTCGTCATTTCACTGCGTTTGCTGAACATTTAGGGCATTTAGAGAGTTTTTCTTTTTGTACTTTTGATCTCTTTCTTGTTGTTTGTTGGGTCAAGTTGACTTTTCGACCTATCCTTTCTATTCGTTAGTCAAGTGCGAAATTCAACCCGATGTGTCTTCCGCTACTCAACAGGGGCAAGGTATTGAAATCCTTTCCTTGTTAGGAAAGGAAAGAAAAGCACATGCCCCTACGTTGTTAGCGTCGCCATCATTTGAAAATTCTTGTTTACCATAATAGAAGAAAGTAGACCCCTACATCTACCGAGAACCACGAATACCCATGAAATCCTCAAAAGGAGGAATCGGACAAAGAATCACTCAAAGTTTGCAAGCTTTCGGGAGAGCAAGCTTAACTTGTAATTACAAAGAAATCCCGTTAGTTCTAAAAAGAAAAATTTACAATCAAGGTATCCTCCAAATAATCACGTATGGAGCTGAAAAATGGAACCTGACCGAGAGATTGATCCCGTAAGTGAGAACCACACAATATGTACAGGAGAGGATCACGCTCAACATCACATGGAGAGATCACAAGACAGCAAAATATATTTGAGAAAAAACAGTAGTTGAAGATATACAAATCATCAGGAATCTTAATTGACAATGTGTTGCACAGAGATCATTTGTAAAACTATGGCCAAAAGAAATTACATAAGGAACTAGAGTTTAGAAAGCTCTGGTTCTATGACGCCCATGATAGAAAGGTCTTGTGTGTCAAGGGCGGACACACATACGTGTGGCTAAGAATAGAAAACATCTAATCCCCACAAATAGGGTCACGAAAGCGATGACAAACCACAACCCTCTTTTCATGTATGGTGGTGGGGGACTTAGGGAATCCGGTCCCTTAAAACTTGAGCATCATCATTATCATCATCATTGAGCTTTTAGCGTCTGTCGTTCGACATCTTCTCCAAGATCTGCCATACCGTTCCATGATGGCAGTCGTGGGAGCCGGTATTTTCTGAAGTCGTCTTGTTTGTCACGCCATCTAATATTCATGCGACCGCAGTTCTGCATAAGATCCACGTTATGTGTTAAAATGTCCAGAAGTTTTCTAGAATTCTTGCAACATGACCTGCCCATTGCCATTTGGGTTTTATAATTGATTCCATGATATCTCTGTCTCCTGTTTGTGGGCATACTCGACTTTTTTTAACCACGAGACGAATTATGGTGGGGCTTCGATTCAAGTCATTTTCTCTTTTCTTCCTTAGACTGAATTTAATATTCTTCTCTCTCTCTCTCAGGTTTCCTCCAGGCAGCCAAAAACATTTGTCAATGTGGATTGATGGAGCGGTTCTAGAATAATGCAAATCCCCCGAATAAATGAATATGTCAGAATGGAAAGGTCAACCCTGGGGAATCAGTTTTTATGATGGCATTGGTCTATTTTTCATCCCCGAAAGGAACGCTCATTTCGCATACGCACACACACTCACACACACCAATATATTCGTGTGCATACACACATCTGCAACAACATATTCTCAAAGATACAAACGTTCGCAGGCACATGCACCAAGAGGTACAAAAATGCACACATACACATACACAAATATAGGCCACACTAAGAATGAGACGCACAAAATCAAGCACGTACAAAGCTATAAAACGCACAAGTACACAAGCAGGTACACAATCCCATACACAACCACATTCACACCCATAAACATAAAAAAAGCATCATCCTGATATTGTTCTGTTGTTCATTTAAGCAAAACATCAATTACACACATGTACACTCGCATACACAAATGCACAAAAATATACACAAACACAAATACAGAAAATGTGTGTACTGTTCACAATATATATATATATATATATATATATATATATATATATATATAAGCTTAAATATTGGCAAATACCTTTCGAAGTACTTAATATCCCCAAAAGGCACTGTCACCAAAGCTAGATTGTAAATAATGGATAATAAACAAAAATCAGAACCTCTGCTTAGTTACCCGATTGAAACAGTCATCCAACACGTCTTTTGGCAGCATACTGTATTTGGGGTGATCAATTACGGAATTTGAAAACGGGTTGATCAAAGTTATTTCTCTCGCCTTTTGTTGGTCTATGATCATTAAAAAAGTGAAAAAATAAGCGAACTCAAACTAAGTGATCAATTAAGTGGGAACGTACATTATGAATACCATCCCACACTTAAAATATATTCGAGAGAGGAATTGAGAAAATCAAGGATTTTATTACAGAGATAATATGGAGTGTATATTGAAAATTTCAGCACTCTAGCTCAGGTAGTACAGCCTGTATGTATGATGCATGCATACATACTTGCGAATATAAATACATACTTGTACAAAATGGACAGCCAGAGAGATAAACAGACCTGCTAGAAAACTGGAGAAACCTGTGATGACAGCTATGATTAAAGTTATGTTTGACGGTTATTAAACGAAAGAGAGAAAAAAAAGCAGAAAAAAAAAATAGAAAGAAAGATTCATAAATATCGAGCGAGCTAGATCCACTTAAAAACCGAAGAAATCTATGTTGACAGTTTTGGTTGACGGTTTTTAATAGAAAGACATCGGTCGGGTTGGGGACATATGTTATATGGGCCCCGTCCAGAAATGACAAAGAGGCAAGTTTTATGACGCTCTGTTTAACCTGGGGCATGTATCTAACTTGCATATGCGTGACCATGTCATCCAACCGAGTTGAAGTTAGGGATTATATATGTACGTCAATACCTTTGCCGAAACAAATGTGAAGTGAATATTTCTTTTAAATTATCTCTCCCCGCCCCACTACAAATATAGTTTGTTAACTACAGAAAGGGAGCTATGCCCGAGGGTAAAGGAAATCTTTCTACGCACACATACACACACACACCTTGCAAGAAATGTAGGCTGCTCAATGCATAGTTTTTATATATATACGTATCTCTCTCTCTCTCTCTCTCTCTCTCTCTATATATATATATATATATATATATATATATATATAGGAATATATCATCTGACAAAATGATTATAAATGCGTAATATTACATAAAAACTTTTATTTGAAGTGATCTCCCGTCATTACACGGTTAATGTATCACTTGGCCAACACCACGTAAATGAGATAAACATTTATTCTTCAACGTAGTGTTGCACGTACAATTGCAATGCCGGCGGCTGTTTCACTCAATGGTAAGAGAAACGCTACTTTGAAGCTGCAACCCTATCGATCACAGGTTCGATTCCTGCAGCAATCCAAATTTCTTCAATTGTTTGTTCTATTTACGTTGTCTTGGCCAAGTGATACATTAACCATGTAATGACGGGAGATAATTTCAAATAAGATTTAAAAAAAACAACAAATATAACACAATTTGTAAAATATATGTAGGTGTGTGTGTGTGTGGTTTATAATGTTTTTGCAATTTGTAAGAATACAAAAAACAAAACAATGGAACTGATTTTTTTCGTTCATGATAATATTTAATCACAGTGATCGATATTTATCAAAGAAAATAGAGCTATTATTTTATAAAGTGAAACTTTGAATGATATCAACCCGGTGAATGTAAAATTTTCGTGTCTAAAACACTTTTCAGAAAACGGCAATATATTTCATTCTCGTATTTATGCTTATTACGAGACGAAACACATTTCCACTCACTGAAGATTGTGCTAGGTACGAAATGTTGAGATTCACCGGGTAAATATACTTGTAAATTTTTCTCTCTATGTATGAGTATGTGTGTGTGTGTGTGTGTTTGTTGTTTGGATGTGAGGTAATCCAACATCTAAGTGGTAGTAATCTGACAACGTGGAAGTGAGATTTGAGTGTGTCACATCTCAGCAATGTAATTATCATAAAGATAGTCATGATGCATTTCGCTGAGTTTGTGTCATGTTTTGGTGTAAAAATGAACTGGGGGAAAACATGGTTTATACAGCAATTCTTTTGTTTTTGAACCCCCCATCCTCTTAAACTACAAAACAACAAAAACCACTTGTTCCTCAAATCATTCTTTCGCATTGTTACACTCAAAGCACCACACATGCGCGCGTGCACACACACACACACACACACACACATACACACACACACATATATATACATACGTATATATATATATATATATATATATATATATATATATATATATATATATAATTTTATGCTACTGGTCAAATCTATCGGGATGGTCTGGCAATTGCATCATTGGCAAGAAACTCAGAGTCACTGCGAAGTGTTGAATATTCTCTGTACACTTATTTACATATGCTCTAATCCCAGATATCAAATACTTTACATTCATAGTTAACTCTACCCCTCGGAAAATAATGAATATATATATATATATATATATATATATATATATATATATATATATATATATATATATATATATATATATATTCTAGAAAGCTTTACAGCTTTAAACACTAAATATTAAAAAACATTTTCGAAATATTTGTTGTGCTTCTTCAGTCACTTATTTCCCATTATCTGCAAAATATCTGCGTTATTTTCTTAAGTGTTTTTCTCTGATTCACATACACTTTGTTATGGTATAGTGTATAAATTGTCTCTTGTTTGGATCATCAATTGTTTACCAGGTGACTGTTTTGAGGATTTTAAAAACAAAACAGTCGTATTAACATAATACCCCTGCTTTGTTGATCAAACACCACCTCCCTTTCATATAATATGCATGTAGTGTGTTATTTCATATAACATTTTATGTGTATTGTTTATAGATATTATTTCATACTACACATCGTTTATTTTCTGAAACAGAGCTAACTTACATATTTACCCCCCAAAACGTATTCAACGATCAGATAGTATAGGGTTCAGAAAGTGTAGCAACAGACGTGACTCGCAGTTCGTATCACCCATGTTAATACAAAATCCATTGAGGCGTTTTAACCTCAGACTGCATGCAAACCGACTTATGATATAATCTTTGAGAATACTAATTACACAGAAAAAAACTTCTTTGAGGTGATTCTCTAACAACATATATATATATATATATATATAAATATATATATATATATATGTATATACATATATATATATATATATATATATATATATATATATATATATATAAATATATATATATATATATAAATATATATATATATATATATATATATATGTACTCTTGTTCTAACACTCTTTCACACACAAATGTATACATTAGATTGATGTGCCAAAGTCTATCTTTTGCATAATGTTAGGAAAATCTTCTAAGAGTCTGGGAAGTTTCTTTATTGCTTGTACAATCAGTCAAATGTAAAATTTAGTTTACCATCCTAAGAAAAAATAAGAAGGAGAA